>CM052441.1:88174273-88191201 GCA_028533085.1 Varecia variegata
ACCTGTTCTAAGTCACACACCTGACTTCATCCCATGAGTGTGGGAGACCCGTGGGAAGGTTTCTGTTTGTTTTGTTTTATACCTGCCCAGGCTTTTTTAGGTGGGAGCTGCTCCTACGAGGAGAACAGGATCAGGGAGGTGGGCCAGGGCAGGGGCCTCTGAGAGTACGGGCCGACCTGGGTCTTGGGAGCTGAAGGCTGGGGCCAAGGCCTGTCCTGGGACCTCACTAGGGCAGAGGAGCTGGGCAGGGACTCCACTGCCTTGTCTCTGCTTTGCTTGTGAAGTTGCAGCAGTGGCAGGTGGGGGACGGAGCAGAAGGCCAGGTAGGAATTTCTGTTGTGTACCCAGCCTACAGCTCTGCCAGAAGCCACGCCCCTCTTTATGTTTATACTCAGTCGGGCCACACCCCTGGAGATGGCAGAGACTGACACCCCCTCCCCTTCCATCCCCATGCCCCTCCAGGCCAAATACTTTTTCCCTCTCGTGAAAGCACCTTTCAGCACCTGGGCCCTAAGCTGGGATGCCGTGTCCAGGGAGGAAAGAATGGAGAGGGGCGAGGAGGAGGCTGGAGGTGGGGTGAGGTGGGGTGGGCAGGCGGGGGTAGTTGAGGCCAGGACACCGTTATGTAGGTGATTGTCTTGCACCCATCACCTTTCTTTTTGTATGAGTCTTTCTTTATATAGTGACTCCCAGTTTTCAAAACCTTTCCTTCCTCCTAGCAGCTCTTGCTCTAGGATACTTCATTCACACCAAGGTAAACATGACTGATAACAGCTTCCAAAGTGACCCTTTCAAGGGAAAAGTGCATTTTGGCAGTGGCCTCTGTGTTTGTTCATCCATTCTTTGATTTACTCAACAATTTCCTTTGGCATTCCTGGAGACCCTCCATCCCATCTTGAAGCTGTTTGGTGGGCTGCTGTCCAAGCTTTGGGCTTTGTGGGTAATGACACCCCCACCCTCTGACAGTATGTAGGTATATTTGGCAGCAACCCAAGCTCTCCTCTTTGCACCTTCAATGAAAAGAAAAGTAATTCATCCTTATGAAAGAAGTTTGGGGGACTTTGCCTAAATGAAAAGGGAGGTGCTGTAATGATAGATTTTTGGGCATCAACCCATCAGCCTAGTTGGGTCAGGGAGCTGAGCTCCCCAGGACAGCTGACCAGGAGCCCACCCAGGACATCAGAACTTGGGGTGGAATTTCCAAAGGGGGCTGCTGGCAATCAGGGCTCTGGCTGTGTGTCTCTCTGTCCTCCTCGGTAGGGAAGGGGCTGACTGTGAGCTATTAGGGGAAGACTCTGAGCTCAGAGCTGGAGGGGATCCAAGGAATCATCTACCCAGCAGTTTACAGAGGGTAGAATGGCTTAAAAGTAGCACAGCCTTTTAATAAACTTAATTTATGCTGAAATCCAAAATATAAAACAGCTAAGAGTTGTAGCTCCAGTTGGCAGGGTGGGGGCGTGGACTCTGCCTACTCTGCCTTTGCACTTACCCTTTGAACTGGTCCAAAGCATCCCAGGGACCCACAGCTCAGAACACAAATATTAACAGACTCCATTGCCCCAGTCCAGTCATCCATTTCACAGACAATGACTCTGAATCAGAGTGTGATGGGGTGGACCACAGTCTTTAGGGTCCTCCACCTCCTACAGTCTGCTTTTGGTTCATGTTCATTAAGACTCATAATGTGTCCTCCTTTCTAACTTGACCTGAAAAATTCTGCCCACCCTTCAGGCTCAACTCAAATGCCACCTCCAGCATGGAGTGCTCCAAGTTCTTCCATCCAGTTCTGGCCCTACTCTCACCCACTGGGGTGTTCCCACAGCTTGCTGCGATCACCTTGATCACCTTCGCTTGCATTTCTGCTTATCTGATGAGCCCTTTTCTCCCTCACCAGGTGGCTGTCTCCCTGAGCTCAGGGGCTTTTTACACATCTCCAGCATTCCGCCCTGGGCAGGTGCAATGCTGGTGAGGCTACTGACGGGTTTTCTCGGTGACGGTGGCATGCTTTGCCTACTGGGGTGGGGCTCTGCCTACTGAACAGCCCTAAGATCACAATAACTTGGCAAGGAAGGCATTGAATTTGACTAGACAGTTACTTCGAGACCTAAAGTAGGCGGGGGAAGGGACACAGAGCCTTCAGAGCCTGGGAGGGAGACCCTTCTGCTCCAAACTGGCCCCTCCCCCGCCACCAAGAAGATGGAGAGCAGAAACGGGGGTGGGAAGAGGGCTGGGGCCTCTGTGTTTCCCCCATCACTGATTTCCCTCTTCTCTGGCATTTTAAGAGCTCAGACTCAAGCCCTTCAAGGGCTTTTGAAACAATTAGATTTGCAAGTGCCCAGTGCTCAGTCTAATTGCTTAAAAGCCACTTCAGGCTCCAACTGACCCAGAGCAAAGCCTGGGGAGATGGATGTGGGGGGCGGGGTGGGGTGGGACCTGAGGCACTCTGTCGCTGGTTTCCCAGGACTTTCTTGGTGACCAAAGCTTGCGTAAGAAGTGATGCCAAAAAGGAGCCTTCAATTGTCCCCAGTAGTAAAGCCACCATCATCTTCCGGTCCTTTCCCCAGGCCTTGCCTTCAGGGAACCCCTCATAGCTAGCCCTTCTCTCAGACACCTCATGCAATCCCAGCGTTCTCAGGGGTGATTGGAGCAGGTGAGTCCACGACCCATTTTTTTAGCATCTGAAAATGGACTAAGCCAAAGTAAAGAAACCTGGAAGTGTCAGGGGGCAAGCCTTGGGGTGTCCAACTCAAGGAAGATGCTTTGCCTCTGGGATATTCTGCGACTAGGACAAGAGAGGCTTTTGCAAGCTCTAAGTCAGTCCTGCCTCTCCACGCCTTCCTGATCGCTCTTCCCCCAAATTCTAGTTTCTGCATAAAATTCATCTCTCTGTCTTAAGACCTTGCGATGGCTCCACGTCAGATAGGGTCACACCGTCCCCCAGCCTCCAAGCCCCTCTGCAGTTTGGCCCCCCTTACCTTTCCCGTTCCATCTGCCCTGTGTCCCCTCAGCTCCAGCCCACCTCCCGTACCCTGCTCTTGCCCTCCACCCCTTCGCCGTCTGAACGAGGACATCCGTTAATGCACCGGCTCCAGGCCAAGCAGAGGGGACACTGGGATGAATGAGTCACGGGCCCTGCTTTCAGGGTGACACGTTCTAGTTGGGACATAGAAACAAACAGATTATTCCTTTGCCAAATACTTGTTGAGCACCTACTATGTGCCAGACCCTGTTCTTGGCCCTGGAGACACTGAGGCATACAAAACAGATAAAGTCTCAACTCTTCTGAGCTTATGTGGTGGAAGGAGACACAGGCAGAAACACAGAAGCAAAGAGACATGTAATCTGCCGGGTAGAGATGAATGAATGAAGGACAACAGCGCAGGGGGAAGGGAAGGCTCTTGGAGATGAGGACATTAGAGCAGAAACCCGAGTCAAGCGAGGGGACCATCGAGGGTACTGAGGCAGGTGTGCCTGTGGGTTCAAGGAGGAACAAGGGGGCCAGTGTGACTGGAGAAGGGGAAATGAATCAGAGGGCGTAGGGCCAGATCATGAAGGACACTGCAGTCCTGGCAAGGTCTTTGGATCCTAGAGTGAGGTGGGAGCCACGGGGGATATTGAGCAGGGGGTGACATGAGCAAACATATGTTTTAAAAGGCTCACTTTGGCGGCTGGTGGAGGACTGCCTGGAGGAGGGGGCAGGAGTTGGAAGCAGGAGGACCAGTTAGGAAGCTACTGCAATAGTTCAGGTGAGAGATGGCGGTGGCTGGGGTATTGGGCAGTGGTCGGATCAGAGATGATCATGATACAGTGTAGACACTCTGTTAGGAGAGCACAAGTCAGGGACCCCATGACGGACCTGGGGTGGGGGTGATGCTGCAGGTTTGATCCTGAAGCCGAATCTTCAAGGAGGAGGAGCTAGCGCAGGCAGGAGAGGAGAAAGCAGGGTAGAGGAGGTGGAAGCACCAGGTGGGTGCCTCATGTGTTGCAGGGACTGGGAGCAGTACAGACAGGCCAGAACAGCCCTTGGTGGCAGGGAGTGGAGTGGGCAGACACCAAAGGTCAGTAGCTGACTTGGATTTGGGCCTTATCTGGGGGCAGCAGGGAGCCACTGAAGGGTGTTAAGCCTGGCTTCATCGCAATCCACTCTGTGCTCGAGAAAGACCACTCTGGCTGTGGGGAAGTCGGGGGAGGCCAGCTAGGAAGCTGTCGTGGTGGCCTGTGACAGATGAAGTGGCCTGGACTAGAGGAGCTGTGATGGGGCTTGGAGAACTGCTTAACAGGAAAGTCACCAGGATGTTCAAATGTTGGCTGATCAGACAAAG
Source organism: Varecia variegata (assembly GCA_028533085.1). Lineage (NCBI taxonomy): Eukaryota > Metazoa > Chordata > Mammalia > Primates > Lemuridae > Varecia > Varecia variegata. Next base: position 88,178,596 of record CM052441.1, read on the forward strand.
GGATTAGAAAGCAGAAGGAATAAAGAGTGACCCACGCTCTGCTCCAGTGCCCTCAGACAAGGGGTCCCACGCTTGCAGCCCTCCTGGCCCTCGCCACAGGGTGAGGTGTATGTCCAGAAGGAAGGAGTCACCCCTCGTCCTAGACCACACTCCGGATACCCAGAGCCCCGGATGCTCTGCCCCAGTGGCATGGAGCCTCCCCAGGTCCAACCTCCAGAGTGTGGCCTGTGCCTCGGCTGCAAGCTGCGTGCGGGGCGTGCAGACGGGAGTGTCCACACGCGTGCTCCTGAAGCCCTTCCTAGTTTACGGGGCGGCTGGGGATGGGAAGAGAATGGGGGCAGGCTGGGGGCGGCGCTGGGGGAACGCAGAGGCAGTGTCTCCCTGGTCTGCCTTGTACACGACTCTACGCCTGAGAACTCTAAATGCAAACCTGGCCTTCCAGATCTTCCGAAGGTGTATGTGTCAGCCTAGGAGAATAGAACATATTTTATAAAACAGTTTGTTAACTTGATTTATAACTTTTAAATATTTAGACAGATGGAATGTGGGCCTCCATTTGTACTTTCTCCTAGGCCTGAGGGGTGAGTGGAAAACTCCCGAGGGCCGGGATTATGTCTTATTTGCTGTGTTCACCACCCCCCACCATGCCCCCAACCTCAGGCCCCTGCACCCTGGTAATTTCCATGGAAGTGGAAGAAGAATCACATCCCAGCCTAATAGTGAGAAACGTGGACTTGGTGTGACCCCAGGGAAAAGGTTGGTCAGGCCACTGAGCGCAGAGCCCTTTGGAGGTTGTGGCCAGGGGCTGGGGAGGAGGCTGCCCTGCACAAGGGGTTAACAGCAAGCAGACTGCCTGGGTTCAAAGCCCAGCTCCGCTCTTTAGGGTTGCTGGCCGCAGCAGGTTGCTCAGCTCCTCAGTGCGCAATGGCCTGCCTGTGAGATAGGACTACCCTAATAATCCCCCATTACCCCCTCCTAGTGTGCTGGGGGAGGGTGCAGTGTTAGCATGCAGTAAGTTCTATAAACGTTTGCCTTTGCTATCCTATGAAATGACCTTTTGGAAGGAATTTTTAAGCCAAGCTAAGGGGCAGCTCCTGGCAAATTAGGGAAGGAGGAGAAGTCGATTTTGGTGGCAGACTTTTCTCCCACTTTGGGAGTTCCCCATGGAGGAGGAGGCACCCAGTGACCAGGCTGCTCCCCACTCCACTACCGGCCTTGGGTAACCCCCCAGTTCTCTGTCTCTTCAGGCTCAACCTCTCATTCCCTGGGGGCTTTGCCAAATGACTCATCTGCCAGTTCTTGAGAACCTCATTCACAGGAGGACATCAGTGGGTGAGAATGGACCAGCTTGGCACCGAGTGCCCTAGCACATCATCTCACTCAAGCCTGTTAATAATCCTCTGAGGGCTACTCCAGACCTCTTATTCCTATTTCTCCCAGACCTGAGCAGAGAGGGGTTAAATAACCTGCCCAGTATTTCTCAGCAGGAAGTTGCAGGGCTAGCGCTAGAACCCAAGAACGTGTGGCTACAGAGTCCGCTCTCTTTACTGTGATGAGTCCTGCCTCAGTCAGAGCTACCATGACACTGCGACCTAATAAAGAGTTTGGGCATTCTGGAGACAAGGCCGTATCCCCAAGGGGCACTTTGATGGGGGCGGTAGGACTGTAGGCACTGTGGCCGCTGGTGGTGGGTTGGTGTTCTGCTTCGTAGGGGAGAGGAAGTTCTTTTGGTTTCCCTTAGATTATAGCTGAGGGCCTTCCAGGTAACCAACCAACCAACCCTTGCTTTTCAAGGGTGGTGACTATGGCTGGGTCTGGAAAGGCAGGTACTTTGTTGGAAATTCTGAGGCAGAGAGCTCTGCTTGCCAGTGAGGGTTCCAAATGGAGGGGATTCTGTGGGGACAAAGAGCTCCTCTTTCCCCACCCCAACCCTGTCTCAGTCCCACAGCCTGTCCCTACTGAAGGCCACAGAGGCAAGTTGGTGACATGGACTCCTCAGAAAGCTGCCCACCGTGGGGATCAAAAGCCCATGAAATAGCACTCAGGCCTCACTTGCTTGATGAGTGCAGACAGAGATGTTTCATTTTTGTCCTTGCTCTCCGGAGCTTACCATCTCATAGGAAGATGGACATACACACTAGGGAACATCAGGTGGAAAGAGAATCAGGGAAGCCTGCCTTTTGGACCTGATGAGAACTCACTGTGTGACCTTGGGCAAGTTACTTACCCTCTCTGATCTTGGTTTCTCATCCATAAAATGAGAAAGTTAGGATTGATCACTGGGTTAAGCTTTGTTTTTCCTCTTAACTTTAGATCTAATGAAATCCAACACAGAACTCTGCTATAAAAAGTAGAATCTCTCTGCTTATGAGAGTTGGGAGCCAACCTTCTCTAGCTTCTTCTTCTTCTCAGGTGATTTTCAAGGGCAGCTCTCAGTGCCTTTCACTGTGAGGCCTGAACCCCATTAAACAAGCTCAGGAACGGGCTCATGGGCGCAGTGAAGACGGACTTGAAGGCTAGAAGGTTTCCATGAGTGGAGGTGTGGGAAGGGCACACCAGGCAGGAGGCGCTGTGTAAGGGAAGATGCAGAGACAGGGAAGGGCGAGGTCTATGCTGGCACAGAGCTAGCCTGGCAGGGACGGAGAAGTCCTGGAGGAGAGGGGGTGGAAAGAGCCTAAGAAAGGGGGTCCCCAATGGTGTCCATGGGACTTCACAGGAGCATGAAGGGGGGGTGATTTCTGCAACAGCTGGGTTGGGTGCACCCTGCATCGAGGAAATAATAATAGCAGTGTCCACCTCAGAGTGTTGTTGTGAGGGTGAAGTCAGTGAATGTATCTAAAGCCTCAGAACAGTGGCTGGCGCACAAGGAACGCTACGTAAGCATTTGTTAAATACGGTCAGACCAGAGTGGACCGCAAGGTTCCCAAAGTTCTGCATCCCTCCTGCCCTTTGGCCCAGTGGAGGTAGTGATAGCTTAGAATGTCAACAGCTTTTGTGCTCAATGGTTACGGTGATGATGAGATGTGCGTGTGGGGGTGTTCCTGCAGGTGTCCTTCAGCCACCCCCTGACACACGCACGCACATGTGTACACACACACTCTTCTCTCCCTCAGTCCTTTTGCTCCTGGCCGTCCCCACCCTCCAGAGCCCCTGGATCCCCTCCCTACACCCCACTTCAAGTCCACACCTTGCTCTGCCTTCTCCCTCCCCTCTGCCTGAGTCCTCCTACCCACCATAAATCTGTGGCTCTGGAGTGGGGGCGGGGGGGGGGGGGAGGCCGGGAGTAGGGGGAAAGGGAAGCAGCAAACCAAACCAAGCCCAGCTAATGAAAACGGTGATAAATCTCTGTCTATCAGGTTTGTTGTGAGCACAAACATTGCCAAACAAGGGCCCAGATGGCCTGCAGGCCCTCCTCCCTATGGTCTGCAGAGCTTTAAATGGAAATGGTTGCTTTATACATCTATTTACTGCTTGGAAACGGGGATGGTTGAGACCGGGGGTACCTGGCCAGGAAATGGGGGCAGACCAGGTGGGAACCCTGAGCAGGACTCTGCTGGCCAGTCCCCAGCCTTGGCCATCCCTGCTCCTGGCGAACCCTCTCAGACACAGGCTACTGGGTTGGGGGACAGAGGCTGCCCCCCCCACCGGCTGATAGGCCTCCACGGCCTGGCCTCCACCTGCTCCAAGACACACACTCCTGGCCAGACCCACCTCCTCACCATTGTTCTCAAAGTTCTTCACCCTCTGACTAGAACTTTCCCTCTTTTCCATCTATCCAACTGAAGGAAGCCTGCCCTATCCTTCAAGCCCAAGCCAAACCCCTCCTCCTCCAGGAAGTCTCCCCACCTCTGGTCCTCATGAACCTCTCTGGGCTCCATTCCTGCAGCACCCGCCACCGAGAGCCCAGCGCGGTCATTACGAGGCAACTGCGTGGGAGGCGGGCAGGTCTGGGTGCACAGCCAGGCTTTACCCTTTAGCCAGGGCACTTCGGCAGGCTAATTGCTCAGCTTTGGTTTCTTTCTCTATAAAATAGGTATAATTATGGGGCCTACCTCACAGCATGGTTGTGAGGAATAAATGAAATAGTGGAAAGGACGAATCTGCTAAGGAGTGTGTAACAAGTTGCCTGCCGATCATAAGCAAATAAATAAATAAATCAAGTGTGGAAAGTGAGCAGCATAATGTAAGAACTTCATGTGCGCCAGCGTTTATTATCAGGGCCACCCAATCATGACCGGGCAGCATGCTTCTCTGTGCCTTGTCTTTTCACAGAGGGGTGTGTGCGTGTGTGTGAGTGTGTGCACGCATGCGTGCATGCATGCACCCTAGTTTGAGTTTCCCTGAAAACAGACTCTGACACAAGAACCGGTGCAGACAGTTCACCAGGGAGGAGAGCCCTGGGAGCTGGAGGGCTGGAGGGAGGGAATGGGGAAGTAGATGGGGAAGGGAAGGGAGTGAAGCCAATGAGTAGTGGGTAATGATCGAGTTACAGTGTGGGCAACGGGGCTCGCTGAGGAATGGTGAGGACACACCACAGAACTGCCCCACAGAGTCCTGAGGTGGCCAGAGTGTTTGTCCATCCACTTGTGTCCTTTACTAATAGGTTGGGGGTTGCCCCTGGGGCATTAAGTCCCTGGTACTTCCCAGCTGCCCTGTGGGCTGAGCAAAGCTTCTGTGGACCCAGCACTGGGGACACCCTGCAGGTGGGAAGCAGAAAGGCTACTTGGGCTGGACAATTCTTGGGCTCACGGACACCTTCCCATCACTGCTGCAGATGGACGGGGAAGTGGGCCAGGGGACATGGGGCGAGGTGTCAGCAGCATCCTCTGCCAAATCGTCACCGTTCTATCCCCCAGAGCCGCCAGCACGGCACTGTGCACACAGTAGGCACATCACAATTATTTGTGGACAGGAGGCTTGAGCTAAGAGCTGGGGAAACCTGCAGTCTCCCCACTGCTCAGTTTTGATTCATGGTGTGGTGCTAAGACATATGACCACTCCGGGCCTTATCTTCTCCTTCTGTGAAATCAGGATGTTTCTACCTTCTCTGCTTATGCCATGGCCTGTTGTAAAGCATTGGAACAGGGGGTGCTCAGGACAGGTAAGAGGTGGCTGCGATGGTGATGATGGGAGGGGGGCAGGCTGCCCTATACAGGCACGGTTCAAGCAAGAGGTGCCCAGTGCCATGTAATTCCCCCACACACCCTGCAGTCAAAACACAGAGCTTGTTCCCCTGGCCCTACTGGGATGCCTCCTGCTTCTTTCTAGTCCATGACAACTCCAAAGGCAAAGGACTAAGAAAGAGAAGGTCAAGGGGTTGACTTGCTGACTCCTCAGCAAAAAGGATCCCAAATTTCCCTGCCTACCAGGGATGCTCTGTGATTCCTTATTTCTAGGTCAGTAGTGGGTTTTGCCGATGGCTGGTGAGTGTAGAAACCATTTAGTACAGAAATTCTTAACTTGGGGGTTTTGTAATCCATAGGGGGCCAGTGGATAAGCTTTAGGTGTCCCCAAATCCCTTGAAAATATATGTCAAATTGAGTGTGTGAATATATATGTGCACATTGACCATTCCAAGTTGGTGATCTGGAGCTTCTAGCAAATTCTCAAAGGAGTCTCTGACCCAAGGAAAGTAGACTTGCTCTAGCCCAAATCTCCCATCACAAAGGGAGTTTTAGAGAGGGTAAATGACCACTGTGTCACACATTAAGAGCCCATAGACCCCAAGATCCCTAACCTTGTGTGGCTGCCTGGGTCAGTTAGGGCAAACTGGTTGCACAACCAGAAAAGCAGGCTGGCTTACCAGGAGGCTACACTGAGAGCCCACCGCACACTACGATGTCTCTCCTTGCTTCCGGGGAGACATCTCCAAGGCACTATGGGGTCACTAATCCCTGGAGATGAAGGTGGGTGTTGAGGTCTACTTCCATGAAAAACAGCATAATTGAAAACCAGACCAAATCTGGAAAGAATAGGAACTCTCTGTTACTGAGACAAAGTGCTGGCACAGGAAGCTTAAAACTAGAGTTAAGGGTGGGCACACTGGCGAGCCTCAGTTTCCAGATGTGGACCTGGAAGTGATAACCACGCTTACATCTCTAAGTTGCGGTGAAGATTAGAATAAAGAAGACCAAGCTAGCAAAAGTGGCTTATAAGAAGGAAAGCTGTACACCAATGCCAGTAATGATCGTTCCAGCGGAGGCCCGGGAAATACTTGTTTTGCTGCTGAGAGGAGATTGTATACCACCTGGATGCCAACTACCCAATTTTGGACATCTATGACATTTTCCTTCAAGCTCTTGCAGCCTAATGTTGGAGCAAGAGCCCTGGTTTTGGAGTCAAACCTGAATCTGCACCTCAGCTCCACCACCTGTGCATGTGTGACCTTAGACAAATCACTTAACCTCTGGGGTTGGATTGTCCATCCACAAAATGAGGACACATGCCTACCTCATGCAGACATTATGAGGATTTGACAATGAAAAAATATATAATGGTGACTGGCACACAATAATTGCTCAATAAACATTAACTATTTTGTTCCTGTTCCTCAACTGTACCTTTGGACGGTTTTATGCAGATTCTGTCTCCCCCACATCTGTCTTAGCCACTAAAATGTAAACGCTGTAACACAAGGATACAGCTGTCTTGTTTACAGCTGTGCTGCCCAGGCCTGGCACACATTGTGCCATACATATTTGTTAAATGAATGAGTGGAAGTACAAAAGTACAAACGTTTTTTAAGGATGGGCAGGAACTCAAGTTCCTTCTCATGATAATGTGAGAAGGCTCATCAGCACGGATCAGCCCCAAGGGGGACCTGGAGCTGTGCCCAAGCCCTAATAAGGGGTCAAGAGAGTAGGTCTCCGGTCCTGGTCCTGGCTCTGCCGCTTAACTGCTGAGCCACTTCAGGCAAGTCGCTGGCCCTCTCTGACCCTCTGTGTGCTTCCTCCAGAGCGTGGGAGCCCTGAGATTCCAGGGCTTCCCTCTTAGAGGCTGGCCTCCAAGGAGCTCCGGCCAGCTGGGGAGTGTGGGATTTCGGCATAATTCAGCCACTTAATTAATGAAGAGGAAGAAGAAGGGGGAGAGGATAAAGGCGGGGGAGGGGCGCAGTCCTGAAAGAAAAGTCAACAGGCAGTTGCGGGTGGGGGTAGGAGGAGGGAAAGCCGCGCTGGGCCAAAGCGCCGAGCGGCTGTGCGCGCCCCCGGAGCGTGTCTCCGCCGAGGCCTGAGCGCCCGAGCCTCCGCCTGGCCCTCCCTTCCCTGTGCGCCTCGCCAGTTCCCGCCGCCACTGACTTTCTGACTTCTTAACTTGTCAGCAAATCCCAGAGTTAAAAATGCACACGCACCCCGGCCAGCCGCCAGCAGGGCCGTCTGGCCGCGGCTCCAGATGTGGGGCCACCGCGCGGGCCGCCTGCCCCGCCGCGCAGACTAAACAATCGGCCTTGGCCGTGAGCGCAGCGCAATTCCAGATGCCTCGTCCCTAGCGCCGCGCGCTAATTGGGCCGCGGGCGCGAGGCTCTGTCAGCGCCAGCAAGGCCCTGCCCAGGGCGGCCTTGGCCCGGCGCCCGCCCGCTGGGCTACCTGGGGCGGGGGCGGGGTGGGGAGACTGGTGGGGGGGGGAGGAGGTGAGGGGCGAGAGAGAGGAAGACGACGACGACAGAGATAGGCAGGGACTCAGAGATCAGAGACAGGGAGACACGAAGAGAGGCGGACAGAAAGGGACAGAGACATTCTCAAAGAGAAAAGCAGAAACACTGAGCTATATTCAGACTTAGAAGGGGACAGAGACAGAAGAGAGCGGGAGAGACACACAGAAAGCTGGAGCGGTAGAGAAACAGGGGCAGGCAGACCCGCACAGAACAGAATCAAGACAGACATCAAGGCGACGTGAAGGAAACGAACGTGGACGCTGCCAGGGAACCCTGGGTGGTGGGAGCTCATGAGACCCGCATGTTTCCTGCCGGGCGGCTGCTGCTTTACGGGTGTCCCCTCTTTTGTTTTACAGCACCTCCTCCCCACATTCTCACTTTACAATTCTTCCTAGGCCCGGGCGAAGCCGGGGACTGAGTCCACACGCGCGGTGACCCACTCCTGGCCTGGCTGGGGGACTGCGTGGAGGAGGAGCCCTCGCTCCCAAAGGAGCCTAAGCCACTGAGATTTCACCCCGGAACCTGGACTTGGAGACGGGGATTCGGCTTGGAGGCCGCAGGCGGGTGCGGATGGGGCCGTTTGGGGATTTGCCTAGAGGCGCGGGGATGCTCAAGTGATCCCTGCAGGGCCCCAACTCCCCCGGGCAGTCCCCCCGGGGCATCCTCCTTTCCCATGCGCCCCAGGGCCTCCTCAGCCCCGGAGACTGGGGGATGACAGGTTAGCCAAGGCCCGGGGCAGGGAAGCCCACCAGGGACCACCCGGGGGAGCTCCCCAGCCTCGCCTTCCGCCCCGGGCGCCCCGGGGGTGAGCGTTGAGGGCCGTGTGGCGGCCCCGCGGCTCTCGGCGGCCCCTCTCTGACAATCTTTCCTTTGTTTGTTTTCTTAAATCTGGGAGGCCCGAATTCCTGCCGGATTCCGTAGGTTTCACTCAGGAAGGAGGCGCCCCCACCCCCACCCCCTCTCACGTCGGGCTGGGCTGCGGGGGGAATGGCAGGTTCTTCCCGGGGGCCAGCGGCGCGCAGCCCCGCGGCCCGGGCAGGGCGAGCGGGCGCCGGGCGCGGCGGAGAGTCCCGGGCGTCCTGCCCGTGCGCCACCACGCAGCCCCGCCGGAGGGCCGCGGGCAGCCTCGGCAGAGAAAATTAAAAGAAAAAAAATCAAACCAGCAACGCTCTAAAAGACACAAAGAGCAGCCCTCCCCCCCGCCCAGCGTCATTCCACACCCCTCCACCTCTCACACTCCTTTCTCTCTCTCTTTCTCTCTCTCTCTACCCTCTCTCATTTTGGTCTCCAAACTTGAGCCTCATTAATTTCCAAAAAAAATTTCCCCCAATAAAAGGCAAACATGGAAAGAAAAACAAACTATTAGAAAATAGAGGAGGGAGGAAATGTTATTTAAAAGGTTAGCAGACCGCATCATTTTCCAATGATATTATATACTCCCAGCAGTATCCAAAATATATATGGGCCCTGGGCCAAGAATGTAAAAAAACTTTTTTTGAAAAAAACCCTTACTTAGACACAACATCTGGACGCGAGAGCGAACAAACCCCCCATTTATCACACTTAATCCTCCAATGAAGCAATCGACAGTTGACTTCTGTTTTGCTAATTTAGCTGCTTTCAAGCGCCGGCCCAGTCCAGACCGGGAATTAAGTGTCACTTGTGGAGGGCTTGCCCTGCCCCCGCCCGTCTTCGCTCCCTCGCGCGCCCGAGACTTTGGATTGGGAAAAAAGACTATTAAAGAAGAAAGAAACTTTTTACGAATTCCCTTTACTCCTGCCCACTCGGGTCAGTGAAAACCTCGACTCTGACCTTGCTCTGTCCCCTGCCCAGCTCCCGACACCCACATCCTTGGCAGCCACGCCCCCACCCGCCAGCAACGCCGCAGCCGGCACAAACGCCAGCAGCTCCAGGCAGTCGCCTCGCTCACCGCCTTCTCCTCGGATTGGCTAGGTGCTGCCGTCCTCGTACCTGGCACTGCCTGGTGGCCTGGCAGCTTGACCCTGGGGCCGGGAGAGGACAGGGGAGGGTCGTGGGGCTTGGCGGTAGAGAGCCTCCATTCCCCCAACCCCCGGAAGTAGATGAGAGGCAGCAGGCCCCAAGGTGGAGGCCCTGGGCCAGCAGTGGCCGGAGACAATGGGATCTTGTGAGAGCGCAAGCGGGAGAGAGAATCAGGGAGAGTGTATCATTTGAGGATTAGTCAATAAATCCCTGGGACCCTAGCCCAGTGGGGCTGGTGCCAGAGGCAGGGCTGGACCCAAGCACAGACTTCCTTCCTCAGCAACCTTCCCTTCCCTCCCTGGAGGCCTCCTGGGTCTCTCTCTCCTCACCTCTGTCTGTCCATCTCTTAGTCTTCATGGCTCCTCTCCTAAACTTGGGATCCCAAGGCACAGCCTTTTGTCCTTCCCCTCCCTCCCTTGTTGCTGGAAACAGTTCTACAATGGAGCAGTGAAGGTTGCAGGCTAGGGTACTGTCCTTAGACATCTGCAAACAGAAGAGGCTGGAGAATGTGTTCTACCTCCAGCCTGCCCACTCCTCTTCACTCTGATCCAGCCCACCCCCGGCCCCCCACTCTGAGCCCTGGCAGCGTCCTCAGGAACAGCCTGTACTCCTAAAAGAGGCCCCCAGCACCCTGAGCCCCAGTTCTCAGCAGGCTCTCATGGTGGCCTGGCTAGGCCTCAAACTTCTTGGGGAGGGGCCCTGCCATGAGCTCTGGCCCCAATCCAGATGCAGTCTCAAACCTCCTGAGCCCATCTGCCAGGGCTCATGGAAGCCTCATATCCGGAGCACCCTCCATATAGCCCGTACTTGCTCCAACAGGCATGTAGCAGCACCTATTTTATGCTAGGCAGTGTGCTAGACTCATGGTATTTGGAGATGGATGAGACTCTTTTCCTGCCCCTCCCTGGGGTCTAAGCCTCTGCTGGGTCTTATTTTCTGTTCATATTGGGATATCATATCACCTGGTTATGCTCCTTCCATAAGCGAGTCATTGGGTACCTGCCACGTGCCAGACGCCGTGCTGAGCACTGGGGCTTCGGAGATGATGAAAGACCATTTCTGCCCTCAGACTTGCTAGGGAGACAGATATGCCAATAACGAATTCTAACACAAGGCAGACAATAAGGGGCCAAATGAACCATTTATAAGAGCTTAGGGTGTGCCCAGAGGATGGACTGGCTTACCCTGGCTGGGATGGAAGGAGGGCTGTGATGGACCACAGGGTGGTGGTGGGGAAACTTCATCACCCTGGCTCCTAAAGCCCGTGGGGTAGGGGGTGGAGGGCAGTACAGTCTAATGGTTGAGAGCAAGGGCTCTGGAGCCAGATAGTGAAGCCAGATTTCCTGCTCTGCGGCATCAGTTGTGGGTCTAGGGCCTCTTGGTCTCTCTGAGCCTCAGTTTCATCATATGAAAAGTGGGGCTAACAATAGTCACTGTCTAGTAACTATGGGGCAAACAGCTGGCATGTGGCAATCTCCAAATGAACATCCACTTTAATTATCTTTCTTCCCAAGTGTATAGACACATCACCTTGTAGCCTCCCTGCCACCCTCCCCTCATCCCCCATCCTCAACCTGAGGGCCAAGCACAGTGTTGGGCACACAGAGTAAGTGGTGGAACAAATCAATGGCTAAAATACAGCTCAAGTGATACTAGGTAGACAATGCTGTGGGTGGTGGGCCTGAACGTGCCATCTCCTTGCTCTGATACTGGGCCATGGGCTGGGTGGGCCATGATGGAGGTTCTTCCTGCTCCCACATCTCCAGAAGTCAAGTAGAACAGGACCCTGTGAAGCCCCCTTTTCTCTGCTCAGCAGAAAGCCAAGAATGCATTCTGGCCTGGAGCCACCATTCTGTGACTCTGGTTTGGGCTGAGTCTTGACTTGCTGTGTGTCCTTGGGCAAGACATATGCCCTCTCTGGGCCTTGGACTCTTCACAGGTAAAACGAACAGGTTGGACTGGATGGCCTCCAGGCCTGTTGCAGCCCTTGTGGTTTATATCTGCTTCTCCTTTCCACTGGAGGAGCCTGCTCATCTGGAGGTGTGGTTTTCTGTTCTCCCATTTCTCATCTGCCTCTTGGCTTTTCACTGCAGTGCCCTCCTCTTTCTCCCTCCTTGCTCCCCTCAGCTATCTTCCTCCCTCCTCTGCCACAGTCCAGGGCGTGGAGACTATGTGGATGAAGTGATGCTCAACTTCTTACTGGGCAGCTTCCCCCTCCCACCACTGCCCGGCTCCTTGACCCCCAAACACAATCTGGGCTTGAGGAGCCAGGCCTTGCCATCTGTCCCCGTGGCCAGGAGTCTGTCCCCGAGAGCTTTGGTGGTGCCCTCACCCTTGACCTTTGACTTCTGAGAGAGTGGGAGAATGGCATGCCAGCTGTACCAAGAGAGCACCTAATATGGGTCTTCTGTCCCGAGAGACAGGCAGGCTCTGTATTCCCACACTACCCTTCCCCCTAGATCCCTCCCCTCCAAATCCCAGGCTCAGGGAAGGGGACAGGAAAGGAAGACTTTTCTTTTCTTTTTTTTTTTAAGAGACAGGGTCTCACTGTGTCATGCAGGCTGGAGTACAGTGGCATGATCATAGATCACTGCAGCCTCCAACTCCTGGGCTCAAGCAGTCCTCCTGCCTCAGCCTCCCACGTAGCTGAGACTACAGGAAGACTTTTCTAAGTCTAGCTGGCACTCGTCCCCCAAACTCAACTCCTTCACAATGCCATCTCCCACCTCTGAAGCTGGGAGAATCCCTTTACAGAGGCCCATGTGCCTGGAGGTTATTATTGTCACCAAGGAACCAGTTATTATTGTCACAAATCATTTCTGGAGAACCTACTGTGTGCCAGGTACTATGGCATGAGCCAAGAGGAGGCGTCTGTGTTGGGGTAGAAGGAACTGGGGGGTAGGACAAAGGCTGGGGGGAATCCCCAAGGAGGTGCACCCCTGCCAAGCCTAGGG
>CM052441.1:88191701-88225032 GCA_028533085.1 Varecia variegata
CAATGCTGGTGGAGGGTGCAGGGAGGCAGGGCTGGTGCCACAGGCATGGCCGTGTGGAGGACAAACTGTACCTAGTCCGAGGTTTTCTAGAGGCTTCTGCTAACCTGCCATTGTCATTCCTCCACTGCCAGTGTTCTGTCCGTCCTGGAATAGATCACGTGTCTGCTGCTAAGACCAGACAAAGCAGCTAGCTTTTCTTCAGGGGACTGGCTTTATTGAAAAATTTGTCTCTCTTAAACCTGAGAATCACGTTCAGGCCTTGCCGGGCTATGGGAAAGGGCAGACGGACATCAAATGATGTGCTTCCTCCCAGCTCACCTGGTGCACACTCTCACCTCAGGGTGAAACAGCGTCTCTCTCTTCTTCTGCCATTTGGATACTTTTGAGTAAGTGCCCGTGTGCTGTGACTCCCCTTCGACACCGTTGTGCCGCCCTCACCAGTTGGCGTGGCTCCCCCCGTGCTGTTGGAGCGATGTCCCTGCAGCCAACCGGCGTGGCGTCCCCTTTATCTCACTGAGCCTCGGAGAGGGACTGGGGGTTTGGGGTAAGTGGCAGAGCTGGGGCTTCAGTCCAGGGTTTCTGCGTCTGTGCCCAGTTCCTCGCCTGCCCTCCTGTGTTTGCCACCGTGGTACCGCACATCGGCCCCGGGACCCGGCGGAGTCAGGGCCGGGCTTTACAGGAGGGTGAGTTCAGAACTCTACTCCGGGCCGTCCCCACTCTGGGTCACTTGCTTCCATTGTTCCAGTTTACCCCAGAGTCTAACACTTCCTTTAAAAATAATATTCTTATCAATGTGTAATATTCATATAGACATGTGCGTAAATCGTAAGTATAGAGCTTGATGAGTTTTCCCAAAGTAAACCCACCCATGTGACCAACATCCATATGGAAAAACCGAACATTTCTTTTTTTTTTTTTTTTTTTGAGACAGAGTCTCACTCTGTTGCCCGGGCTAGAGTGCGGTGGAGTCAGTCCTCTCAAACCCTGCCACTGCTTTATCAATGACGTTTTTGTAATATTCTAAATCCTTTGTTGTCATTTCAACAATGTTGGCCGGGCGCGGTGGCTCACGCCTGTAATCCTAGCACTCTGGGAGGCCAAGGCGGGAGGATCGCTCAAGGTCAGGAGTTCGAGGACAGCCTGAGCAACAGCGAGACCCCCTCTCTACTAAAAATAGAAAGAAATGATCTGGCCAACTAAAAATATATATAGAAAAAATTAGCCGGGCATGGTGGCGCATGCCTGTAGTCCCAGCTACCCGGGAGGCTGAGGCAGTAGGATTGCTTGAGTCCCGGAGTTTGAGGTTGCTGTGAGCTAGGCTGACACCACGGCACTCACTCTAGCCCGGGCAACAGAGTGAGACTCTGTCTCAAAAAAAAAAAACCAAAAAAACCCAAAAAACAATGTTCACAGCATCTTCACCAGCAGTGCATTCCATCTCCAGAAACAACTTTCTTTGCTCATCCATAAGAAGCAAGTCTTCATCCACTAAAGTTTTATTATGAGATTTCAGCAATTCAGTCACATCTTCAGGCTCCACTTTTAATTCTAGTTCTCTTGCTATTTCCACCACATCTGCAGTTCCTTCTTCCACTGAAGTCTTGAACCTCTCAAGTTATAACCAGGGTTGGAATTAACCTCTGCCAAACTCCTATTAATGTTTTTCTTTTTCTTTTTTTTTGTTTTATTTTTTTTCATTTTTTTCTTCCTATTATTTATTATTCACTCATTTTAACAGGTCAATCTATTAATGTTGATATTTTGACCTCCTTTCATGAATCATGAATGTTCTTAATGGCATCTAGAATGTTGAATCCTTTCCAGGAGGTCTTCAATTTATTTTGCTCAGATCCATCAGAGGAATCACTATCTATGGCAGCTATAGCATTATGAAATATATTTCTTAAATAATAAAACTTGAAAGTCAAAATGACTATTTGATCTATGGGCTGCAGAATGGATGTTGTGTTAGCAGGCATGAAAATAACATTCATCTCCTTGTGTATCTCCATCAGAGCTCTTGGGTGACCAGGTGCATTGTCAATGTGCAGTGATATTTTGAAAGGATTGTTTTTCTTGTTTTTGTGAGCAGTAGGTCTCAACAGTGGGCTTAAAATATTCAGTAAACCATGCTGTAAACAGATGTGCTGTCATCCAGGCTTTGTTGTTCCACTGATAGAGCACAGGCAGAGTAGATTTAGCATAATTCTTAAGGGCCCTACGATTTTTGGAAAGGCAAATCATCATTGGCTTCAACTTAAAGTCACCAGCTGTGTTAGCCCATAACAAGAAAGTCAGCTTGTCCTTTGAAGCTTTGAGGCCAGACACTGACTTCTGCCCTCTAGCTATCAAAGTCTTAGATGGCATCTTCCAATACATCTACCATCTACCTTGAAAGTCTGTCGTGTGGCCACCTTCATCAATGATCTTAGCTAGATCTTCTGGATAACTTGCTACATGCAGCTTCTCCAACAGCACTTGCTGCTTCTCCTTGCACTTTTATGGTATGGAGATGATTCTTTCCTTAAACCTCATGAACCAACCTCTGCTAGCTTCACGCTTTTCTTCTGCAACTTCCTCACCTCTCTCAGCCTTCACAGAATTGGAGAGAGTTTAGGCCTTGCTTTGAATTAGGATTTGGCTTAAGGGAGTGTTGTGGCTGGTTTGATCTTCTGTCCAGACCACCAAAATTTTCTCCATATCAGCAATAAGGCTGTTTAGCTTTCTTATCATTTGTGTGTTCACTGGAGTAGCACTTTTAATTTCCTTCAAGAACTTTTCCTTTGCATTCACAACTTGATTAACTAGCTGGCACAAGAGACCTAGCTTTTGGCCTGTCTCTGCTTTCAACATGTTTTCCTCACTAAGCTTAATCATTTCTAGTTTTTAATTTAAGTGAGAGGCCCATGCCTGTAGTCCCAGCTACTTGGGAGGCCAAGGTGGGAGGATTGCTTGAACCCAGGAATTTGAGGCTGCAGTGAGCGATGATTGTGCCACTGTACTCCAGCCTGGGCAACAGAGCAAGATCCCATCTCTAAAAATAAATAAAGTGAGAGTTACGTGACTCTTCCTTTAACTTGAACACTTAGGGGCCAATATAGGGTTATTAACTGGCCTAATTTCAATATTTTTGTGTCTCAGGGAATAGGGAGGCCCAGGAGGGGGAGAGAGATGGGGAAATAGCCAGTCGGTGGAGCAGTCAGAACACACACATTTACCAATTAAGTTTGCCATATCATATGGGCACAGTTCATGGTACCTCAAAATGATTACAATAGTAACATCAAAGATCACTGATCACAGACCACCATAACAGATATAATAATGAAAGTTTGAAATATTGCGAGAACTACCAAAATGTGACACAGAGACATGAGGTGAACACATGTTGTTGGAAAAAACGTCACCAACAGACTTGATGCAGGTTTGCCACAAACATTTGATTTGTAAAAAACACAGTATCTGTGAAGTGCAATAAAGCAAAGCCCAATAAAACGAGGTATGCCTGTAGAAATAAGTAAAATGCACTAAGAAAAGTATGAAAGAAGTTGATAACTGCTATGGCGAAAAATAAAGCAGATAAAAGGAATAGCAAGTACTGGGTGGTTAATTTTCAGTTGGATGGTCAGGGCAGGGAGGCATTATTGAGAAAGTGACATTTGAGCAAAGACCTGAAGAGCCCGAAGAGCATTCTAAATATATAAGGAACAGCAAATACAAGATCCTAGAGGCAGGGAAGGGTCGTACAGGTGATGGAGTTGTTGGTGAAGCAACTTAGCGGAAGCCATTACTGCTCCTGAGCTAGAGAGACAAAAGGAGGAAGTGGTGTTTTGGGAACCCAGGGATGGGGGTCACCCAGCAGAAGCTGCGACCACGTGGGCTTGTGAGCCAGGAGCTGGAGCCCTGGAGGAGATGTGGCTGGAGATGCTGCAAGGAGTGGAAGTACAGCAAGTCACAAACCAGCAAATCACATGATCCCGCCATGGTTTACAACAGCAAGCCCTTGGTCATATGACTTGCCTTGGCCAAGGGCATGTCAATGGCCAGAGCACGGGATTAAAAATGTTTGTGCTCTTTGGCTTAGTCTCTTGAGCTCCTGGGATTGCCACACTGGCTCAAGGAGAATGCGGAGCAGTCTGTGAGGGAGAAGACAAAGGCTTGTTGTTGTAAACCGTGGGGTGTTCATGTGATTTGCTGATTTGTGATTCGCTTTTCTCCTGCTCCCTCCCTCCCATCCCCTGCCAGCACCTCCTGTTGGCTAAACATGGCCAGCAGCCAGCTGATGCCTATGGAGCAGCCCCCTGAGAAACAGAGCAGGGCAGGAGAGGAGAGTTGGATCTGCAAATGGACCTTCCAACAATGAGACACCTCCGCATACTCACTGGAATGGCTAAAATGAAAAAGAATGATCATACCAAATGTCGGCAAGAATAGGGAGAAACTGGAACTCTCTTACATTACTGACTGTGTGTAAGATAGTAAAACCACTTTAGGAAACTATTTGGAAGTTTCTAATAAAGTTGAATATACACCTAACCTTTAACTCAACAAGTCTACTCCTGAGGATATACCCAAAGAGAAACGAGAACATATGAGGTCCGTCCAGAAAGTATCCAGCCATCGTTAATATAATGCACGACATCAATGTAACCTGGTAGCCAAGGAGAGTGGACTGGGATGCATGTGCGTGAACAGTGACAACTTCACTGTACTAGTCGGTGGGGCGCTAGACGCTGTTGAGTGGGCATGTGTACTGTGTGGTGTGGCATTCAAAATAACTGAGTGAGTAGGGCAACGAATCTGCATCAAATTTTGCATTAAGCTCGAATATTCCTCCTCAGAAACTATTTGGATGATTCAGAAGGCTTTTAGGGACGATGCAATGAGTGTGGCACAAATAAAAGTGTGGCACAAACACTTCAAAGATGGTTGAGAATCTGTTGAAAGTGATCCACGTTCTGGAAGGCCTGCAACAAGCAGAACACCGAGAATGTTGAACGTGTACAGGTTAGGTTAAGACATGCTAGGAGAACTGTGTGAGGTCCCAAGGTGCTTACTTTGAAGGGGACTCAGGTGTCATTGTCCTGTGTACAATGTTTTTTATACCTTGTATCTTCCTCAATAAATGTCTCTATTTTTCATATTAATGGCTGGATAATTTCCGGACACACTTCGTATGTCCATAAAACGGCTTGTACTAGAATGTTCATAGCAGCAATGTCAGGAAAGTCAAACGACTGGAAACAGCCCCAAATGTCCACCAATAGGAAAATGGATTAGAGTGTGGTAAATTCATACATCACAATAAAAATAATTATTGCTACATGCAATGACATGGGTACATCTCCAAGACATTCCGCAGAGTGAAATAAGCCAGACACAAAAGAGAACATGTTGTGTGATTCCATTTATGTCGAGTACGAAGACAGGCAAAACTAACCTGCAGTGATAAGGGGTCCGAAAAATGTTTGCCCGGGGGAAGGAGGGCTGACTGGTAAGGGGAAAGAGGGAAGCTTTCTGGAATTATGGGAATGTTTGCTGCTTCTGTAGGGTGTCCATAACACAGATACATTTAGCAAAACTCATCCAACTCTACACTTAAGATCTGTGCAGTTTTTGTAACTTATGGAAATTACACCTCAATAAAGGAAGAAAATGCAAAAACAAACCAAAAAGTCTTAGGGCTCTGTCTCCACTTCCTCTGCTATCAGCCTAGCTGAGGCCTTCTGGCAGGGCGAGGACTGCCGTTTCATCTCTCAGCTGTCAGCCATCTGCAGCGGCCTCCCCTGGCTCTCCCTGTCCTGCACACAACAGCAGCTTCGGGGGAGAGCAAGGAGCTCTGGACTTGGAACCCAGGGATTCCGGATTAAATCTCAGCTGCATCCCTTTCCAGCTGTGTCACTTGGGTGAGCCACACGGCCTCTCTGCGTCTCTTCTCCTCACCTGAGAAATGGGATCACAACACCTCCTTCAGAGACTGCTGGGAGGATGAAAATGGGATGGTGTCTGTGACAGGGCTTGAGAAACAGGAATCCAGCAACCGCAGGGTTCATACCACCCAACCTTCCTTGGCTACTGCACAGCAGCG
This sequence comes from Varecia variegata, assembly GCA_028533085.1. Taxonomy (NCBI): domain Eukaryota; kingdom Metazoa; phylum Chordata; class Mammalia; order Primates; family Lemuridae; genus Varecia; species Varecia variegata. Next base: position 88,197,790 of record CM052441.1, read on the forward strand.
GAGGGAAAGTGCATGACTGGCCCCAGTTCTTCACCCCAGAGATAGGATTCTATGTCCACACCTTGTGCCACGTGGCTGTACTTTCCCACCACACCGATCGTGGGCTTGGTCATGTGACTTGCTTTGGCCACTGGCATGTCAATGGATTGACCGGAGCACAGTATTAAAAATGTCTGGGCTCCTGTGATTCCCATGCTGGCTCAAGGACAACGTGGAGCAGCCTTGAGCCCAGCCCGAAGCCTGTGAGTGCGAAGACAAAGAATTGTTGTAAACCGTGGAGTGTTCACGTGATCTGCTGGGCAGCACGACTGTGGCAATAGCTGACTAATACAGCCTCAAGGTCGTCTCCAAGCAAGTCTCCATCCACCTACCTCCTCAGCCCCACTTACAAAACCTCAATTCCAGTCAAACCAGTCCATTCAACATCCCACAAAACCTAGCATTCTCCCACTTGCCCAACTTAGTGTGCGGTTTGCCCTCCCTATCCTTCGTAAGGAATGCCAAAGTGCTTCTGCCTTCACTCAACCTATATCAGCCGTACCTATCCTTCAAAAGGCAATCGAAGTACCACCTCCCCTTGGAAGCCTCCCTTGACTGCCCAATCCCTGACCCCAGGGCAAGCTCCCTCTGCTGAGCTCTTGGAGGCCCTGCAGGTCTCTGCCGCTCATGGGATGCTGAGCACACTCTGACCAGGATCACTATTGGCTTAATCTTTCCAAAAGCAGAGCAATAGATATCCTTCATCTGTCTGTGGATTGGGAGTCGTCTGTTGAGCTTGGAATTGGTGCTTGGGAAATACCTGTTGAATGAGAAAAATGAATGAACAAAAAAATAAATCAGTGATAGCTCCTGTGTAACTTACTACAGCACACCCAACTTCCTTGAAATTGTAATTTGCGAGTCTAGCTTCAGGCTCTATCTAGAAGGCATGACTGGAATGGAGAAAGAGGCAGTGAACATTACCCACCCAGCAAGAGAGGGGACATATCTGCCTCATGGGGTCACGGGAAGAGAAGGGTGACAGCCCTGACTCTATACTTATCCCTTCCCTGTCCCTATCCCATTCCTTTTCCTAACCCTATCTCTGTCTCACTGAATGGCTATAACAACTTCCTGACTCTAAACTATCAACCACACAACCAGAATCGAGATTGTGTCCTACTTATCTTGGTTTTCACCGTAGCGTGGGTGTCCAGTGCTCCATGAATGTTTCACATCTGAAGGAATAATATGCTCTTTTAAAGTTTGATTGGAAAAATATTTTAAATTCAGCAGTTTGGGGTCTAGTCTCCCTGAGTTCGGAAACATTTAAAAACTCCAACACCAACTATTTTGGGTTTAGGGTGATGACGGCAGAGACCAGCGTCCTTTAGAAAGTGAAGGGGCCAGTTGGCAGATCTCTGCTATTTGAAGGGCCTTCCGAGTGGGCAAGGGGGCTTCCATTAGAAAGTTCCTCTTCAGAAATTCCCCCCACACTCATACATCTACCTAATGACAAAATCTCTGGGGTTAGAAATCCTCTCTTTTAAAACTCAGACACTCCTTTGAGCAGATGCTACCACCCAACCAAATGCTAAAGAACACGGTTGGGTGATGTTACAGGTGATAGGCAGAGGGGAGACGACTTTGTTCAAGGTCAAGCTTCCAGAGCTAGACTGGTGACAGAGTAGAAGGTCAAATCCAGGCCCACAGAAGGGCCAGAAAAGGGACAGTTAAAGGGAGTAGGTTTCAGGCAAATGTTTCTCATCCTGAGCTTTTATCTAAGACCCTGGGACATAGGCCCAGATGTAGAGGGGTGAATTAACTGGAGGCTCCCTGTAGATTTCTACACCTACGTCCATACTCCCTCAGGCAGCGGGAAGGCATAGGTGCAGGTCATCTTAGGTGGGAGAGACCTGTTTCCAAGGCTTGGCTGAGAATGTCCCTTAGGGTGGGGAGGGGGGAGGCACCTGGAAGGGAGTCCAGGAGAGGAGTGCAGGGAGGTGGGGCCTGAGAAAGACAGTCTAGGGATCACAGTGCCTCCATCCCATTCTGTGGGTGTAGGTGGGGCTCCGAGCCCTTGCACCCCAGGGTGCAGAGCCAGGGGTCTGGGGCTAAGCCTTCAGCATGGGATGAAACTGGGCAGGGGTAAAGGAGGAGGAGGAGGCAAGTGAATTAAGGAGTCATCACTCCTAGGGAGTGACTCCAGTGCTCTGAGGGGCCACCTGAGCCCCACATCTTCAGGATTTATGGAGTTGCAATGCCTCCTCGGAGCCCTGCCTCCTAACTCAAGTCACAGGATTATTTATTCCTGCTAGTGTCAGCTGAGAGGGCTGAAATGAACGCCAGCTCACCCAGAACACACACGGTGGGGACAGGGCAAGAGTGCAGTGTCTCTCTACAGATAGACAGACAGACAGACAGGCACACACACACACAGACACACACACAGGCCAGAATTAGCCCATAACCCATCCACCTCAGCCACAATACTAGTCTGTAAGCCCCAAGCTAGACCCAAACGCCCAGTCCTGACAGCGCCTAGGGAATTGCAGAGGTTATTTTAAGGTTGTTTCCACATCCTTATCTCCCCCCACCTCCATCCAACAAACAGTCAGACAGAAAAACAAACAGGCCAGCGGAGGCCTGGGCTGTTCACACGCAGAGGCAGACCCCCTGTGCCCCTCCCCCACCCCGCACTCCTGCCCACCAAATTTCTCCAGGCCAGGCCCCTGTGACCTGGGTTCCTCTCATCTGCACGGGATAACTCTGCTGGCCACGCTGAAAAGCTGTTCCCCCCAACTGCTTCTTTCTCCCCTGTTTTCTGAGCATTTATTGGCAGGGCCTTGGATCGCATGGGATAGGGCACTTGCTGGCCAAGTGAGTCCCGGCACTTCCTGGCTGAGCCCACCATGCTGGCCGTTCAGGTCCGAGATCCCAAGTGGACTGTTTGTTTTTGCTGCAGGGTAATTTCTGACCTCTGCAAGAGACCCTCCAAGAAACACTCAACTTTGCTTTCTGCAGAGAAGGAAGCGTTGCAAATAGTAGGAAGAGCCAAAGCAGGATATAAGGGGTCCACAAGTGGAGGGGCCTCTGTGTGGGCCAAGGCCTGTTTTGGGGTGTGTGTGTGTGTGTGTGTGTGTGTGTGTAGCTCGCAGAAAGAGAATTGTAAGACACGCAGCAGATGTTTGCTGGGGGTTACCATAGGCCAGCACCAGTCTAGGCACTGCAGAGTGGCAGGTAAACCTGACAGCCCAGGCAGGCGCTGAGGAGCTTAAATTCTAGGTGGGGGAGAGAAGGAAGCCTGGCGATGAGGGGAGAGGTAAGTGAGACTGCGGATGGAGAGGCAGAGCCCAGGGCACGGAGGGCCTCGTAGGCTCTGACCAGTTCAGATTTTACTGTAACAAAAGGGAAAGGGCAGGGGAGAGGGTCCCTCTCTAGGCAGGGCCCAGAGTCCACAATTTTAATGAGGCTGAAACACACGGAGGTCTGCCACTAGCCGGGTTCTCTGTGAGGGATGCACTGCCCCACTCACGGGGTGGGAGGCCGGTTCTCCCTGCCCGTTTCAACCAAGGGCTGGAAGGCAGCCTGCAGGGCTGGCGCAGCCTTCCCCCTCCTCCTTCTGCTTCCCCTCCTACTCTTCTCCCTTCACCAACTCCCCCTCCCCACTTCCTGCCTCCCCACCCCACCCCCTGCTTCCCACTTTCTCTCCACACTCCCCATCTGGCCTTCCAGGTGCCAGGCAGCCTTTGCTTCCCCAGCTGACGTAGGTCAGGGCCTCGAGGGGTCCAGATCTGGGCTCTGGGCTCCTTGGACAGCCAACACAGCAAAGGCAGCCCAGGGCACAATCCAGACGTGACCCCAAACCTTATGGGCCCTGGTCAGAGGGGAGGGGCGGAGCCCTATCCCCCATCTGGCAGCCCCTGCACCTCTGCCTAGGCCCACCCTGTCTCTCTCTCCGTATCCCATCACTTCAGGCTGCAGCTCCTCCCTTACCCCCAGTGCAGACTGGACATTCTTAGGACAGAGGTCTGAGTGGGACCTATTAGGCAATCAATCAGTCGATCGACCAGCAAGACAGGGACAAAGCTCCAGTTGAGATGTTCACTAACTTGGAGAATTTGTGGATGTTTAATCAAAATGGAAGAACTCTGCACTGATCTGGGAGAAAAAAGTGTCCTTCCAGTAAAGATTTGGTGGCTTTGGTGTTTTTCTGTGGGGGAGGGGCAGGAGGCAGCCTCCTGTAGCTTGATCGTCGGGGATAGGCGCTGGTGAATGAGTAGGAAGTTGGGGAGTCTCTGTCTTCCTCTGCTCCTTAACTCTCTTCTTCCAATCCAAATGGTGGGGGGAGGAAGAGGTGCCCGCCACAGCCTAGGCCTTAAGAGTTGGCAGCTTGGGCTCTGCCTGGCACCTGGCGGACCCCTGAGAACCCTACCCCGCTTCTGCAACTCCATCCCTCTGCCTCTCTCCTCCCTGCATTCTCTGAGCCTCCTCTCCAGCTTCTCACGACATCTGCGTGGGCTAGAGCGGGAGGGGACAGTGAGGTCATCGCAGTCCCCCGCGGCCCAGGAAGCGCCAACACTGGCCAGCGTCTGAAGGCAGAGCAGGGACTCAGGTGTCCCAGTACTCCACCTTGTGCCTTTCTTGGATCCACACCGGAGCCGACAACCCTCGCTCTCCTGCACAATGCTGGCGGGGGCACCTCAATAAAAGCGCTCCCCCTAAGCCCCGCGGGGTTTCCATCCGGCCCCTTAGCTTCGGCCCGCCCAGCCGTCCATTCGTCCCGACCAGGGCCGGGCAACCAGCCCCTCTTCCCTCCTCCCCAGTCTCTCCTCTGCCCTCTCCTCCCCTTCCCCCTGCGCAGAAGCGCGCGGTTCGCGTTTTTTCCGACAGCCCGGCGATCTGGCGGAGTGACTAATCACCCAGGTTGAGCAACTAGAGGGCTCTGGCGCCCGGGAGACTGCGGGTCATTCCCCTTCACGCTGCCCCCTGCCCGGGCCTTGAACTCCCCCGGCCCCGCGCCGACCCCGCTCGCTCCCGCCGTCCGGCCCGGCTTCGCTCGCGCTCCCGGCTCCCAGCGCTCCTACACCAGCCAGGGGACACGCGGCCCAGCCCTGCCTGTCCCCCAGGACGCGGGCGGCGCGTGGCGCTCGGGAACCCCCAGAGTCTCCAGGGAAGGAAAGGCAGGCATCTCCTCTTGCCAAGTCCGGGAAGGGAGCCTGTGGGGAGAGGGGCGCCCCGAGCAGGAAGGATGCGTGAAACGCGTGGCCTTCGCCGCAGTCGGAGCGCGTCTTTGCTCTCACTGGATGGCCGGGTGCGTTTGAGGAGTGCGCAATGGGCTGCGTCTCCCGTCGGAGAAGAGGATGCCGAGAGGCACTTACTCCAGAAACGCGCGCCAGGGCGCACACACCCTCCCCAGGCCGCCGCTCACTCTCGGGATCTCACTTTTCTTTCCCCGCTGGCTCCTAATTTTGCCCTCTCCGCTGCGCTTCCTCCTGTGTCCTCCCCGCTTCCCCACCTCCCCCGCTGTCGGCGCCCGCCGCTTTGTCTGTCTGTCTCTCTGTCGCTTCTCTCTCTCTCACTGGGGGTGTTTATTTGATTGTTTCTCGAGCTCCGCGGCAGGCTCTCCGGCCGTCAAACCCTGCCATCCCCACTCTTCCTGTGTAATTTAAAGCTATAGTTAAATTATGACTTCTCCGGACCTGTTGTGGCACCTACGCCTAAGCCTAATTAAATGATCACATCCATTCTGAAGGCAGCTCTCTTCTCCCCTCCAACGTTAATTACAACATAAGAGGCTTTAATGGCCCGCCTCACCTCCAGCTCCTGGAAAGAAAGGTCAGGCGATTAATTTTCGTCATTAATCTTTTCCCAATGTGGACACTGTGCTGTCACCCGAGCCTATTAAACCCCCTTTGTCCCCCCTTCCAGCCTCCTTCGCCCCTCACCCCCTCCTCCCTGAGTGACTGCAGAGAAGGAAAATATTTAAGAATCACTTTGTCTCTCTGCTAGGCCCCCCCTTCCTGGAGACAGCTTCTCCTTGGGGGTCTTGGGGGTGGGGGTGGGGCAGCAAGTTTGTTTCTCAGCTGCTTCAGATTGCACCTCTGAAAACTGCTCCTAAAATGTTATGAGTCCAGGAGTCAGGCTGGGGAGCAGAGAGGCCTGGGTGGTGGCATTCCATCACTCCTGGCTGTGGGGGGAGGGAGGGCCTGCCACCCTTGGTAGAGGGAGAGATGAGGACAGGGTGCCACTTCTCCATGCTCTGCATGGATCCTTATAGAAAAAAACAATAAGGAATGTGTTAGCACCTAGAGTTTTATGACCTAGGAGAGACCATTTTTTCTGCAGTGGTCAGATCCCCATCACCTCCCACTGTCCCTTTATTCCTTCCTCCCTTCCCCTGTGACTTCAGCCCCATTACATGCGGGATAATATAGATTTTGCAGTTGCAGAGGGCTGGGCAACAGCAACATCCTCTGGGAAAGCCAAGTCCAGACCCATGTCCTACGAACTGGGTGTCCTCCAGGTTTGTTGATGGCCCTGGGGTCCAAGTGAGAGGGGCCGGCAGGGAGCCGCAGCAGAGTGGGCTGGCAGACAGAAAAGGCCTGACTTCCAGGGCTGAGCAGGGCAGTTGGGGACTGGCATATTAAGGGCGGGCTGAGACTGTGTTTCGCAGGCATTCCTAATTCTAGCAGCGGGAGGAAGAAGGGAGTGTGAGTAGGTTCTCTGCGGATAGCTTTTATTCCAATCCCAGAATTTATGTGATTTAAAATTGTAATCCAGAAGAGAGTCCCCGGGAAATGGAGGGACATGAGGCTTGGCCAGGAGGTGCTTAGACCTGGCAGGAGCATGAGGGGAACAGGTGGGAGATGCCAAAGACAGAGGGCAGTTCCAGCCTGTCCCTGCTGTCTGTGGGCCCAGCCCTGTCCCCAGGGGCCAGGCCAGTAGGGGTGATGATTAGAAAGTGACAAAACTAGGGGTGGCCTGTGGGTTACATGGAGAGTGGGAGCCCATGCAGACAGGCCATACTCCTCATCAGCTCACAGGCTGGAACACACATGCTACGCCCTGCTCCCTGCAGTGCCTCTGGGCACATTCATATCACCTGTCCAAGGAGCCCAAGCCATACACACTGTCCATAGCTGAGAAGCTTCACGAATCCCTTGGAATGGACCTGCTTGGAACACAGACCCATCACATCAAGGGGAACTGGTTTAGCCATCTCCCAAACCCCAGAAACCCGGGGCTGCAGTGATCTCTGGAACGTCTGGCCTTAGGCAGAAAGAAGCTAAGTAGGAGGCCAAATGTCACTTGGGACCCTGGGACACCCCCTTTCCCAGCCAGGAGGGAAGGGCAGCTTGCCTATAGCATTTACTGACCCACTATGCCCAATGACAGAGTTGGAGAGGCCCGTTGGGGAATCCAACCAAACTTGTGCGAGGCTTTCCAGTTCTGGCCTGGGGGGTTGGTGGGGGGAAGTGAGAAATCTAGTTTGGAAAGGGACTTGGAAGACCCCATCAGTGACCTGAATTGTCTTGTGCCTGGCCAGGCTGGTTATGTCCAAATCACTGGCTTTTAGAAAGAAGAAGCTTCTAGGAAACCCAAGGAGAGTTGGCCAGGATGCAGGAAGCTTAGATTCCTCGGACAGAGGCCTGCTTTCTAGGAAAGTGTCCCCTGTCCCCTCCACCTACCCAAAGCCAGGCTCCTGCAGGCATCTGCCACAAGGTGGGCATCTGCATCTTCCTGTGGCCCAGGAGCAAACCTCCCCATCTGTAGTCGGCCCCTCCCGATGCCGCCCCCCAACTCCACCCCAAGGACATTGGGGACATCACGTCCACAGAGCCCTACACAGCCGGATAATAATAATTAATAACCATTAGGAACAATAAGGAGAAGACCAGTGCCCAGTCAGCCCAATGTGCAGCCTCGGCTTTTTTCTTTCTTCCTTTTTTTTCTTTTTTTTACTTTAATGAAAACAATGATTTGACTTTGAAGAAAGTGACTTTTTTAAAGTGAAAGCTGGATTGAGCTCCTCATCCACCCCCTGCCCCCCTTCCCTTCCGAGCTCCTCCTCCCATCTTGCCCCCCCCATTTTTCTCTCTCCCTTTTTTCTTTTTCTTTTAATACTCTGCGTTCTATCATGCAAATCCCCTTTCAAATTATGAGAGTATTAGAGCCATCAACGGTAATGTCACCGCCACAAAATGAGAGTGGGGACTTAAGCACCTAACGAACAATGAAATGTGCGAGCCCTGGGACAGGACAATTAAGAACTGGGCTTAGCCAGCCAGGGAAATTTATTGCTATCAAATCCATATTTCTATTTTCCCCCTGAACAGTAACCTATTTGAATATGATTAAAGGGTTTCATTACGGCAGAGAGAAAGGCCCGTGTCCCGCGGTTCCTTGTGAGCTCACAAACACAGGCTTGGAGCTGGGTGCCCCTGTGAGGATATGGGTGGGGGCAGTGGGGAAGGGAAGGTCATGGAGGACCCAGGGGTCCAGAAATTGAACATGGTGGGGGCTGGATCCCTGTGTAGGTGGGTCTGGTGGAGGAACTGGTTGGCTAGAAATGGGGTCTGAGAGTCTCTGGTTCTCTGACTCTTTGCAGAAAGTGCCAGAAGGTTCATTAGCAGATGGGGACACTGAGGCACTAAGAAGTTGAGCAACTTGGTGAAGGACACTCAAATTAGTGAGCATGGTAGATCCAGGATTGGATCCAAAATTCAATGCTACTTTCTCCCTCCCTTCCCTTCTCCTCCCTCCCTCTCTTTTTTCCTTCCTTCCTTCCTCCCTTTCCCCTTCCTCCTCATCTCCCTCTCCTTTCCATCCTTCCCTCCCTCTTTTTTCCTTCACACTGTGTGCCCCCTCAAAGTGCTACAGAGATCCACTGGAAATGAGAGAAGCCACCCCTGCCAGCGGAAGTGTACAATCTGGCTGAGGAAGTGAGCTGTAGACAGAGGGGGCTGAGAAAGGTTGGAGATAGTGGCAGCAGAATGTCAAGACGGGTGGTGCCACTGCCAAGTCCTGCAGGGGCTCAAGACGGGTTGTGAGGGGCCAGGGTGGGCTGGCGAAGCTGCAGAAGGCTCTGCCGTGACACAAACGGACAGGAAAGCTTCCTTCCCCTGAAGTCTGCACATTGTCACTCTGCTCTGTGGCAGAGCCTTAACGAGATCTGCCGTTGCCCCTTCCGGCTTTGTCAGCTGCACCTAAACCAATAATGGCCACAATCATGACACCAGTAAAAATCCTACTCCTGTGCATGTGTGTATCCTTTTAGTTTATAAAGTGCTTTCACACCCCTGCTCTCAAATCCTCCAAACAACCCTTCAAAGTGGGGCAGGGCTGATTCGTGAGATTCCGAGAGGTTAAATAACTCATTCAAAGTCACACAGGTAGTAAATGACAGGGCTGGGATTTGAGACCAGGTCACACACGTGTGATTTCTGGCAGGGCGTGCAGGACTCACGTACATTGGCCAGGCAGGCTGCTCCCTCCCTCCACTGCGGCAGCTCCCTCTGGCTGGAGGCCCTGAAGAAAAGAAGAGTGGCCTCGCCAGACACACGGGCTGCACCAGGCCGGGCAGTGGGTGGGTGGCAGACAGCGGGGAAGGGCACCCTCACGTGCAGTGCACACTCACATATGATGGGGAAAATTAAGTGCTGAACTATGTGGTACTGAGCCGGGAGGAGGCCGAGATCATGCGAGGATGACTCCAAAGTATGGGGCCGAGACAGCAGGGTTGGAGGCAGGCAGAGCCCTGGCTCTCCAAGTGGGCCGAGGGAGCCAGCAGCCAGGAGAGAGACCTGGGTAGGGGTGGCCAGCTGGGTTTGAGGATCAGAGCAGGGCTGGGCTGAATGGCATGACTAGAGTGAGGGGAGGGAAGGCAGGGTTTGAGGTCAAGGCCGATGTGCTGCTCAGCTCCTCTAGCCTTCCTTGTCTTATCCTCTGATGCTTCCCTTTCTCCCTTCCTGGGACACCCCCCAGTTTCATACCTGGAGCTCCCAGAGACTGCACTGTTGCTCCCTGGGAAGCTGGGTGATGCAGCACCACTAACGCTAGGATCTGCCCTGTGTCATCAGGGGCCCACTCTCCACCTAGAACATATGCAGGCCTGGTGCTCTTGAAACCTGGGCATCACCAGGGCAGGGATGGTGGCACATGAGCAGTTGGTTGAGGGTGGGAGAAGATCCCTTCTGATACCTTGCAGTGCCCTTCCCAGGTCTCCCTCTCCGCTTCCCTGTCCATCTTGCAGTCGCTTTCCCCCACTGCGCCCCCTCCCTCCGTTATACTCTTTAGCATCCACTCCTTCTTTCATTCACCTTTCATTACCCCTGCGTCCATCTGTCCAACCAACATTCACCAAGTGCCCTCTGGGATATACACTGCATTCTTGTTTGCAAGGAACTCATCACCTATGAGAGAAGTGGGCATGCACACAGCAAAGAACAATGACCACAGGAGTGAGGGAGAGATTCCAGCTGGGCACAACCACCCTCTAAGGTGGGCAGGGCAGATTTTGTTCCCACTCCAGAGGTGAGCAAACTGAAGCTCAGAGAGTTCAACTGAATAACCCAAGGTGACGGTGAGTGTGAGAAACCAAAACCTACCCATCTGACAGGAGATTTGGCCTTTCTGTCCCTACCTACCTCCTCCCAGTTCTTCCTTCTCTAAAATCATCTAGTCTCATATGCAGTCCTGGCCTCTGTTCATCTGCCCACCCAGGAGTGTTGGCTAAAATAATAAGCCCACGTATGGACCGACAAGAATGGGTGCTGGTCACAGCAATGGAGCAGGGTCTTGAGCCCCATTAGCGGGGTGCTGATGTTTAGTTGCTGCATCATGGGGAGAGCCAGTAGGTCCCAGGGTGTGACTAAGATGGTGAGAGGTTAGCCTTACACTAGCTAAGGCAGTGACTATTTACTAACTGGCATGGAAATTTTAACAACCAGTCTAGGCACAGTAGTATATCCACCTAGCTCCAGTGGTACATCCGTTCATCCTCCATCCATCCACTCATCCATCCATCTGCTCATTCCCCCCGAACCCCATCCATGCACAACCCAGCTCCCCACCCAGCCCTAGTGCACTAGCACTCACTGAACGCTATAGGGAGGATTTCTGAAGTAGATGACAAGCTTCCTTCTCTCGGGGAGCTTACTTGGAGTTGGGGAGCCAGTATAGACTCATTCAAATGTTCAACAGCAGCCCAAGAGGTGTCTCAGGGCAGCACTGCAGGGGTTGCCTGGTGCCTGGTACAAGCATAAAGGGCTCAGAGCAGTCAAAGATCTTGATCATGTGTATGTGTACGCATGTCTGGGGTATGGGCAGGGAGGCTGCCAGAGTGAGACAAGTCTTTGAGTTGGAGCTTTGAGAAAATGAGGGCAAGTCTCCAAGCTTCTGCTTGGCCCAGCCTCTTGAGGTGTCACATGCTCCTTCTCCATCCCCAGTGTCCAGGAGTGAATATTAGCTTGCTGTTAGCCTGCCTACACTCGGCCTCAGAAACCAGAGAGCAGGGACCCAGAGACACTGCTTGTGGCCACCCTGGCCTCTCTCTGGGGCAGGCACATTGCCTCCCACAGGGAAGGAGCTGGCCTGCTGTTGGGCTCCCAGCTCTCCCCCTCTTCCTCTTCTCTCCCTCTCTTTCCTTCCTGGGGCTGTCAGTTTAATGGACAGGTGTTTAATTCCAGCCTGTCAGGTGCCTGGAAATGCCAGCATCACTGCACATCAGTTTGTGGAGTTTGCTCTTAAGAAAGCAGTGAGAAGCTGAACTCTGCTATCTGCAGCTCAGTCCTCTCTCTCTTTGTCTCCATCTCATCGGGCAGATGTGCTTGCACCTCTCTTGCTGATGTTTCCCACTGCGGCACCGGAGCTTAGGGAGCCTGGCAGAGGAGGCAAAGAGCCTTTCCGAGTGTCTCCAAGGGAGGTTGGGTTCCCAAGTGCCGAGTGTCGCCACTTACGTCCCTGGCATGTCCTGGGCCTGCTTTTTCACTATTAAAGTCACGGAATAGCTAAAACATACCATTCTTGCAGCCCCGGAGCAGAGAGGCAGCTGTCAGCTTCTCCAGCCAGCACAAGCTTGGGCTTCTCATTGTACCTGCTGTGTTTGGGCACAAGCCAGGAACTGCATCTCACCTCCGGCCTGGGAAATACGTGGAGGCAACCCTGGGGATCTGCCCACAGAGCTCTGGCAGCTTGGATATGGGGGTTAGAGCATGGTCCACAGTTCACAGTGTAATGCCACCCCCAGAAGCACCTGGTTCCTCTACGAGTTTTTGGGAGAAAGTCTCAGGGCTGGGGGCCAGAGGTCAGAAAGGAGGACCTGTCTTTGGGGGTAAGGGATAAAGCTTGAGGAATCAGGTCAGACGTAGGGGTATCTGAGGCATGTTAGCCACAGCTAGAGGACAGAGTTGGACAGCTCAGCTCAAGCAATGAAGTCACTTGAGTGGCATCTCAGAGGGGCATTGGGCTTACCCTGGCACATGGCTTCCCTCCAGTTGCTTTCCTGCCTACCCATGCCCACTTCCCTCCTGCTCGCTTATCTATTTCTTTTTGCTTTGACACCTCCTACCTGTCCCCCTCAGACCTCCACCCACCCACACCCCAACGAGGCATCACGGTTCCTAACGAAACGGAACCACTGCCAGATGAAATATATTACTATTAAATACTTAATTCTTCTAGTGAGCAGAGAGCAGGCAGTATGAATACGATTATTAAAGAAAATTACTTTGGCTGATCAGATATTTCTGCATACTAATTTCTGACCCCTCTTCCCTCACTCCCGCTTCTCATTCCTTAGAGACCAGGACAGATAAAATTCCATCACAAATAGCTGATTACCGAGGCTTGCATTAAAAATCACATTTCCCTCTGTCTCTCTGTCCCTCTCTCCCTCTCTTTCTCTCCTTTTCTCTGCTGATGTCCTTGCCTGCAGAAGGGCTGCCCCTAGATAACAGCTACCACTGGACAACATCTAGGGAGACCCTATTCTCTTCCCTCCTTCTTCTCCTCTCCCTCCACATTTTCTCTGTTATCAGCAGACACACTATTCCAAGCCATTCCCTAAATGGGCACAAGATCCTGCAAGCTCAAGGGCCCCTGCTCTCAGCTCATTAAGCCTCTCATCACAGCCTCTTGCTCCAGTATTCTGTGCTTAAGGGCACGGATAGGCTGCCCACCTACTAAGATGGCTGACTTTGCACAGAGAGGGCTGTCAGCCTCTTAAGAGAGGAACAGGAAGTGGGACCAGAAGCCCCACCCCAAAGGGGAGGGACTTCCTAACTGTTGGGAGCTTTCTGATTGGCCAAACTTTAGGCCTCTTTGTAAACATCTGGGGAAATACAGAGTGAGGGAATTCGTTCATTCACCCGTTAAAGTCAGCAAACATTTATGTATCTATAGATGCATATATGTATCTTCAATGTCTTAACTCAAAATTACGCTTAAACTTTCTATGCCTTGGTTCTCTCATCTGCAAAATAGGCATAATAGCAGTGCCTACTTTATATGATTGTTGTGAGGATTAATGAGTTAATATACAAAAAGCACTTAGAACACTGCCTGGCACTTAGTAAGTACCATATAAGGATTAGCTATCATTAATGTTATTGTTACTATTATTGTTATTGCCATACATAATTTAAAAAATGTACTTTCCACCTGCTCGTGAATGACTCTTCCCAATAATTCTCCACTCGGAGAATTTCTCCAGGCTTTTTTCCTAGGTTCTCTCTTGGCTTAACAGGTTCCTCAGTACCTTCCAGATCCTCTTCTCAACGATCCTTCCACCCCACTCTGAGTCCCCACCTCTGTTCAGGCCACTGGCACCACAGCAGCTACCAAGGTTTTGGCAATCCAGAGCAGTGAGGGGAGCGTGCTAAAAATACACTCATTCCTCACAATCCCATAAGCCTTCAATTTACCTGCTTTTATAAAAAGATGCTTCCTTAGGTGTCACCAGTGGAAGGTGTAATTACAGCCTGGGAATGTTAATTCCCTTGCTCCTGATACATGGATCACTGCTCTGCGGGGCTCCTGTCCTCCTCAGATTCGTGGGAGGGGACATGGGCAGGTGGCTGGCAGGGAATCAGAGTGGGAGAAAATGCTAGGCCCAGAGGCTTGCAGGGACATGCCCTTAAATCAGAGCTGGGACCAGTGCAGGAGGTGCCCTCGCATACTTGGCTACCCACAGGAATCCCCTGGGTGGCTGGGGCTGGAGAATGTGGACAATGGGACAGAGACCTTGACAGAGTGTGGGGAAGTGGAATTCTAAGGCATCTGTTTCAGATCAGTAAACCTGAGCTTCATTAACGGTGCTCCACAGAGCTCACTTTCCTCATCTTTCTTTTCTTCTTTTTTCTTTTTGAAGCACGGTCTCACTTTGTTGCTCTGGCATGAGGGCAGTAGTGTGATCACAGTTCATTGCAACCTCAAACTCCTGAGCAAGCGATTCTCCTGCCTCAGCCTCCCAGGTAGCTGTGACTACAGGTGTGTGTCACCGTGCCTGGCTGATTTTTTTTCTAGTTTTTGTAGAGATGGGGTCTTACGATGTTGCTCAGGCTGGTCTTGAACTCAAGCAACCCTCCCACCTCAGCCTCCCAAAGTGGTAGCATTATAGGCATGAGCCACCATGCCTGGCCACTTTCCTCATCTTTCAAATGGGCTGGTGGCACTCCTTTCCTCGGCAGGTAACAGTGAAGTGACACACCTTTGGGAATTCAGGAAGCACCTCACGGGTGACCTAGGCAGTTGTTCCTAATGCATTCTTCCAGTGGGCCTGAGTGTTTTCTTTGGGGCAGGTACTGGGTCAGGGTGGCAGAGATCACATTGCAGAGAGGGAAAAGAAGATTAAAACAGTCACAGGAGGGTGTGGCCTGGGCTATCACATAAGTAAGCAAAGAGTGTTCCAGGGATCAGGGCAGAGAACCCTCACCCAGACAAAGGGGGTCATTATCAGAGCTTTGAAAGACAAGCAGGATGTGGCCTGCTGGTCTCCCTGCTCCCACCCTTCCCCCTTCAGCCTATTGCTAGCACAACAGCCAGAGGAATCCTCCTAAAACCTAAGAGAGATCGTATCATTCTCTGCTCAGCAGCCTCCAATGGTTCCCCATGTCACTCAGAATCATCACAGCAGCCTCAAGGCCCTACCTGTCCCCCTTTCCAGCTGTAGCAGCACCTACTGTTGTATATACAATAGTCCCTTAGTATCTGCAGGGGTTGGCTCCAGGACCGTCCTCGGATATCAAAATCTGCTCAAGTCCCTCATATGAAATGGTGTAGTATTTGCATATAACTTACGCACATTCTCCTGTATACTTTAAATCGTCTCTAGATTACTTATAATACCTAATACAATGTAAATGCTAGGTAAATAGTTGTTATACAGTGTTGTTTAGGAAAAATGACAAGAAACAAGTCTGTACGTGTTTGGTACAGACACAAGCCTTGGGGGCAAAACTACCTTTTCAAATCACAGTTGGTTGAATCCGCAGATGCAGATTCATGGATTACAGAGGACCAGCTGTATTTTATGTCTTTGTTTGGTTTTAGTGTATAGCCCTCGCTAGGATATAATCTCTATGAGGACAAGAATATTTGTTTCATTTCCTGTTTTGTTCCCAGGGCTCAGAAAGTACAGTGCCAGGCACGTAGTGGGTGCTCATTAAGTGTTTGTGAATAAGTGTGACTCTTCGGGAAGGATTTCCAAGTGGAGGGAATGCAGAGCACAGAGGCACAGGAGGGCCCCACACGTTTGGGAAACTTTCATTCTGTATGCCTGGTGTTTTGAATGCCCATGGAAAAGAGGAAGAGGGTGAGCCCAAGGCCAGCATGACATTTTTCTATGGAAAAAACAAAAATGAGGGTGGCGATGTATTTAGATTTGTGTTTCTGGAAGATTCCTGCAGGCTGGTGGGGAGTAGATTAGAGCTGAGCCAAGCTGGAGGTGGGAAGACCAGGAAGGAGGCTGCTTAGACATGCAGCAGAGAGAGGATGAGGCCTCCACTCAAAACAGGGCTGGCGTGGATGGAGAGGAGTTTCTAGGAGAGGCACAGGGGGCCTGTAGCAAGAAGGAAGGTGGCAGCCCTCCTCCCCTTTCTCCGAAACAGGTCTTCCTGCTCCCCAACATGTCCCCCAGCCCCAGCCAGGCTGTCCCCATTCCCTCCCTGGGAGGCCCCTCCCTTCATGTCTGGACTCTGGCTGTCTCTGGCTCTGATCCCTCTGTATCACAGAGATGTCCTCTGAATGACGACGGAGTTCCTCATCAGCCACTCTTGTCATTGCCTGCCCCCAGCTGTCATGGAAACATTTCATGAAGGCTTTCTGGAGGGTAGGCACTGGGCATATTTATGGCAAGCCTGGTAGAATGGCACAGTGGTTTACAGCCCAGAACCTTTGCCTTGGCCGGTCTTAGATTTAAATTCTGAATCTCCCACCTAGTAGCTAATTGACTTTAAGTTACTTCCCTATCTGTAAAATGGGGATACAAATAATACCACGTACAGGGTTGTTTGTGTGTTAACTGAGCTAACACCTGCGATGCATATTGGCGTATTGGCGAGGTGGAAAGTGCTCACACACTCATGGCCCTCGCGTCTCCCCTGCATTGCACTTCCGCACCTGGGAACGGTGAACTCACTGCATTGTTGTAGCTGTCTGCCGGCCCCTCTGGACAGTAAGCGCCTTGAGGACAGGAGCCAGCATGGCCTAGCAGGATTCCTCAACATAGTCACAGCTGTTAAACGTGCCGAGCGAGGGAGTGGATCGTTGTGTTTTTACACTTTGAACACATTGCATTCAACCGACACTAAGCTGCTAAGGAAGAGAGAGTCACAATGAAGCCAAATTGACCACGGTTCTTCTCAGGAACCCAGTGTCTGTGGGAGCTAGACAGAGTGGGCCTCCTTCGGAGACAGCGGGCAGGGCCACCGGGAAGAGGTAGGGTGGGCAGCTCTGTTCTGTCGCACCCTTTCCTAGCAGGGAGACTTGGAGGTCTGTGCCTCGTACCCTCAGCCTGGGCCCAGCCCGGGGCGGTGGGTACACCCTGCAGGGGGCCCTGGCCGAGGGCAGAGCAAGTGGCTGCCTTGCCCCAGCCTGGCTGTCTGTGCAGGATGCTGGGATCAGAGGCGGGGGCGGGGCCCAGCCTGCCCGACCCTCTGGGGAGCTGGCAGGGCTGAGATGCTGCGGAGCCCTGGTCCCAGGGCTGTATACACACAGGGCTGGGAATGTTTATTTTTCCTTATTGACTTTCTCCAAATAAACCCCTGCCCAGCAGAAAGGGGCTCCCAGCAGCAGCTGTTTACCCAGTGTTTGCGATAAGGAAGCTTCTCCATAGCAACAGGTGCCAATGTGCAGCTCTCCTGGAACATGGCAGGGCCTCCCGGCAAGGCCGTGTTTGCTCAGAGAGAAAGAAAAAGAGCAGGGGGAGACAGAAGGAAGGAAGGAAGAAAGGAAGAAAGGAAGGAAGGAAGGAAGGAAAAGGAAGGAAGGAAGGAAGGGAGACCAGGAGACTGGGGGCTTGTAAGTGAAGAGAAGGGGAGACAGAGGAGGAAGCCCTGGAGGAGTTTGGAGGTTTCTGTCCTCAGGGAGGCTTCTGCAGAGCAGTTCCCTGGGCCCAGAGGAAGAAAAGGCCATCAGGTGATGTGCAATGTGTGTGCCCTGCTGGGCTAGCTGCGGAGCACCTTGCATGGGAGCCAGCGCGCACCTGCTCAGCGTGGGCTTGTCTGGCCTGGTCAGAGTGTGAGCCTAAGTGGTTGTCTATTTCAGTTACTGTGTGTGTGTGTGTGTGTGTGTGTGTGTGTGTGTGTCCCCTTCTGCCCCGGGAAGGGGATATTAGGTTCCTAAGGCTGCTGTAGGCTCACACAGACTTGGTATCTTAAAACAACAGAAATTTATTGTGTCAACCTAAAATGAGTGCCAGAGAGACCCACTCTCCAAAGCGCAGAGTTGATTCAGGACCAGCCAGGGACTGCAATCTGGGATGCTCCTGCTAGGACAGATCACAGGCCCATCCAGGGGGGTGGGGCAAGGGGAGAGCTTGTAAAGACATAAAGGAGAAGTCTATGTAAGCTGCTTTGAAACAAAGACCCTTGGTTTCAGGGGTTTGACTAGGAGTTGTCAGTAGCTTGTAGGTGCAGATAGCCATTGTTAGGCAAGTGTCCTTGGGCAAGTGGCTTATCTGGAATACCTTTAAGGAATGCCTCGCATAGTTCTGTATGTGCCCCTCCTTCATGGCCTCCAGGCTCCATTTTCTTAGGGTCTGACACGAGTGACTCCATTTTGGTACTTACAACTTTTAAAATCGTCTCACAGTTCTGAGGCCAGAAGTCAGACATCAAGGTGTTGGCAAGCTTGGTCCCGTCTGAAGTCCCTGAGGGAGACCATGCCTCTGTTTCTAGTTTGTGGTGGCTGTGGCAATCCCTGATGTTCCTCACTCTGATCCCTGCTCCTGTTGTCACGTAGCAGCTTCCCTGTGTGTCTCTGTGGCTCCATTTCCCCCTTCTTGTAAGAACACAAGTAATCCAGTCCGACCTCATTTTAAGCTTTATTACATCTGCAGAGCGCCTGTTTCCAAATAAGGTCACACACACAGGTATGGGGTCAGGACTTGAAGACGTCTTTTTGGAGGACACAATTGCACCTGCTACCAGGGGTGTCGGCACGAGGGCAAGGATGGCTGTCAGCAAGGCTGGGGTGACGCCCCCGCAGGCAAGACTCTGAGAAAGCAGCCAGCTCCTTCCTGCTCTTGCCGTACCTTCTCCTGCAAAAGGGAGACGGTGGGTCTGGGCTGATGAAGGGGACCCCCCCTCCCAACAATCTGGGTAAAGTCCTCAGGCAGCGGGGAGGGAAGGAGGACTGGAGGCACGAGGGGCAATTGTGAGGGTGACTGCGGGAGCCAGGCGCCTGTGCTCGTTTGTGTCTTACTGTTGTGTGACCTTGGACAGGTACTTCCCCCCTCAGCGCCCCTGCTTCCTCGTCTGCACCCACAGCACCCCCCTTGCAGAGCTGTCAGAACGGCAGGGCGCTTAGAGCGATCTGGCGCACGGCAGGCACTGCCCAAGTGTGGCCCATTCCTACCGTTTTCCACGGGCCGTGGTTTTTCCACCAGGAGGGCACAGAAACCCTCTTAGGAACGCTACCCAGGTGCTGCCTGCTGCTGCAGAGAGCAGCCTCTGTTCTAGAAGTTGATGCCGTGACCCAGGCATCAAGGGCGCCGTGATTTGACACAGGCCCAGGCCCGGCGGAGTCTGTCCCAGAGGTCCCGAGTGGGCAGGGCACCAGCAGGGCACTCCTGCCTCAGCAGGCGGGCCACATGCACCCTCCAGCTCGGCGAGTGGGCTCGCCCTGGGGACGCAGTGGGGACAACGACCCAGCAGCTGTGTGTGAAGGGAGTCGGTGACCAGGTTGAAAGCACACACGTGTACACACATGTATACCCGTACAACACAGACACACACACTTCACACATATGTCACACACACACTTACAAACACACACCTCACAGACACACACACCTCATAGACACACATACATCTCACACATACACGCCACAGACACGTACACGTCTCACCCACAGACACACCTCACACACCCCTGCCACACACACCAATCACAGACACACAGACACACCCAGCCCCATCACAGCCATCCTCCCACAGACTGGCACAGATACAGCCTCCGGGCTCATGGAAAGCCATCTCCAATCCCATGGGTACCAAGGGGCCACACAGCACACTGAAACCCAGATTTACTTGTTCATGCTCAAATCTTTCTTGAACACCTACTATGGGCAAGGCACCGTTCTAGTCCCTGCAGAAATGGCAGGAAACAAAACCATGAAGAGTTCATTTTCTTCAGGGAGAAGGACAGTAAGAAAAATGAATAAACAAATTATATTGTATATTAGAAGGGATCTAGTGCTGTGGAGAAAAATGTAGGAGGAAAAGGGAGTGTGGGGTCTCCTGTCCCCGGCCACGGCCACGGTGTGAGTGGGAGGCCGGCAGGCCCCAGTCCCAGCCGAGTGAGGTGGGCTGGGGACAGCAGCCTGGGTTGGACATTCGCCCAGCTCCTCCTGGCCTGGCTCCTGCGGCTCGTCAGGGACCCGGCAGCTGGCGTCCCCGCGGCAGGGTGGGCGGCACTCCCCAGAGACCTGGTGCTCTCTAACTGCAGCGTGTCATCCTCCTCATTACTATTCTAATCCTCATTATAGGGAAACGTCCTCACACTCAAACACAACAACCGCGCAGTGCTGTTACACAGCCCCGTGGGGAGACAGGGCATTTTTCTGGAACTGCTGGGAAGAACCGTCAGAGCAGACGGGAGGAAGAGTTAACGCCTCCTGGAGTTGCTCCTGGGGTGGGGGAGGGGCAGCCCCTCCTGGGTGTCAACTTTTTCTCTCCTCCCTGTCTTCCTATCTCCTGTTGTCTTTACCAATGAGAATCCAGCTAACTGTTTACTCTAGGCTTATGCCCGCCACCAACTAATCCATGAGGACTTCAGAGCCTAGCCTGGCCGATTGCCTGGTTCATCTTTGCAGCTGGGCACCTACCACGGTGCTGGGCACACAGTGGTGCTCTATAAATGCTACTTGAATGGGGAAGGGAAAGCAGGGCAGAATAGGAAAAAAATAAATGCAGTGTTTGGCAGAGCGGAAGCATGGCCTGTTGCCCTAGGCCCCTGGGTGGGGCAATGGGACATACGGAGGGTGAGGAGGGACAGGAGCTTCCCTGTGGCTGCCCCCACCAACTGGGCTCTTCTGGAATCACAGTTCTTGTGCTAAACATGATGTCCTCCTCCCAGGGTTCTCATTTAAAAGGTAAATGTACTCCCTGGGAAAGATCATGTATTTGGTGACGAATAGTGCTGTGCTGAATGACCTTGGACGAGTCCTTGAACTTTAAGGGGCCTCAGTGTGTTGGTCTGTGGAGTGGGGATATTACTCATGTCTATCTCAGGGTTGTTGTGAGGATTGAGTGAGCAACTGCTTATAAAGCACTTAGCACTGTGCCCAGCACACGGGGACTGCTCAGCAAGTGGTAGATCACGTCACTGTGTGAAGCAGGTAGGTGTGTTCCTCCAACAGGACGTGTTACTGGGGCGGGCAGGACGCAGGAGGATTTTGCTTGACCGATGTCTTTCTCCAAGGCTGCCCGGCCTTGGTGCTACTGAAGAGATTGGGGTAGCGGTGGGTCCGCAGGGCAGGGGAGAGGAGAGCCGAGGGCATGAGAACCTCGGCAGCTGGGTGGGCTCAGGGCCCTGGAGGCAGAACACTGTGAACATGAGGCCCGGGGCCAGCGTCTGGGGAGAGGGGTGCGGGGGAGGCGGGGGACGGTGAGGAGTGGGGACTGGCAGGTTTACTTCCCGCCCCGAGTGAAGAGCACAGGGAGACAGCTAGAGAACAGAGCCCTCAAAAAGTTTCCAGCACATTCCTGCTAAAATTAGCCCCAGCTTGCGTACGCAGCTCTATATTTAAACCCGCGGCCTGTCAGAGTCACTGTGCTGTGCCGCTGGCACACGCCAGCGGGTTTGGGGCCCAGCGCGGGTGCAGGGGCGCAGGGCGCATCCCAGGGCGTGAGCAAGCTGTCCCCTGCCCACCCACACCCGCTTCTGCAGGGTCGAGTGGGGGCACGTGAGCGTGCGGACGTGACTGCCGTTCCCAGGCAGCGTGTCAGGCCTCCTTCCTGTCCCAGCTCCAGGGGCAGAACCCCGGCAGGACAGACAGACACAACCCAGGCACAGATGCAGTCACCTGCAAAAGGGATGGGGCAGACTGGTGTAAAGAACACTCTGGAAGAAAAGAGGGAGGAGAAAGGAGCCAGTGATGGAGGGAATAGGAGCGGGCAGAACAACTGAGCATCTGTGGGAAAGACAGGAGGGAGGGAGAGCTGCGTGGGGGTGTCAATGAGCGCTCAGACCCTCCGAGGAGCCTTAGCCTTCCAACCACCAAGCCCCTCACTACTCTGAGCTCAAGCCGCTCCCCTCCCTCCCCGCCTGCCTTCCAGACCTCCCCGGGGAGAGCTGGCTGATAAGACGCGGGCTTTTACCTGAGGTCTGGAACATTAACTTTGACACTGAAAAGGGGATATTTTATTACCCAGGAATATTTCTGCATCTCTTCAGAGACCTTCTGGCTCAGCCCCCACCTCCCGCAGCAAGCCTCTTTAGACAATTAAAACCGTCTCTGGTTAACCTTACTGATCCAGCCCCGCATCGACCCCAAAGAGGGGACTTTACATGTGGGCAAGTGTCTGCTCTACCCTGTGAGGCTGACCCCTCCGCCTTGCCCTGCCACTCTGTGCGTGGGGTGTGCGTGCTCCTGGGTGCGTGTGCGCGTGCTGGGGCAGGTGGGGTGACCCCTGAGGCCCTTCCTGCAGCCTCATCTGCTCGGTTTGGTGACCTGCAGGGAGCCCCAGAGAGCCATTGGTCCACCTCTGCAGGCTGTAGATGGGACAGCGAGTCTCAGAGAAGGGGTGTGACGGCCCAGGTCACACAGGGCGCTCGTGACTGATCTGGGGCTGGATCCCGGGGTTCTGTACTTTTCTGCCTGTTATCTCCCTTCTGCAGAGCTAAGTCCCTGTCACCCTAGTGTGTGCCTGGCGTGGCTGTCCCTTCTCTGAGACCCAGTTCTAACTTCCAGGTGGGGTGACCAGCTGTCCTGGTTTTCCTGTTACTGTCCTGATTTCAGCACTGAAAGTCGAAAGTTTCGCACTGCAAGTTGGGATGGTTGGTCACCCTATTTCCAGATCAAAACAATCGCTCCTGTTTATGTGCGCCCAGAATCATCCGATGATAACAGCTAACCTTTACTAACCTCCCCACGGGTTAGGCACTGTCGTTCCGAGCACTTAACGCAGATTTACTCATGTAGTTCTCATAATAACCCTTCAAGATAGATACTGTTAGCCCCATTTTACAGATGATAAAAGTGAGGCAGAGAGAAGGAAAATAGCATGCCTAGCTGAGAAGGGGAGAGCCAGGATTTGAACCTAAATAATCTGGCCCTAGAGGGGTTGCTCTTGGCCACCAGGTATCCAGTCCTTTCTTAGGGGGCTCCTGTTGGGGTTGGTGTACAAGGCTATCTTCTTGCTCTACGAAAGGCTCGTGTCTCCTTCACCCCAGTGCCTGGCACAGTGCTGGGCATGTGATACGCACTGAGCAAAATTTTGTTGACTGAATCCATGCCTGGCCTGCCCGCCCCTTGGCTGGCACGAATTCCTTCCCCTTGTCCCACACCCCGGGCCTGTCGTCTGCAGCCAGTGGCCTCTCCCGGCCACTGTCCTTGCTCCCGTTTGGCGCCTTCTTGGCTCCTTGGCCCCATATTCCAGAGTCTTGAAAGAAGCCCCTTTCCTGTGAGCCAACGAAGGTCAGAAGAAATCTGTACACATGTTCTGAGAGGTTCCAGACTCGGTCTCTGGCCTGAGGCCACCCATTCCCACCCTTTGCTTGGTCCCGAGTTGGGAGTGCCCCAGACCCCAGCAGCTGGACCCTGCCGGTGACCTCAGGCTTCGGAGCCCCTGTTCCAGCCACCCCCTCCCGTGCAATGTAATCCCCACAGAGGGGTATGGGTGGCACACTCTTGTGGTTTAGTCTGTTTCCAGAAACCCTTAGTGAAATTACAGCTTTAATTAAATACAGCTGGCTGTACGTTATACTCTGTATAATTACCGTGTTATTATTATTATCACTTAGACGAAAGTTCAAACAAAGTTTATTGTAAATACTCTTCGACAGAAACAACTGGAAGAGCTGAGGGCTATTGGCCTGCCTGAGTGTCAGAGAGGAGTGGCCTCTGCCACTTTGTGGTAAAGGATGGGGGGCCCTGGGGAATGCAGGTGCACATGGGGACATCTGAGAAGAGAGAGCCTGGGACGGGGCCAGGCTCGGTTGCCACGTGACTTTGGGCAAGTCCCTGTCCCATCTCTAGGCCTCAGTTCCCTTCCCTGGGGTAGAGAGGTTTCATTTCTCCTGCAAATATTGATTGAGAGCTACTGTGTGCCAGGCACTGTTCTAGGCCCTTTAGCTCAGTGGCAAAGCAGACAAAAGTCCTGACCTCCTGGAAGCTTACATTCCAGTGTGAGGAAGAAATGCAATCAATAAATTCGTAAATAAATGTGTAAGGTAATGAATGGCAGGTAGCAATGAGTGACCTGAGGAAAAACAAATCAGTGTATGGAGAGAGAAAGGGATATTGAAAGGACTGGGGGAGTACTATTTCAGGAAAGGACTCCCAAAGGGGTGACATTTGAGCAGGGACTTGAATAAAGTGAAGGAGTAAGCTGTGAGAAAATGGAGGGGGGGATACTCCAGGCAGAGGGAACAACATGTGCAAAGGCCCTGAGGCAAGGGCCTTTTTAGCATGTTCAGGGAAAGGCTAGGAGGCCGGAGTGTTTAAAGCAGAAGAAGGGAAGAAAAAAGTGGTAGGAGATGAATGAGGGTGGAGGGAGAGTGGGGCACAGAGCATGTAAGGCCTGGCAGGCCTGAGAGAGGACTTTGGACTTTATTCAAAGTGTGATGGGAGGCCATTGTGGGGTTAAGAGAAAGGGAGTGAGATCATTGTCTGATTAGGAGTCACTTTCAATTAGGATCACCAAGGTTCCTTCCGACTCTGACTCACCTTGACACTAATGTCCATTGCTGTGGAACAAACCACCACAAAACTTAGTTGCTTAAAACAAAAATTTATCATTTCTCATAGTTATGTAGGTTGACTGAGCTCAGCTGTGTGGTTCTTGCTTGGGGTCCCTCATGTGGTTCAATCAGGTGGCAGCTGGGATTGGTGTTGTCTGAAAGCTGGATTGGATGGGGTGTCCAGGCTGTCTTCTCCACTCACACACCCAACATCTCAGCGGGGGGCATGGAACAACTGGGTGCTTGGCCGAGCACCTCCTTCTTGTGGCCTCTCCACGTGGCTAACGTGGGCTTCCTCACAGCATGGGGGGCTAACGGTGCTGGGCTAATGTCAGCATGGTGCCTGACAGTCGAGAGGCCCAGGCAGAAGCTGCAAAGCTTTTTCTAGCCCAGCCTCAGGAGTCAGACAGCATTGCTTTTGCCACATTCTGTTGGTGACCTTGGGCCAACCCAGATTAAAATTTGAGGGGTCAGCTCTAAATTTGAGGAGGAATGATTAATTTTGAGGCCATCTTTGGAGACAAGCTGCCATATGGGCCCACTGGAAAAGCCACAGAAATAATAAGAGCTACTGTTCGTCATGTGCTTTCTATGGGCCAGGCACTGTTCCAGTTCCATATTTTTTCACTTTTAATTTTTATTTTTTTTAAGAGACAGGGTCTCACTCTGTCACCCAGGCTGGAGTGCAGTGGCCTGATCATAGTTCACTGTAACCTCAAATTCCTGGCCTCAGGCGATCCTCCCACCTCAGCCTCCCAAAGCACTGGCATTATGGGTATGAGCCACCGTGTCTGGCCTGCTTCCATATTTTAACTCATTTAATCTTCATATCAACCCTATGAGGTGGGTACTATTGTTAACCCACATCTTACAGATGGGACACCTGTAGCACAGAGAGGTTAAGCATCTTGCCTAAGGTCACATAGCTAGTGAGTGGGAGCTGGGATTGAATCCAGGCTGTCTGGCTCTAGAGTTTTTGCTCCCCCAGACTCAAGTCTCCTTGGCAGTTCAAAGAAAAACTGCAAAACAGCTGGAGACAGAGGGACCCTTCTCTGGTCTCCCCAGCTTACCTTATCAGGGCATGGTGAGTGTCTTTGATTGAACCAGTTTGCTGAAATGCACAGCACTAAAGGAACTTTCCAGGTGTGGAAGGAGACGGCTTTCTGAGCCTGTTGCCCAAACACATCCACAGCCCTTGAAATTGGTACATACAATCACAGCCCACGACACTTTTGAACGGAAAGGAGTCTTCAAAATCAAGCCCAAATGTTATGGTATGGGCTTGAGAGCGGAGGCTGAGAGGGTCAGGCCCTTGCTTGGGGTCACCACATCAACCCTGCAGCTCAATGGTGGGATTCATAGCCCAGATTTGCCCCGTGACCACACGTGGAGTCCTCACTGAGGTCTGCACAGGTGGAAACTCCACATACAGCGCAGGTGTGGAGTGGTGGCCGCCGCCTCTCTCTGATCCAAAGTCAGGCCGTGCAGTGTGTGAGGCTCTGTGCGTGACCATGCGGAGCTGCATCAGAGCGCAGAGTGGACGGGCAAACCTGAGCCTGGGGACTAGGAAGAAGGGGAGGGCTCTGTGACAGAGTGGGCAGCACCCTGAACCAGGCATCAGGGGACCTTAACTTTGTGACCTTGAGGACCCCTTGGCGACAGCCTCAGCCACAGGGGCATGATGGCGGGGATTCTCATTGCAGGCACGGGGCTTCTAAAGACGGCGGACAGGAGCAGGGAATGAGAAGGGTTGGGTCTGGCATTTCGGAATCCATGGGCTTCTGGAAGGAAGGGGGCCCCATGCTAGCTAAGTCCCAAGTGACCATAGGTCAATGTTGAACCCCAACTCCCGATGGGTGTTGAGGGGGTTGGGTGAGCTGGGGTGGCCCTGCCCTGTTTTCCCCTGGGGTCTCAAACCTGCAGCTGTCCTGGTTTGGGGACAAGTTGTTCCTGGCAGCCAGGCCTCGGCCGCTGTGGGCCTGCTGTGTCTCTCCCCGGGCCCGTCACCTGGCTGGGAGCCTGGAGCAGGTTGCTAACTTCTGCTGACACTGGCAGGGGCAGCCGCTCCCAGCCTGATACCTCATGGCAGCCACACTTGCACAAATCTTTAATTGTTTAGTTTAAAGAATTGTGTTTTGACCGCGAGGGGATTTTGGCTGGAGCTCAAGAAGTGATAATGATATTTCGCTGCCAAGACGTCTCCTTGGCTCTCTGCGTGTTAATGTGCACTTTCAAGACGCTCCAATTAACTGCAGCAGCTCTCGGGGAGAGAAAGGGAGCGGGAGCAGCAGAGGGAGAAGGGAAGAAGGCGGTGGTGATCCGCAGAAGGGACAGGAGGAAAAGAGACAGCCCCCCCTCTTTATTAGCAAACAAATCGGAGGGGGCAGTGGATGACAAAGTTCCTGAAGACGAGCTCCAAGTGGAGTCTCAAGCTTGGAGAGGGAGACATTGATGAGAGGGGGAGAGGCCCGAGGCCAGGTGTCCCGCCCAACAGGATGCCCAGAGGGCCCCTCCTCCAGACCGACCTGCTTCCTTTGTGCCCGCTGTTGTCTCCCCACTATCCCTGTCCTCACGTGGGCCTTCGCCCACATGACTTCAACTTTCCCAGTACCCGAGGGAGAGACAGGTCTCAGCTCT
>CM052441.1:88225132-88423157 GCA_028533085.1 Varecia variegata
GCATGTTTTGCGTTTTGCTCACTGCTGTATGTGACTCCCAGCAAGCAGAGCAGAGCCCGGCATATGGGAGGGCCTCAGCTAGTATTCATTGATTGAAAACTGAATGAGTGAACTCAGCGCTTACCATTATGTCTCATCCCAACCTTCCCCCTGCTTTGAAGCCTGACTCCAACTCCGTGGCCATCCTCACTCTGCCTTCGACTCCCCCACCCCCACCCCATGCCTCTCTCTTTACCCTCCGATCTCACTGTCTTACCCCCCATTCAGCTGTAGCCCCAGCCCTGCCCTCCCCTCTGCTGTTATCGTGCTACCCCCAATTAAATGTTGGCCCCTCCCCCCTTCAGTGGGCTCCCGCTTAATTAAATGTCCTCTGTCCTCCCTGGGAGCCTTGAGCTCCCCTGTGTTTTGCGATTCCACTTCCACCCTAGGAAGGAGGCCAGGGCGGGAGGAGGAGCCCCCGCTGCGGGTCCCAACACGGCCAGGTCTCCAGGTGAAACCCCAGGAGGAAGGATTTCCCGGATCCTGTCCTCCATGCCCTGCTCGCCGGCATCCTCAGTTGTTAGAAGGGCTTCGGGGACCCTGGGCAGGCGCTGGCTCAGACCAGGAGTGGCTGTGGGAGGCTCCTCCCTGGCTACTTTACCCACCCCCACCCCAGAAAACCCAGGGGGACTCCCTCATCTTCCCCTGATCTCGGTCTTCTCCCAACTCAAGCATGAAAATGACTTTTCCACATGCTGAGGCTTCCCCCGTCCCCATGCACACACATATCACACTCTGCACACACTCAGAAACATCTAGAATCACAAACACACTCCAAACCTGGGGTGCATGTGAAAGCAAAGGCTTCCTCTAAAGCAACACCCCTCGCAGAGAGACTCCCCAAAGTGGAGGAAAGAGGGCAGCAGGCCCGAGGTGGGGGCCCAGAGGCGGCCCGGTCCAGAAGGAATGGGTGAGTGGGTGAGGGCTGAGGCCCCTGCGGGACTGGTCAGAACCCCCCTCCCGTCTTCCTCCATCCTTCTCCTCCCCCTCCATCCTCCCTCCCCTGCCCGCCCTCCTCCCCCTCCCTCTGCCTTCCCCTTCTCATACCCTAAGGCCTCCGAGGGAGGGTCAGCTCTGCTGGCTCAAGTTACAAGAACTCGAAGACAGGAAGATTTAGCAGGGGAGCTGTGGCCGGCACAGTGCGCTGTTTGTGCGCCTTTGAAACCAGAGGCTGTGAGGCGGGGGCGGGGAGCAGGCGGGAGGCCACAGGACACTTGGGTGAATTATCGCTCCTTTCGGGTTCCGACTTCCAAGGCTCTGGCCGCCCTCCCCCAGCCCCAGCTCCTGTTTCTCCAGGTGCTGGGGTGTTTTCCTACGTGTTAATTTGCCCCAGTTGACGCGCCCATTCTTGGCCCCTGGCCCCCCAAGGGGAGACCAGCCCGCCCTGGGATGGGTCAGGAGAGGCCTTGGGGGTGGAGAGACCCTTGAGGTGTGGCCCGAGTCCTGAGGGTCTTGCCCTAGGGCTGGGAGGGAAGTGTGCGTTTGGAGCGGGTGGGTGTTAGAACACAGACTGCACATTGTCCTATCCAGACTGGCACCCCTCCCCACAGCCCCAGCCAGTTCCCGATGGCCTTGCGCACTCACAGCGACCCCTGCTGGCCCCTCAGCTCCCACCGCCACCTCCTCCAGGAAGCTCACTTGGGCTGCTGGGCCCTGGAAAAGAGCTGTGTGAGATGCTTTTGGCTTCCTGGACGTCCTGTCCCTGGGTCCTCACTAACACACCATGAGGTCCGTTTGGCTCCTAGGACGATGATTTTTAAAGATGACATTTTAGAGATGGGGAAGCTGAGGCTCTGAGAGGTTAAGCAACTTGCCCAAGCCCACACAGCTCCTGAGAAGCAAGGTTTTCTGAGCCGGCTGATGGTGGCCTCTCCCCTGATGCATGCGGGGAGGAGAGGGCGGCACAGAGTGAGAGTTGGGGTGGGGTGGAAGACCCACAGGGGCAGGGGAGGGGCCTCGCATCTGAAAGACACTCGGGGATGCCAGGGACCAGCCTGACCTTGCCCTTTGACCTGTGTGCTCAGTTTTCACTGTTCCTCTACCAGGCGGGGCTGGGCCAGGGTCTGAGGTTTGGGCGAGAGTCTGTTGCCAGCCCTAGCTGACCCTTAGGGGGGCCCACGTTGGGGGCACCCACATCTCCCCAGCTCCTCCCCTCCTAGTGTCCCAGCCCTACAGGCCAAGGCCCAAGCAGAGGGCTGAATTCCGAGGCCTGAGAGCTGGAGCTGCGCATTAGAGAGGGGCTGGTTCCATTGCAAAAAGCAAAAAGCCAGCAGTACCAAGGGTCTCCTGGGGACAGGGTCCTTCCCACTCCCCTTCCCAGGCTGGGCTGGGCAGGGGTGAGGTAGGAGGACAGGGCTGGACTCTGGGGGAGAGGAGGGTGGGGAGCCACTTGCGACAGTTCTCCCTCCCAGGGGGGGCTCTCCCTGGATCCATCAGAGGAGGGGCCTTGCCCCCGCCAGGCTTCTCAATTGGCACTTGCCACACCCCCCTGCTCCCCTCCTTCCTGGCTTTGGGACTCCTCTCTCCTCGCCTTCTCTCCCAAAGCCTGACAGAATCACCTCCATGGCCAAGCCGCCATTTGTCTGTGGGGGGCACTGACGTCCCCGGTTCCCGCAGTGACTGTTCCTCCTCTTTCCACCTCACCTCCCATCCCTCAGCCCTAGAGCGCCCTGCTAGGTGGGCTGTGAGAGGGACGGGGAATGGCAACCTCCCTTCTCTGCCCCAGGTGAAAATGTCATTCAGGATTCGGGGTGGTCACACCTCCCCCTCCATCTCTCGTTCATCTTCTCCTTTCACCACCCCCCTGCTGGAAGCCGGAGCTCTGTCCCTGCCCAAGACCAAATCCACATCCACTCCCACGCATCACTGTGGCTTTCTGTTGGTCCCGTTGCCTTACTTCCTGCTTCTCAGACCCTCAGGCTGAAGGGCAAGAAGGGTGTCAAGGGCGGTGGGCATGCAGCAGGGAAGAGGGGCGCAGAGCCCTTCTCACAGCCCCACCAGGTAGCCTGGTGGAGTTCAAGTGGATCCCACTGCCCTGGATTTGAATCCGCACCTTACCACTCACTCGTGTGCTCCTGGCTGAATTATTTAGTCTCCCTGGGCCATGGCTTCTCACTTGGAAAAGAACCTCACCTTTTGCTAATCTAGCCTCTGGAGCTGGTTGTGAGGACAAGCTGTGCCCTGCACGTAGTAGGTGTTTTAAGAACACTGCTGTATTCCAGGCTTGTTGGTGAGTGAGTGCCTGTGTGTGCACCGGGAGGACAGAAGGGACAGAGGAGGCGGAGATAGCTGGGTGGGAGGTTGCCTAGAGCAAGCTCGAAGAAACCCCCGGTGCTGGGGCCTCCGGACAACTCAGGATGTGTGCAGGGGATGGCTCAGATGCTAACCACACGGTCTGCAGCATCTTTACTGAGTGGTTTTCTTGGCAGTGAGTTGGACGTGATGGGAGCTAGAGGAGGATTCATTTGTTGATTCGACACAGATTTTTTTGAACCCCTTCTATGGGCCGTGGCCTGTGCTGGACCAGTGTGCTGAGCAGATGCCACACTTCCTGCCCTCAGGGTGCTTATGTTTTAGTGGAGCGGCGCAGACAAAAAGAAAGTTGATGGACACACGAAACCACAGCAAAATCATAGTAAGTAACTCCGAGCAAAAGGAAGAAAATTGGCAAAAGGCTGTGTAGGCTAAACCTACAGGGTGAGAAAGGATTGGGAAAAGCGTGACAGGCCGGAGGGGCAGAATGTGCAGGGTAACGGGGCAGGAAAGATCTTGGCTTGTTTGATGAACTGAAAGAAGAAAAACCAAAAAATGAAAAATAAATAAATAAAACAAACCCTGCTGAGGCAAAGACTGCAGGGAACTTGGGAGGATGGTAAAGATGGAGTAGAAGATGAGAGACCCCTCTGCGTGCATAGGATGCGGTTGGCCCTGGTGAGCTTTTGCAAGTGGAGCTGGGGGTCACTGGGAAGAGATGAGGACACCAAAGGTCGTCTTTGCTGCTGCATGAAGACGGGACGGGCCAGGATAAAGGTGAGAGCTGGGGACCAGTGGAGGCTGGGCAGAGGTCAGGTTGCCAGCGAGAGGACTGCCCTCGGGTGGTGGCAGACAGAGTGGTGAGAAAAGGATGGATTTGACCAAGCGGGACTGGCTGATGGCGTGGAGACGAGGGGTGAACAGAAGGGAGGAATCCAAGAGGACACCTAAGCTTCAGGCTGGAGGGTCTTGGCGGATGTGGGTGCCATTTCCTGAATGGGAGAGCATGAGGGAAGCGGCTCATGGAGGAACCTGCTTTGGCTATATTGCATTTGCCACGTCTATGAAGATGGGAGGTGAACAACTGTAGAAATGAATCCAGACGGAAGCTTAGGGCTGGAGACAAGATCTCAGGGTCTTAAGCTATAGGGAGTCTTCAAATCCATGGTTTGGATGAGGCCGCCTGGAAAAGGCGTGTATAGAGAAGAACAAAGGGTCCAGCCTGGGCCAGGAGGAAGAACGGCACCTGGAGCTGGAGCCAGGAGAGGCCAGCAACAGCAAGGGACAGATGAGCAGGCCTGGGGGGCAGGAGGGGCTGGCAGAGGGGCCATGGGAGAGTTAGGGCAGGAGATGGCTTCAGGAGGTACATGGCCAAAGCTGCTGAGAAGGCGAGAAAGTTAAGGACAGAAAAATGACTGTAGATCCTGGCCACACAGAGATGGTTTTAGCAGAGTGTGTCATGACTGAGTGCTGTGGCCCCAAGTGTGACAGCAGGAAGGAGAACTCACTCTAGCTGTAGCTGTTGGGAAGACTTCCTGGGAGAGGCTCCCAAGGGAAGAAAATAGAGGGTGAGAGGTTGAGTTGTGTTTCTTCCCTTTCCTTAAATACCTTGCTACACTTACCCTCTCTCCCTGCTTCCTTGACACCCCAAATCCTGCAGCACCAACCATTCCAATTGTGGCAGAACCTACTAGTAGTTGACCCCAGCATTCATTCTCATCCTTTTCCTTAGTAATAGAATCACCAATTCTTTTGTTGTGTATTTTCCCACTCAGAATAAAGACTGTGGTTCCCAATCTCCTCTGTGGCTTGGCAGGGCCATGAGACAGGGTTCTGGCCCATGATATGTCAATGCAAGCACGTGGGGCTTCCAGGAAATCTTAAATGGAAGGAGAATCCTTCAAGGTTCTTTTTTTGCTGCTGGCTGGAATGTAGGTGTGATGGCTGGAGCTTGAGCAGTCCTCTTGGATCATGAGGTAGGTAGAAGCCACATACTGAGGAAAAGCAAAAGTATAGAAGGAGCCAGCCTGGAATTCTGAGGACTTTGTGAATCCACTCATTTAACTCTCAGCTTCCTATATGTGGAATTTTTAGCAAAGCAGCAATTTTCTGGGAGCAGAGGGGACAGGGACAGCAGCATCCTTTTACTTGAGCTTTGAGAAAGGTATGTCCTTGACAGTAAAGAGCAGGGCTGAGAACTCCTACATCAGCTCCTCAGACACTGGTTCTCTGGACGGCTTAGGAGGGGCTTGGGAGCCTGCCCTGGAAGCTGATGACCAAAGGGTCTGCTCAGCCAGGACTCTGAGAAGGCACCCAATGTGCTGGTTGTCCTGTTTGTTGCTCAGCCCCCGCCTAGGCTGCTCTTCACATTTCTCTACTCGGCCATGTGCCCAGGGAGGCCGAGCCTTCTGGCCTACTGTTGGATTTGGCCAGTGGCAGTAGCCAGCTGGGGTGGGAGGGTGGGAGGAGAGACTCAGCCCGTGTCTAGTGCAGCTGCATCTCCAGCTGTAGCTCCTGCAGGGCAGCCCCTCGTCCTGGGCTCAGCCTTCACTGGACACGTACAGCACGTTTGCTCCCTCACTCCCTCAGCGTGGTCATGGCAGCCTGCAGGTTTAGTCCCTGGTGCCTCGACACCCCTAGCTCCTCCCTTAACTCCAGAAACAGGCCTTTCATTACGTCTCTTCATTTGAACCAACTAGGGGCAAGTTTTGCTTCCCGTTGGGACCCTGTTGGGACAACACATCTGCCCAGGCCACAAAGAAAGCCAGGGGCAGAAGCAGGCCAAGGGCAGGAGAGAGAGAGCCAGAGGGGCAGGAACAGACAGGACAAAAGATGGTCAGAAAGGCAGAAACGGAGAGGTTAAAAGGGTAAAGACAGCGGCAGACGCGGAAACAGACACAAAGGGGTGGAGACAGGCATGGAGGGAGGGACAGACAAACAGATAAAAAGATACAGAGGCAGGAACCAGAAAGGCACCAAGGAAAGGACTGATGCTGAGAGGTAGAAATGACAAAATCTGAGACAGACGCTCAAGCAGACAGAAACTGGAAATTGGGGCAAACACAGAGAGGGAGAACAGGGAATAAAAGAGCCAGAGGTTTAGTGACAGAAGGATCCCTGGGGCTGGCAACATAGAAAGGGGAAGAAAACCCCAGTGTGTTTATCTAAGAGATCTCAGCTGCAAACCAAGGCTCCCTTTGCCTCCAGTCCTCGGCTGGGCCTTTCCTGACTCCACTTCTGCACAGTGGCCTGGACAGCGTGGTTTGGTCTCTTTCTGACCATCAGCTCTGAGTAGAGCCTTCATCAGTGGAGCCAGGTGTGTCAGCAGCGTGCCACTCCCGGGCACTGGGGAGCATGAATGCAGGGATGCAACACAGAGTGGGAAGCTGAGTGTGCCTGCCTGAAAGAACAAGGGGAGGTGGTGGCTCCCAGGAGCCAGAGGAGAGGGCTGCCCCACAGGACTGTGGCCTGCAGTGGGGGAGCACGGCCACTGCCAGGCCTGGACAGCCGGGAGGACGCTGGAGGAGCAGACACTCCCACTTCTCTCTCCTGTCCTCTGACCTTCTGCTGGTACCTCCGTTGGCCAAACCCAAGAGCCCAGTGGGATGCCAGAGGACAGAGAGCTGAGTGATGCGGTGCAGGAGAGGCCAGCCTCTGGGCGCAAAGGGATAGGAGGCTGGAGAGTGGATGCCGGGAGGCAAGTGGAGAGCCCTTAGCATGCCAGTCTGCTCTCCCCAGGGTGGCTCAGGGGAGTCTCTGCCTGCTGGGAGCCACAGGGTTGTGGGTGCTCTATGCCTCTCTTAGCCTCAGTTTCTTCATCTGTAAACTCAGGGTAGGAATCATGACAGCCTTCTAGGACCATTATGAAGAGATGTCACCTGACACTGCATCTGGGAAGATGCCTGGCACGGGGCCTGCCCCACTGCAGCACTCGGCAGGGTTGGGGGAGCTGTTTCTCCCTCTCATGCAGAGCAGCCCCAGGTGGGGGATGCTGCCACGTGCACCACTGTGCAACCCTGCACCACTGCGAGGAGCTGCCTGGCCTCAGGCCGGCAGTGAGCAGGGCCTGGGAGACCTACAGAGCAGCCGTTCAACAAAGAAAGGGTGACACCACCAGCAGGAGTGAGGAGCAGGCACCAGAGCATGTGGGAGCAACCAAGAACACCTTCTAGAGGAGGTGAGTGGGACCGAGTTTTGATTTAATATTTAAACATTTTTACTCTAGAAATTTCAAGCATATACTAAAGTAGACGGAATGGTAGAAACGGCTCCTATGTATCCCCTCATGTAGCCTCAGCAATGAGCAATTCATGGCCAGTCTTCTCCTGTATTCCCCTATCTGTCCTCATATTATTTTGAAGCAAATCACAGACATTATATGAATATTATTTCAGCCATAAATATTTCATATGCATCTAAAAAAGGTGAGAACTCTATAAAAATAACTTCAATACCATTATCACATTTAAAAAATTAGAATTAAGGCATGAATTCCAGTAGCAACAAGCATACCTAGCACCTAGATCTAGGTTTCCAAGAAAAGGAGCCAGGGCTCTTTGGAGAAATGGCTGCTTCCAGGACTAGGGCAGAAAATATACAAGACAAGTCTGGAGTGTCTTGTAGTGCCAGAAAGTACGCAAGTGCTTCAAACAAAATAAAACAAAAGCCAAAACAAAAATCCCACATTGATGGGGGTATGTCAAAAGGACACAGGAGCCAATTGAAATAGCTCCCAATGGCCAAAGCTGGAACAAGTTGAGCACCAAAATAAATATACTAGTATTGGATTATTACCCAAAGCATAAAATAAATAGCCCTGAGTCCACGCTGATATAAATTATTGAATAAATAAATAAATGGGGGAGAAGAGAGAAATCTATCATGCAGAAGAAATCCAAATAATTTATGTAGATACTTTGCCCTCAAGGAGGGAGAACATGACTTCCCAGTGCTCAGGCAGTGTGGGCTGCACACAGGGACTTCCTTCCAAAGAGGACAGCATGGACAGGGGTGTTGAGAAAGACTAACTTCACAGTGAAGAGAGTTGAGAAACACTATTTCAGCCATGTGTTCAAGGTCCACGTCAACAGTCACAAAACACCTCGATAGTATATACCCTGTATATGGTGTGACACAAATGACGCTTTACCTCTGCGATCTTTGTCCCTAAAACCCATAAGCCTAGTCTAGTCAAGAGAAAAACATCAAACTCCAACAGAGAAACATGCTACAAAATACCTGGCTAGTGCTCCTTGAAACTGTCAAGGTCATCAAAAACAAGGAAAGTGTAAGAAATGGTCACAGCACAGAGCAGCCTGAGGAGACACCATAACTAAATGTACTGGTTGGGATTCTGGAACCAAAAAAGGACACTAAAATAATGTATCCATATTGGTTCATTAATTGTAACAAATGTACCATACTAACATGAGATGTTAGCAATAGGGGAAGCTGGGTGCAGGGTATTTGGGAACTCTCTGTACTATTTTCTCAGTTTTTTGTAAACCTAAAATTGTTCTAAAAAAGCATCTATTATTAAAAAGTTAAGTCCTTAATATCAACAAATGTCCAGTGTTCACGTTTTCAATTGTGTTGCTGGATTCAAATTAGGTCTCCATATTGCAATCAGTTATGGACTAAGTGTTGAAGAAGGTCATGGAAATAGTAGGGGAGAAAACATCTAAATTGCATGATACAAATCTTGGGCAGGAGAATTAGGGGCAGGGGTGGGGGGTGCACGTGCCTTTATGTAGATACTTTATGTAGATGCTTGTGTTGGCCTGAGCACCACGGGAGAGGAGTGGGGATAGAATTTCACTGTGGAGACACAGGGACAGTTGGCCCCAAGTAGTCAATCAAAGGAAAGCTGACAGATATAATTGGTGCCTTGAATTAATAGAATTCAAGGTCTTGCAAGTTCCCTGTCTCTTGTCCATTGTATTGTCATTGATCTGCCTAAAGCAGTGGTCCCCAACCTGTTTGGCACCAAGGACCACTTTCACGGGAGACAATTTTTCCACGGATGGGGGTGGGGTGGTAGTGGTGGTGATGGTTTTGGGATGATTCAAGCGCATTACATTTATTGTGCATTTTATTTCTATTATTATTACAGTGTCACTTGCCACTCACTGATAGGGTTTTGATATGGCTCTGCAAGCAATTGATTTATTATGGTCTCTGTGCAGTCAAACCTCCCTGCTAATGATAATCTGTATTTGCAGCTGCTCCCCAGCACTAGCATCACCGCCTCAGCTCCACCTCAGATCAGCAGGCATTAGATTCTCATAAGGAGCGCGCACCTAGGTCCCACGCATGTGCAGTTTACAGTAGGGTTCGTGCTCCTATGAGAACCTAATGCTGCCGCTGATCTGACAGGAGGCGGAGTTCATGCGATGAAGCCAGTGACCGGGAGCAGCTGCAAATACAAATTCTTGGCCCAGTTCCTAACAGGCCATGGAAGGGGGGTGCAGGGAGGAGGTTGGGAACTGCAGACCTAAAGGATGAATGCCATTGTGCTCTCCCACTTTGGCAAGTAACTTAACTTCTCTTTCCTTATCTATAAAATATGACATATTTTCAACTTTTTAAGGCTATTGTGAAGATTAAATGAAATAATGCAAATGAAAATGCCTTGGATTGTGTCTTTCTTCTCTCTCTTTTGGGGCAGAAGAAAGTGGTAGACTATTGCTGATCTAACAAAAATATTTATTTTGGAGTAAGATGGGGTAAGGGGGTGGGACCCAGGGAGTGGGAAGCCTCCTTGGCAGAGGGTGCATGTCGGCCTTTGAAAGGTAGGCTCTTGGCAGGGGGCTTGATAACAATTGGAGGCCAAACTGCCATTGGGGCCAGCTGTCGTGGGGTGTGGAAGGCACTGGACCCCTTAGGAGAGGCCTGGGGCCTGACCTTAGTTGGAAGCTTTGGCTCTGCCTTGGGGGTCTTCACGTGGGAAGCTGATGGAGGCTTCATCTGAGGCTGGTCCCCCAGAGAGGTGAGCTCCTCTTTGGATGACAAGGAGGGGAAGGTTTGAAGGGTGGACCGGGGGACCACGGTGGGCCAGCGGCGGAGCATCACCTTTGTCCTCAGGCTGCAATCACAGAGGCAGCTCCCAGGGATGGGGGGCAAGGAGAAATACATGTCTTCCCACCATGGAGCCTGCTCTCTGGAGCACTTGGGCCAGGCCACCAGCCCCCACTCCGACTCCTGCCTGGGCACTTGGAGGAGTGTCTCGTTCCTGAGCAAAGGGAGAAGGGAGACTCTGATCAGGGTGGAAAGGCAGACAGAGAGACGAGGCAATGGTAGAGATGTGATAAGAGGCAGCGACTGAGGGATCTTGAAGGAGACAGAGGCAGAGAGACCAGGATGCCAGGGTGGGAGTCAGGGAGAGAGAGACAGCAATTGAGGGCGAAGGCAAGAACAACTCACCGCCACACACACCCTGTTTCTTCTTCCTCCTCCTCTTTGCTACAAATGTCCTCCACTGATGGGATCTTGCACACAGGTGTAGAGACGGGGTTCACCCCCCTTTCCTCTTAAAGAAAAAAAATTGAGAAAGGGGGGAGAACCTCAGACCAGGAAGGGGATCCGGGCTTGAGAGCACATCCTGGGTGTGGGGGAGCAGTCAGAAACCCCCCATCTCTTCCCACATCTCCCAGATAACCCTCCCGCCCCAGGTTCCTGCTTTAGGCTTGCCTAGTCCAGGCTGTTTGAATGCTGCTCCCACCACCTGGAATACTTTGCCAGCCCCCTCTCTGCTGACAAGATTTCTACCAGTTGTGCAAAGCCCGCTCAAAGCTTCGGCCATTCTTCACCTTGGAGCATTCCTCGCTTAGGTCCCCTTAGCCCCTCGCTCCTCTCTGATGGTCGCGACCACATGCTTTGTACCTGGCATGTAAAGTATGCCGATTGAAATCCTTATTGCACCATGATGGGTTTCAAAAATGAATATCTTTCTTGCTAACTGGCATTTCCTTACAGATTTGGACTTGTGGTCATCTCTGATTGTGCCTGTCCTTGAGAAGGATCTCCAAGTTCACTTGTCAAATGGACGAAAGGTCACGGGACCTGCCCCATCCCCTCCTCCCCTTTCTGGGCTGAGAAAAGGGGAGAGAGAGGGCTAGGAGGGAGAGGTACCCTGAGTCCTTCAAGGTCCAAAAAGAAATGAACTCAAAGGTGCCAGCCACACCTCCAAATCCCACTGTGACATCATACTTGTGGGTCACACACCCCAGGAAGCCATTGTGGCTTCACCAGACCTGGCCTGGGTGAACTTTCTGGAAGTCCACTGCACCCATTATCTCCCCCAGATCCTCTGTGCCACACATGGATGCTTCAGATCATTTGGGGAGCCCTTTCCTTCCCTGAGGGATCAGGCAGTTGCTCACTTTAAAATCCTCGTGACGGGCTCTGGGAAGCAGGGTATTAAGGCCTGGAGTAGGCAGGGAATGGGGAGGAAGGGGCATCCTTCATACCCCCTGAGGCCCCAAAACCCATGTCCAGGCCCTGGCAGGGGCTTGCTGTGCAGAGCTTAAGGGGAGGGCCCCTCACCTGAACGGGACACACTCAAGGCCCCACCTGAGCAGTAGGCAAGGCTGAAGATAGGGAAGCCAGGGGCTGAGGTGAGCCCTGAGGGGGAGGTGAGCCCTCTAGGGTCACCTGCTGGAGTCCAAGACACTTCCTGGGACTCTGGGCACTGGCTCTCTCTTACACTTCTCCACATTAGAGTCTTCCACTGTAATGCCCTTCAGAATCCGCCAGTCACTGTTTTCCATTTTCATTTTACTTTCTTAACAAGGAACCTTCCTTCCCCCACCTCCCGTAGTGTGTCTCTCCCCACCCCAGGAAGCTGTCCTCCTGCCAGGCCCAGCTGAGGGGCCTTTCTCCTTCTGCTCTTGGTATCGGCCACCTTCATGGTATTTCTGCTCAGAGCTTGACAAGAACCTTACACTCTAACTGAATTCAATGTGATTATAATGAGGACCTGTATGTCTACAGCAGTGTAGCTGGGATCCTAGGGTTGAAATCAATTTCTGAGCAAGTGAGCCAGAGAGGGTGCAGGGGCTCTCTTTGGCACCACCGTTGGACAAGGAGTCTCCAGCCTGTGCTGGGACACTTGCAGTGACAGGAGGCTTTGCTGTGAAATAATACCAAAGCACTCAGAATGTCGGCCTTCTATTGAACCACGGCCTGACTCTTGTTTTGAGGGGTGTGTGTCTGTGTGTGTTTGGATGGGCACAGAGGAGGCACTACTAAGCACACAACCACTTTTGGAAAAAGAAATTGTTTGTTGTTGTTTTTTGCCAAAAGCTCCATAACTGGATTCCCTTTAACCTGCCTGGGTTGGTAATCTAAATGCAGCACCACAGAGGGTTTATCTATCAGGAGATCCCTCAGTCTCTGGGGCTGGAGAACCCAGGGTTCGAAGCAGGGGAGGGGAGAGAGAAGACTGAGTATAGGAGGGAGGAGGAACATCCAGGGCAGAGGAGTCACCTGCACAAAGGATCGCAGCGGGAAGTGGAGGGAGACAAGCCTAGGCTTGGCTTGTATAAAAACTTGGGGTTGTTGAAGGAACGAAGGAAACCTAGAAGTCTTCCATTCACAGAAATCCCCAAAGAAAGGCCTTTTCTTTCTGGCAACCCTGGAAAAGTGACTTAATCTGCTGGAGCCTCAGTATCTTCACCTGGAAAGTGGGTATAATTTTAGTACCCACCTCCTAGGCTCATGGGGATTAAATGAGACAAATTGTGAAGTAGTGTTTGCACATACCATGCACTCAATACACTGTAGCAATAATATATTATAGATAATAGTATATTACAAATAATACACTATTGTTAACTCTTTTCTGAGCCCCAATTTTCCTTTCAGCTCCAGAATCTGGACCCCAATTCTGCCTCTGTTTAAAAAAATCTGTCCCTCCCATGTGTGTGGTTCCTCTTCTCAGTGGCTCCCCGTGGCAGACAGCAGCCATCACTGGGTGGAGCAGGGCAGAGGCTCCCTGTCCGTTACTCAGGGTTTCCAAGGCCCTGGCAGGGACTCCCTTCTCCTTTCCAGGCAGTTCCAGGGACAGGAAGTGGGTATGTTTGGAGAGAGAGGGAGTCTTCCCCAGTCATTGTGCCTGCAGTTAGCATCCCAAATCCGGGCCCCCGGGGCCTGCTGCCCTGGCTGCACTGGGCACCTGCTCCAGCCTCCTCCTCTTCCAACTCCTACAGGGGTCCTGATGGCCCGGCAGTCAGGCCATCTAGCCAGGGCTCTAGCACAAACTTACTGTGTGACCTTAGGCAAGTCTCTTCCCCTCTCTGGGCCTCAGTTTGCTCTCGAGATAAAAAAGAAGAAAAGAATTATAATTCCATGACTTAATGGTGTAAGTTATTCAGTTGGGGAGGGAGAAGGGGAAAGTTAAGGAAATGAGGGATTTTACCCAGTGGAGTCCAGGCACTGGTCTTCAAGAGGAAGCGTTGGGGTAATTATCTGAATAACACTCCCCAGTGACCAGGGTGATCTCAGGAGAGGAGGCCAGTTTGACCAACTCCCAGACTCTGAAAACACCTCCATCCTCTGCTTTCCTTCTCTGGTTCCAGCCCAGCCCCTTCCAGGGGCTTTAACCCTGTTTACAGAAATGGGAATTTGCATGATGAAAATAACCCCAGCCGGACTGCGATTTTACTGCGCTTGGCACGGGGCTCGGAAAAAGCGGCTGCATAGCCAATTACTGGAATTTTTAAACACAAATAATATTTTATGGGATCAGTGGGCTGGCGCTGGGCCGCCGCACCCGGCTCGGCTCCTCCGCCCACAAACAAGCTCCGATTGTGCGGCGGGCGAGCGCGCCAGCCCCGGGACTGGGGTGGGAGCAGCGCGGGCGGGGGGCCCGGCGCGGGCAGGTGCAGCGCAGGGCTGGGCCGCCCCGGCGCCCCACCGGCAGGGAGCGTCAGCGAGGCCCGGGCCCGGGGTGGGTGCGCCGGGCGCCCCGGCTCACCTGCAGCGCCGCGCCTGGAAGCGTTTAGCGCGAGAGGGCGCGCCCGGCGCTAGCTCCCCCGCCTGGCGGCCGCCCTCTGGGCCTGGCCCGCGCCCCGCGCCCTTGGCATAGCTGAAGCCGCCGCGCCGCCTCCGGAAGGCCGGCTTCCCGGAACGGCCCGAGGGCGGCGGGGAGTCCGCGCCGAGGCCCAGGAGCCACCCCTCGCCTTCCCTCTCCCGCCCGAGCCTCGCTGGCGCGCTGGAGGCAGACCCAGGAGCCGCGCGCCGCGCCTACGGGGCCAGTGCAGGTCGAGGGGTACAGCGAAGGTTAGGGGGAACACTGTCCGTCAGGGATCCCCAGCCCCGCGCGCTCCGAGACCGCCAGGCCTGGCCAGGGCCCCCCGGAGGCTGGCCGTCCCGCTGCCTCCATCTCTCCTTCGGCCGTCTGCCGGCCCTCCCCCGCTGAGCGGCCCGCCCCGGCACGCACAGGGTTAAGCGGGAGCAGGTGTGTAGCCAGATGCCGCTGACCAGCCCCTCCCCCGCAGCCCGGTCGGCCTCCTCCCCCTCCGCCCACCCGCTCAGAACCAAACAGTCCCAAATAAAAGTGCTATTGTTGCCGGGCCTTTCCCCACCCCCGTCGCTGCCCCGCCACCTGGAGCGCAGCCCGGTCCCCTCTTCACCTGCCCCGGGGCAGGCGGGGGGGGGGGTCGGGGAGGGGAAGTGGGGCCTAGGAGCAGGGACTTCCGCTCCCCCTGCTCCCCAGCTTCCCTTCCCCCGGTGCCCGCAGCACTGACCCCTGGGCCCAGGGCGGGCGCCACCGCTTTGTGGTGGGGGCTACTTTCTGGCTCGAGAGCCGAGTTCTGGCCTCCCCGCCGCGCCTCCCTCCAACCCCGGTCTTCACCGGCTGGAGAACGGCGGGGTTTGCACCGGCTGGGAGAAAACGAGGCCCTGTGCGAGGCGCCCAGGACTGTGCCAGGCTCACTGGGGCTCGGTAATTGGCAGCTGATATTGGGGTGTGTGTGTGTGTGTGTGTGTGTTTTAATTACGTGTCCAACATGAAGGCAGCTCAAGAGTGATGCCCTTTACAGACGAGGAAACTGAGGCACGGAGAGGTGCAGCGTCTAGCCCTATCACAAGGATGGTAAATGTGACTTCGCACAGAACTCAGGTCCTCCGACAACACGGGGTCTCTGGTGCTCATTTGACCCACAGAGATTGAGGGACCCGTGGAGTCCGGCACCGCCCAGACTCACCGTCGGACCTTGGGCGAGTTACCCCTCCCCTCGGTTTCCTGGTTCTTAAATCGAGGTGGGTACACTACTGTGGTTCCTGAATTCCCATGCTGACACTTGGAATCCAAGGGGCTGGCCGACCTCCGGAGGTCTGGGGGCCCAGGGTGGGGCTCCACGCGTGAGCTCGGCAGCCGCGGCCTGTGCCTGGGGAGGAAAACGGTTCCCCTTTCTCCCCCCTTCGCCGCCAGCCTTCTCCGCCCTGCCTCCATCGCTCCCCGCAGGCCCCCAGGAGGCTGAACTGCGAGGTTAAATAAATATCTGA
Organism: Varecia variegata; assembly: GCA_028533085.1. Classification (NCBI taxonomy): domain Eukaryota; kingdom Metazoa; phylum Chordata; class Mammalia; order Primates; family Lemuridae; genus Varecia; species Varecia variegata. The sequence continues at coordinate 88,240,931 of CM052441.1, forward strand.
CGGTGGCTCAAGGAAACAGTCAAGACCGTTGCCGAGAGAAGAAACCCAGACCTCGGTGGAGATCCGCCCCTGCGCCCGAGCAGCCCCCGCTCCGCCCCGATCCTGAGGCGCGCCGAGCCTGTGGCCCCCGCGGCCTCGCCCGCGTCCTCCGAGCTAGCCGGCCCCTCCCGCGCGGCCCCTCTCCTCCCACCTCCCCAGCTCTGGGGCTCCGGGGCTGGGGGAGCTGGGATGGGGGCGCACGCGCAGGGTTATACCGTATTTCCTCTCCTTGCGCCCTAGGTTTTGAGCGCAGGTATTTAACTTCTCCAGCCGGAGGGAGAGTACTCTCCACACTAGGGAAAGAACTTTTGAGAATTTGGCTTCCTTCTTTTAGCTGTACCTTTAATCTCTCTCCCGACCTGCAGACCCATAAATCCAGCTCCCTATTTCCACCTGAACATCGGGCAGGCACCTCAAACTCAACTTCCAAACTCTGATCTTTCCCCCAGGCCTGCACCTGTCAGTCTTCTTCATCTCAGAAAAGGGCAACTTCATCTTCCCAGTTGCTGCGGAAGAAAATCTCGGAGTTATTCCCAACTCCTCTTCTTCTGCCATCATTCATCTAAATGCCTTAGCAAATCTGGCTCGTTTTGTCTTCAAAATGTCCAGAATCTGCTACTCTTCACCACCTGCCTACTTAGCTTGCTGTTCCGAGTCACCATCTTCTCTTGCTGGAGTATTGCAACGCCTCCTAACTTACTTCTCTGCATCCCTCATCCCTCCTCTCTGTTCTCAACAGAGTAGCCAGGGTTATCTTTTTTTTTTTTTCTTTTCTTTTTGAAACAGGGTCTTCTTGCTCTGTCTCCTGGGCTAGAGTGCCATGGTGTTATCATAGCTCACTGCAACCTCAAACTCCTGTGCTCAAGCAATCTTCCCTCCTCAGCCTCCTGAGTAGCTGGGACTATAAGCACATACCATCAGGGCTGGCTATTTTTTTGGAAGACATGGGGTCTCCTTCCTGCTTAGGCTAGTCTTGAACTCCTGGCCTCAAGCAATCCTCCCATCTTGGTCTTCCAACGGGCTAGGATTACAGGTGTGAGCCACCGTGCTCAGCCAAAGTTATCTTTTTAAAACCAAAGTCGGTTTGTGTTCCTCTGCTCAAAATCCTCCAACGGCTGTTTATCTCACTGAGAGAAAAAGTTTCTTATGAGACCCTAGTGATCTGATCACCTCTTTGCCTTTCCCTCTCACCCCTTCCTCCTCACTGCTCCCCAGGCAGGCCAGCACACCCCTGCCTCAGGGCCTTTGCACTTGCTAGTCCCTCTGCATTCCTACAGTGCTCCCTCTCACTTTGCTGAGGTCTTCTCTGACCAATACCCCCACCCCATGCACACACAAGACTCTCCACCTCCCTTGCCCTGCTCTCCTTTCCTCAGTTGCTCTTATCACTAACATGCTGCATATTTCCCTGCTGATTGTCTGTCTCCTCCTCCTAGATTGTAGGCACGGTGAAGGCAGAGGCTTCCTCAAAAAGTCTCAGCCCTTAGAACAGGGCTTCACACAGGTAGACACTCAGTAAACAGTTGAAGGAATGAGCTAGTCACTTTCTCTTTCTGGGCCTCACTTTCCTCACCTGTTCAAGTGAGTTGGACCCAGTGAAAGTCCCCTCAGCTTTGAGAGTCTCGTGGTGAGAGATGAACATGATTCAGGAAAGTGAGAGGGGGAAAGGTAGACAGTGGGACTGAAGTGTCATTAGCTCTGTGTCTGAGTGGACCAGCACAAGGCAGAGAAGGCTCACCCCAGGGAGGTTGTGACCTACCCCACAGGGCCCACTTATTCATTCATTCAAGAAGTGTCCCTGAAGGTCCCTGGTGTGCCCAGCTTGGGGCAAGGCCCTGGGGGAGGCCAGAACATGCAGAGCAAGAGCTGGGCCATCAACAGCTCTGCTCCATGTTGCCTGTGTGACCCTAGGTGAGCCTGGGACCTCTCTGAGCCTCAGTTCTCCCAACTGTAAAGGTGACAGATAATCCCACCTGTCCTGCATGACTCATGAATTACAGTGAGTGTCAAATGAGATAATCCCACAATACACATTTAAAGTGTATGACTGAGGGACAAGAATTAACACAAAAGCAAGGTCGCAGTCCTTCAAGAGCTTGGAGTATGGTCTTTGTAGCTTAGAGCCCCTTTCCTAGGCCCCCCAACCTTCTATTTTTGTCTAGGTCTTGGTGGGGTTCCCTTGGGACTGGCTGACTCTGCAGCCTTACACTTAAGTTGGTGTCCCTCCTGACTCCAGGCAGCCAAATGATGGCTCCCCCTCGTGGCAATTCCTGGAATGACAGGTTTCAGTGCCTCTTGAACCAGAAGAGATGGGTGGGCGTTGAGCCCAGAAAGGGAGCAGGAAGAGGCTAGAAGAGGAAGAGTCTGGAGACCTGGGAAAGGAGTAGGGCAAACCTGAAAAGGAATGTTGGCCTGGAAGGGATCTGGGACCTCCTCCACCCCATTTCACAGATGAGAAAAACTGAGGTTCAGGGAAAGAGAAATTAGAGACAGGACTGTAACCCAGGTATCTACACACTGCTATGCTGGGTCCTTTGCACCAAGTATCATATGCATTTATACAGGTCAGTGAGCAAGCAAATTCCCTCTACATCTGGCAGCGTCCCCTGGAGGGGACCTGACTGTGCAGCCTTCTCTCCCAGCATGAAGAATCCCAACTGTCAAAGACTCTGCATCCGCAGTGGCTGGTGTAACCTCAGATCTAATCTATTTCAGAGCCAGGGATTAGAGACAGACAAGTCACCTGGATTTTCCTCTTCTTACTGGGATGTGGGTGCAGGCATGAGGATGGGGACATAACTAAATCCAGTTGTACTTAGAGATCCAAAATGACCAGCTCAGTCAGAGGTGTGTATGTGTGTGTGGGCAGGGTGTTACACTCGCATTTGTGGAGGGCTTTTTCTGAAATTGTTTTTTTTTTTTTTACACCTACATCTTCTAATTTAGTCCTTGGTGCTATTATTAGCCATTTTAGAGATGACAGCAATGAGTCACCAAAGGACCAAGTGATTTGCTCAAGATTAGAAAAAAACATTAGGGTAAGACCAATGCAGTGCATACAGAAGGTACTCAATAGATACCATTACCTGTCCAGGAGACAGACTGCCTTGTGTTATTGAGTGACTTTAGGAGGAACTCTTCCCAGCCCGAGGTTGCCTCCCACTGTGCAGGACATTTCTGCTGCCTTCCTTGGATCCTGGCAGCCTGGAGGGGCCTCTGGTTCCCTGTTTAAGGTACAGGGCAAGGCAGGGCATGGGCAAAAGAATGCAGCAGAAGAAGAGGGAGCAGCAATGGGGTGGGCAGAGGAAGGGGCTACTTGCCTGAGTTGAGCTGAGGGGCTTCCAAATAGCCTCCACCAGCTGGCTGGTGGGAGGCCTGGATTTTGGATCACCCTGGTGGGCTTGAGAGCCATGGTGAAAATATATTGATGTTGTCTAGAAGCCAGGAGTGAACCCTGTTGTCCCATCCTTTTGATATATTGGCAGGGTGCTCGGTGGATAGAGGAACCCTGGGACTGGGTTCCAGTGCTGACCTTCAAGTGCTGTATGGCCCTGCAGTATGTAGAGCAGTGGTTGGAAACACCGGCTCTGGACCCAGGCTGCCTGGGTTTATGTGCCACCTTCTCACTTAACAGACCTGTGACCTTGACTTCACCTCTCTGAGTCTCAGTTTTCTTGTTAGTAAAAGGGGGAATAATGGTACCTACTCAAAGATTATTTGGTACATTAAATGAATGAATCATATAAACTAGGTAGGAAAATGCCTGGCACATAGTATGTGCTCAATGAACATAATTATTATTAGGAAAGACCCTTCTGTCTGAGTTGCAAGATTAGCAAACGTACAGTAAAAGTGGTGAGGGGTTAGAGGGGCAGTTTTCAGTTGTGGGAACACAGCTCCCTGGGGGAGGTTTTATTTTGCTTGTTTTGTTTTGCAAGATGGGCAAAATTATAGAAGGTGAAACTTGCTAAAACATTCTGTGATGCAGCTTGCAGAAGATTTGAATGTTTTCCCAAAGAGGCGTGAGTTTACAAGGCTGAGTCACAGGACTGGAGCATCTTAGGGTCTTAGGATCCTGAGATCCCTCTGGCTGCAGCATTATTCTGTGGCTCCAGGGTTATCTTCTCAGGCTAGAGGGAGATAATGTCCAGGGATGTATCATGATGCATTATTGGGGACCCCAAGGCCAAAACTGACAGTTTAAGCCTTGGTGCCCTGAGGGTATCTTGGGGTGAGTCCCAGGACACTGAGGTTCATGGATTGTCCTGCACCCAGCCTGTCCCTGAGGGGTGCATTTGGGTGGAGGAGGAAAGAGAGGCCTTCGTGGGAGAGGGGCAGGCGGGGAAACCTCCTTGCCCATCATGTTTACTGAACTGCACTGAATTATGACTAAATGCCAAGATCTGGCTTCAGGCAATTGCCTAAATCATTTAGGGGTTGACAGGGAAGGGAGGGAGGGAACATGGGGAGCTGGGGGGAGAATGTTCTTGTAATTCTTCAGTCTGAGGTACATTAAGGAGCCATAAGCCATGTCGAGAGCTTGAATTACATTAGAGAGATTATCCTGTTACAGTTCATAATCCTGGATAATATACCGTCTTGGAGCACACCTGCCCGTGATAAATCTCGCCCTGTAATGGCCTGACCCTGGGGACCCAGGGACACCGGGGCAGCTGGCAAGGGCGATCAGAGTGGGCGCAGCCTCGGCAGAGGCACCTGTGAGCCCCAGTGCCCTCCTGACTCCCCTTCATGCCCCTCAATCCTGCCTCCGCCCAGAGGGAGTGGATGCAGCTGGGAGCCTCAAACTTCTCCATCTTCATTCAAGGTCCTTGGCTCCCTAGGGCCCCTCCCACCTTAGCTCCCACCCTGTAATCCCACCTCCTGCTCCGGTGGGACAGGCCGTTTGTATTCCTGTCTCCAGACTGTCCTCTCACCAGATGCTTTCCCCATAATCTCTCCAAGCCCAGCCTGGCCTGTCGTGGTCCATGGAGACCTGAGAACCCACACTGACATCCCCCTTAGCTCCAGCGCAAGGCACTGACCCTCTGTTGTGAAAGGGTGTGTCACCTACCACGTATGGTGTCGGGAAACCTTTTCTGAGTCTCTGTCTACCTGTCTAGACTGCCAGTACCATGAAATCAGGAACCATGACTACTGCTGCAGCACTTAGCACAGATAGGTTCGATAACTGTGCAACTGGTTAATGGCAGAACTGGGATTCAAACCCCAGTCGGCTACCTCTAGAGTCTGTGGCCACAATGGAACACTGTCTCTCTGGCCTGAAAGCTCTGCCGTGTGTCATTTGTGGGCCTGGCCTTGCTTTCCATGAGCTGTCAGATCCTGCCGAGACTGTATGTGCCTTACATCGGGGAGCATCACAAGTCACAGGGATGACTCTCTCATGGGGTAGCTTAGGGTAGGATGGCACCCGAGCCTCGCAGATTCATCCTCAGCCTCTCAAGAGGCCCAGTCCATGGAGTGACCTCATGAACACGCCCCAGTTAGCTTGGGCAGCTCTTTCCCAGTCCTAGCACCTTCTCATCTCCATTTACAGCTCTCGGGAGGCCTGGCAGTATCCGGGTACCTGCCATATGTCCCTTCTCCCAGCATGACACCCCAAGCCCCGTCTGCCTCAGATTCTGCTTTACCCTCCCACATCCCTTCCCCAAACACACATGCCCTGTGTACCTTTACCTGGGGACATGTGGAGGGCACCTTTCTGGGCCTCCTGAGTTAGCCATCCTACTGGGGCTTCAGCTAACCCAAGTCTTCAAGATCCCCTAGGAAGAAATCACAGCTACCACTTACCAAGTGTTCACTAGGTGCCAAGCCCCGGGTTATGCTGTTTACCTGATTTATCTCATTTAACCCTATGCTAGGCTTATGAGATAGGTACTATATAATTTCTGTTTTATAGATAAGAAAGCTGAAGCTTAGAGAGATTAAATTCAGTGCTACAGACCAACACCCAGTAACGGGCAGAGCTGGAATTTAAACCCAGGCCTGCTAGTTCCAGAGCACGTGTGCTTAACCCTTGGTTAACCCCTTAACCACGCTGGCTTCTTAGGTGAGAACAGGCACCCCAGGCTGCCGCCCCAGATCCACCTCCATGCAGGCCTATCCTTCTCCATCCCTTCTCATCCCTGCAGCCATCTCCAGCACCCTCCTCCTTGCCCCTCTGTTGCCAGGTTCCAGAACTGCCCTGCATTCCAAGTCACTCCATGCTTCATGGATTCATTCCCTCCCTCTGTGCTTCCACATCGTTCATCCAGAGATGGGAACCACAGCAGTTTGATCGTCTACCCATCCATTCATTCATGGAATCCTGGAATGTCGGGGCTGGAAGGGGCCTTAGAGATTATCTGGTCCAGTGGTTTTTAAACCACAACGCATTTTTTCAAAGAAAAGCTTCTGTGGAAGTTCTGTAGAAAAATCAGATCAACAGGGAAGGCAGCAACCCCCTTGGTCCTGCCTCACCCACTGCAGCCCAGTGTACAGCAGGGAAACAACTGCCCCCCTGTCCCTCCTGTGGTGTACAGCTGGGGTTCAGGGACAAAATGAATTGCCCTGCAGGTGAGGAGCTATTTCCATATACCCAGTCCCTGAGAACCTGTTGTCTTCAGTCACTGAGGGTTAACTATGGCAAAAACTCATTCTCCTCCAGCTCTGAGTTGCACAGACCTGGGCCTTAACCACAGCTCCCACTTACCACTTACAAAGCTACATGACCTTGGGCAAGTAAATTGCAAAGCCTTTATAGCCCTCCATCTATTTTCTCCTCTGATAAATGGGAAAAATAATAGGACCTATTAGTTTTTAGTTTTCTATTACTAATTAACAAATGACCCTGAAACATAGTGGCTTAAAGCAAGCATTGTACTATTTCTCCTAGGTCTGTGGGCTGGCTGGGCTCAGCTGGGTGGCTCTTCTGCTGGTCTCTCTTGCTGTTGTAGTCAGATGGTGACTGGGACTACAGTCGTCTGGTGGACTGATCAAGATGCTGGGATGGCTGGGCCTCTTGCTCTCCAGGCAACTGTAGGGCCTCTCCTCTCCACATGGTGTTCCCAGCTGGCTAAACAGACTTCATACATAGCAGTTCAGAGCTCCCAGAAGAACAAAAGTGGAAGCTTCCAGGAATTCTTAAGGTTTAGGCCTGGAAGTGGCACAACCTCACATCTGCTACATTCTATTGATTAACGATTCAAAGGGAAGGAAAATAAACTTCACCTCCCATTGGGGGAATGACAAAGAATTTGTTGTCATCTTTAACCCACCACAGTATGTGTGACCTTGAGCAAGAAAATGATTTAATCTTTCTAATTTTCCATCTGTGTCCTCATCTTTGAGAAATAAGTACATCAATCCATGGAAAGTACTTAGAATGGTGTCTGGCACACAGTAAGCACTCACATGTTAGCTGGTGCTATTTTTATTTCTAACCCGTATTCTCAGTGTGCTGGGTAACTGGTGGTGGTGGTGGAGTTGCAAGAGTAATGGCAAACACAGTTTATACTCCTGATAATAAATAATCTAGTTCATGAGATAAAATTAACACACGCAGAGATCAAAGTACTAATTCAAGGCATTGTGTAATTAAGGAGCCCATGAGAGGTACAGATAACATATACTTGAGGAAGTTGGAGGACAAAAAGGTTGAATATGGGGGCAGGGTGACCAGCGAAGGCTTTAAGGAGGAAGAGTGTGCCCTTGAGGGGCAGGGTAGGATAATAATGGTTAAGAACCTAGATTCTGGAGCCAAACTCCCTATTTTAAATCTTGGCTTTGCCACCTTCTGGCTATGTCTGCGTGACCTCAGCAAGTTGTTTAGCATCTCTTTGTCTCAGTTTCCTTTCTGTAAAATATGTCTAGCTCATAAAGCTCAGGTGAAGAATAAATGACTTATTTCCTATAAAGGGACTAGAAGAGTGTTGGACATGTGGTAAGTACTCAACACAGTGACTTAATCTCAAAATCTCTAAAGAGAAGAGACATGGGCTGGGTGGAGAGGAGGGACAGAGGCCTCCAGATGGATGGAAACGGTGACTGCGTATGTAAAGTAGGAAGATGGGTGTGTCGTGCTCAGGGACAGAGGGAGAGCCACTTTGCACAGGGAGAGCTGAGCTGTTCTGGGGGTGGGGCAGGCAGGGGCAGCAGGAGCTGAAGTAGAGTGGAGAGTGAGGGGCAGACTGTGGGGGGCCTTTGAGCCCAGCTGGAGCAGTTTAGACTTGACCCTTACAAGCAAAGGGGAGCATTGATGGTTTCTATCAAGGGAGGGATGCCATCTGGGCTGTGTCTTAGGAGGAGACCTCTGGCAGTGGTGTGCAGGTGGTTTAAAGAGAAGGAGATGACTTAGGAGGTTATTGCCACAATTCAGCCATGAAATAGGGGTGTCCTGAACCAGGAGGGAGGCAGAGGGAAAGTGCAGGGATGGGCAGTCTGGAGAGGGAGCCCCCTGCTTCCCGCCCTTGGCTGCTGGCTTCGCCCTGACTTCCTCCCTTCTGGGCCAGGCTTGAAGGCTGAGTGCAGGGAGCAGCAGAGCACAGGGATGCACAGGGCCGGCTCCACCCCTGGAGCGTGGGCTGGATCTACCTGGTCTTGCCCGGACCAAAGGGAGCAAGTCTGGGATCTTGGCTGTGACCCAAACCAGGCTGCAGGCTCAGAGTAGCAGATTGTGAGCAGGGACCCAGCACTGGCTGTGTGTGTGTGTGTGTGTGTGTGTGTGTGAGGGAGAGAGAGAGACACACACACACAAAGAGGAAAGAGGGAGGACCATATGTCTATTTTCTTTGAGGAACAGCTGTCTCAAGTGGGTGAGAGAGTCAGTAAGAGAGTGCAAAGTGGGGTTAGAAGGTCAGTTCTACATTAACAAATATATTGTCACAGGGCCCTTGTGTGTGAGTCAGTTTTTCTCATTTCAGATATATTCCTTTTGCTCTCTCTAAACCTTTCCTTCTCCACTGTTTTTTCTTTTTCTCTCCCCCAAGCTCGCACACCCATGCACAGCCTCCGGCCTAGGTATTCCCTCTGTCTGGGGGTCTTGGAGGTGGGCCGCAGACCAGGTAATGCTCCGTCCCTCCCCTGCGGGGACTTGCCCTGGGACCACACTATTCCACAAACGTTAAGGAGCCGGGCGCCCGTCCAGGCTCAGGGGCCCAGGGCCCAGGGCAAAGCCAATTCTAGAATTCCCCTCGCCCAGGGCCCTTGCTTTGGAGGAGTGGGATGGGGAGGGAACATCTTTGGCTTAACGTTGAGGAATAGAGGACAAGAGTGACAATCTCCCTCAGTGTTCTTTTCTGGTTTCTCCCCGCTCTTTCCTGTTCATCTCTGCTCTTCTGTCCCCCTTTTTGGTGAGAAAAGTGGAGGAATTGTAGTCAGAGAAGTCCGGGTTCAAATCCCAGATCTGCCTCTTGCAAGTCGTGGGGTCTGCGGCAAGTCGCTCCCCCTCTCTGACGAGGATGGGCGTGCCGGGTTACTGGGAGAATCAAATGGGAAAATTCACCTCAATGCCTAGCAAAAGCATTTTCTCTGTCTTTTACCTTGTTCCTTCTTCCTTATCCCTTTTCCTTTATTCATTTAAGAACTACTTCCTCCTGAGCCTTTGCCGTGCTGGAGCCGTGGAAGAAAGAGGGACAAGCGTCCTGTTCTGGGCAGCCCAGGGCACAAGATTTCAGCCAGAGCCTTGGTCCTGTCTGAGGGCCCTGCCTTCATCCTGTCCTGCCTTTATCCTTCAGGACGTGAGGAGCCACTGAAGGAGTTTGAGCAGGAGTGACGCAATCAGGGACCCAGGCTTTAGGACCCGTGGTGGGGTCATGTGTGGAGAGGAACGGGCAGCAGGAACCAGGAGCACTGAGACACCTCTCCCTCTCTCCTCCACCTGCCCTCTCCCTCGCCACTCTGCTCTCTCCCTCGCTCTCCTCTCCTCTCCCTCCACTCCTCTCTCCCCTTCAGCTCCCCCTGCGGCTTGCCAGCTGCCAGCAGATGACATCTCCTTTCATGTTTGGGGCTGAGCACAGCTTTGAATGTTCGTTTGATTCCGTTAAGATAATAGCTGGTTCACTGTCAGATGCAGACTGATCAGTTAAAACCTTAATCACTGCCTGTCTCCTCACTCGGCACTTATTTTTTAAGAGATTAATCCCCTCAGCCCCGCTCCGGCTCACAGTCGGCTTGGAAAAAAAAAAAAGGCAAGGTTTGTGTTATCCTTGTTATTATTATTGTTATTATTGTCACCCTTGTCATTCTGCATATTAACTCTCTCTCTCTCTGCCCTTCCAACTGTTCCTTTCTTTCTTTCTTCCCCTCTGGTTTCCCAATCTTCCCCCCAGCTCACTTGTATGTTCTCTCTCTCTTTCTCACACACGCATACACATGTGCACACACACACACATACACACACACACTCCAGTGTGGCTCTCCAGATATAGTGCAAGATATATCCAGATATAGATGTAGTGTGAGCACAATACCCCGGGTCACGCCATCCCACCCTCCACATGCACACCTGGGTGTTCTGGCACACAGCACAGGGACAGGACACAGGACGCAGGTCCAGGCACAATCAGACCAGGGCAGCTGGGAGATGCAGCTCCGTGCCATGGCAAGAGCCCTGTCTTTGGAGTCAGACCCACCTGCCCTGATCCCTTCTCAGATACTCACATGCTGTGTGAACTCGGAGAGGAGCCTCAGTTTCCTCATCTGTAAAATGAGCACGAGAATACTCTCTTCCGGGAGACCGTGAGCCTTGAATGCCAGGAAACATGCAGGGTACCCACGGCGGGGCCTGGCAGAGCAGGGCTCAGTGTTTTCCCTGTTCCTTGTTCCCACCTCCCAGATCCCATGGGAAGATCCTTTCTAGAAGTTGCTCAATCTCTCCCTGAAGATGTGTCCTCTCCAGGCCACTTTGCAGACACTCCTTACTTTGTCACCATTTCGGCAGATAAGCGATAAGCTGTATCCAGTATCCAGGATCAGGAAGGATATTGACGCTGGCCTGCAAAGGCTGGGTTTTACCATTTGCTACCAAAGCTAGACTTTTACAGAGGAAAACAACCCCGGAACCATCTAGTCCGAACCTCAAAATACACGAAGAGACTGAGACTTAGAGAGGGGCTGACTTTCCCCAGGACACACAGCAAACTACAGCAGGGCTGGAAATGGATGTGGCTTTGCAGACATCACCCAAGGAGAGCTAGTCAAGCAACCAACCAACATTACTCAGCACTTACTATGGGCCCAGCCCCAAGACATTAGAGGGGACATCCAGGCCGTGCCGAAGTATGTCTTACACGGGGTGGCAGGGACCTGTTTCTGATCTCGATGGTACTATAAGTGCAGGAAGGCTTTCTGAAGGGGTGAAGTGGGCAGGATGTGGGATAGCGGGACTCCTAGGCAGGGAGATGGGAATGAATACCCAAGGGCCACTGGGGACACCAGCCCGTTCCTGCGGTTGAGGGCACGCAGCACGTCCTGGATTTAGTGAGATGACCTTACAGAGGTCAGGCGCTGTCTGCTTGCTCCGTTTCCTTGGAAGCAGCAGAACAAAGCACAAGGTGGTATTTGCAGTTATGGAGATCCATGTCAGGTAGGAGGAAGAACTTTTGGACTCTGAGGCATGGGAGCAGGTGACCGGAGAAGCCCAGCATCCCCGTCATTGGTGGCGTCCCTTCCTACCTTCCCAGGATGGCATGAGGACCTTGGCCTCTGGAGCCAGACTGCCTGGGTTTGAATCACCTGCTGGATGGGTACCTTGGATGAGTCACTTAATTGGTTTCCTCCTCTAAAATAGGAATAATGATAATATCTCTTAGCACTTGGCGGCTGGCACATAGTGTTAGTCATGACTATTTAGTAAAGATGCATTGAACATCTCAGCGCGCCCGGCCCTGTGACAGGTGCTGAGGTACACAGCTGAACAAGACAAAGTCCCTGCCGTCAGTATGTGCTCAGCCTAGTGGACAGCCAGGTAAACTCTTGGTTGTGGTCCCGTGTGGGGGACACCTAGCCCAGACTCAGGGGATGAGGGGCGGCCTCCTGGAAGAAGGAGCTTGTGAGCTCCACGAGGGTGGGACTTAGCTATGTTCAGTGCTGTATCCTCTGTGCCTAGAACTGAGCAGAGTAGGAGTCAGCCAGGCCTTGCTGAGTGGGCAAATGAAGACCCAGGTGGAATAGGTGCTAAAGGAGGAACAGGATGACAGCGTCTTCCATGGGCCCCAGTCTTCCCACGTGTGGAATGAGGGCTTGGACGCGAGTCCAAGGGCCCTCTGGCTGTTCTGGGAATCCCTACAATTGGCAGGGGTGGGGTTGGGGGGTGGGGGGTCCCTGCCAACTGATGGGGACAGGGATGGGGAATGGGGAAATCAGGCTGGGAGGTGGGTTCCATTTCAGCTTAGAGGCAGGGGGCTGGAAAGGGTTGGAGGGGCCTGAAACATCCTCCCCCAGCTGCCTGTACCAGCAGGAGGCTGCCCGGGGTTAATGACATGACATCCCTGCGGCAGTCTGCCCGATGGGCTTCTGATGCCTTTTCTAATTTGGTGAGCACTGAAGATTAGAAGGCAGGGAGAAGAGAGTTTTCCTCTCGCAGGTTATTATCCTGCCAGCTCCCCTGGCGCCCGGGGAGGGAGTCAGCGTGTTCCAGGAGAAAAGGAAGCAGGGCCTGGCATTCTGGATCGTGTGCCCCTGGGGAGCGGGGAGGGAGCCGGGACTGGTGCAAATAAAATTGATGCTATTAATGGATCTGGTGCTGGTTGAAATGGGAGCAGCAGCTACCTCAGCAGCAGCAGCACTGGGGGGTGGGCAGAGTGGAGAAGGGAAGGGGCTTCCTGGAAGTAGAACTCACAGATGCTGAGAGCTAAAAGTCTTCACCTTGAGGAGTCCCCAGATTTCCTCTTCTTGAGAAAGAGGGGCAGCCTTACCATGCTGGGTCACACTGTCCTTGTCCCCACCCTGCACCCCCCTCAGCTCTAGGCTGAGGGTCTGGCTTGATGCTGACTCCTGCTCCCCAGGTGAAGGCCAGTGCCTCTGGGCTGCAGGCCACCTGGACGCTGGTCTAGAGAATTCCATCACACGCCTGGTCCTGCTCCCAGCTCACATGGGGGAACAAGGAGAGAGAGAATGACAAGGTTGGAAAGAAAGAAGGAAAGGGAAGAAAAACAAAGGGGAAAAGGAGGGCGAGGATGGAGAGAATGAGGGAAAGGCCTTCTGAGTTCAGGGCTCCAACCTGGACTGAGCCGGGGGATGGACAGGAAGAGACACCAGGGGCTTCAGAGAGGGAAGAGAGCACAGCCATGTGCAGAGGAGTCCAGCCCTGTTGATGGGTGTACAAGGAGGCCAATGGCATCAGAAAAAACAGGGTGGGTTACTTGGAGAGGTAAGTTTTGAGGCGGATTGAGATGGAGCAGAGGGCTCAGCAGAAGGCGCTTTGCATGATTAGGTCCCCAGGGTGGCACCCTGAGTAATGTCCTCTTCTGTAGCTACTCACATCCCCACCCCTTTTTGCCAGCCATCTGTTAGGCATCCTTCAAGCTCAAGCATTGCCTCCTCTGGGAAGCCCCCCCAGACTACCCCCAGCCTGCTTTAGGAGTTCTATTCTGGGCTTCCCTAACATTCTGTGGTACATCTGACATGGCATCTAAAACCCTGTATTTAAGCCTTGCTTGTTCTCTGTAAGGGAATGACCTTGACTTACTTATTTCTGTGTCCCCAGGGTCTAGCACAAGACTAGGCACATAGTAGGGATCAGTTATGTCTTTTTTTTTTTTCTTTTTTTTGAGACAGAGTCTCCCTCTGCTGCCCGGGCTAGAGTGCCGTGGCGTCAGCCTAGCTCACAGCAACCTCAAACTCCTGGGCTCAAGCGATTCTACTGCCTCAGCCTCCCGAGTAGCTAGGACTACAGGTGTGCGCCACCGTGCCCGGCTAATTTTTTCTATATATATTTTTGGTTGGCCAGATCATTTCTTTCTATTTTTTTTTTTAGTAGAGATGGGGTCTCACTCTTGCTCAGGCTGGTCTCGAACTCCTGAGCTCAAACGATCCGCCCGTCTCGTCTCGGCCTCCCAAGTGCTAGGATTACACGCGTGAGCCACCGCGCCCGGCCTCTCAGACCTTTTTAGACTATTCTGATCTATTGCCTTCTAGTTCTGAACATAGTTTTTGGAGAATACTGAAGCCAAATTTACTCCTTCCTTCAATTTGGGGATTATTTTATTTTATTTTATTTTATATTTTTGAGACAGAGTCTCACTCTGTTGCCCGGGCTATAGTGAGTGCTGTGGTGTCCTCCTAACTCACAGCAACCTCAAACTCCTGGACTCAAGCGATCCTCCTGCCTCAGCCTCCCAAGTAGCTGGGACCACAGGTATGTGCCACCATTCCCGGCTAATTTTTCTATATATATTTTTAGCTGTCCATGTAATTTCTTTCTATTTTTAGTAGAGACGGGGGTCTCGCTCTTGCTCAGGCTGGTCTCGAACTCCTGACCTTGAGCGATCCACCCGCCTCAGCCTCCCAGAGTGCTAGGATTACAGGCGTGAGCCACCACGCCCCGCCCAGTTATGTCTTTGATAAGTCAATGGCATTAAAAAAATGCCATCAGCTCCTTCCTCTTTGCTAAGAGGAGCATCATTAGCAGCCCAAGACTGGGGGTTTGGCCATAGACAGCCCTCCTGGCCAGAAAGAGCATCCAGGGAGACCTGCCTCGGTTGACTAAAGTTCCACCACTAGCCCATCTTTGTTAGGTCAGGGGTGAGTGGCGTCATGAAAGGATGCAGGCCTGGAGGCCAGAAATAATGACTTCTAGCTCTGCCCTGACCCACTAGCTAGCTGGGTGACCTTAGGCTGGGCACCATGTCTCTTTGGGCCTCAGTTTACCCAATATGCTGAGGATCTCAACAGGATGTTTTCTCAGGTCCTGCTAGGAGGCTCTCACCTATGTTGAAGTGTGCCTGCCCTGAGCTCACACCTTAGCTCCTCTGAGAGCCTTCCCTGGCCAGTCACAGCTGACAGGGGGCTAAGAGGACAGAGAGGGAAGACTGGGGGTAGGGCTGCCATGGAAGGGACCTAGCAGGGGAAGAGCCCTGGGAAGGCAGGTGGAGGGAAGCATCAGCACCTGCTGCCCACTGAGCTGTCTGCCAGCTCCCAGGGAGTCGCCATGAGGGTCTGGCCAGTGGATCTGGCATTCCCTTTCCACACCAGTGGGGTACCTGACATATTAGACATGCTGAGTGAATCATTTTTAACACCTCCCATATGACAAAATTATCACCATAGTGATAAATAACAAATACGTAATAATAATGGCCAGAAAAGAAAACCACAATGAAAATGTTTTTATTAAATATTGTGTGATCATACCAGTAAATAAATAAGTAAAATAAACAATACAGCACAAAAAAGACTAAAGTAATTGATTGATACTTGAAAATTGTATTAATTTTGGGGGTGGGAGGTGGGGGAAGGAAACACATGGAGAAACGTTCCCAAAGGAGCAAAAATCTGCAAGTTTCAGACAATGATTTGCATAGAGAATAACAGAACTCAAGTAGCTTGAGGCTGTTACTTTGTCTTTACAGTCATTGTGCATCATTGTTTATTCTTGAATCTCTGGTTTAAAGGCAAAGATGTGTAGAACTATAGGAGTTGAGACATGAACTGTGACTGAAGCCAGCTCTAATGATTCTGAATTGTTATAAGCTTAATTTCAAAATGAAGAGTGTAGCTGAGTCGTGTGCGTTCTGACTATATACATAAGAATTCTTCAAATTATCTATGGTGTAGTGTACAATCTTTACTAAAGGATAAGTAATAGAGATGTGCTAATTTGAAGTTCATGTATATATTATTGAAACTCAACAGTCACTGCAGTAATTACTTAGAACACAGGACAAAAGAAGTTTTTTTTTCAGGGAGGAGTATTTTATTACGCAAAATTGCTGGTGCCTGGTGATAATAAAAAAAGCAGACAACTTTTAGTAGGTTTTATTATTGTTTTAAAATTCTCGACTGACAACAAACCCTTTCATTGCCTGCTCCCACTGCACACCCACTCCCCACCTGTTCTTCACTGGGATTTGCACATTTGTGGCTCCATATTCCAGAAACTTTAGCTCCAAGCCCTTCCCATTCCAGGCAAGCTAAGAAAAGTAGAGGCAAATAGCAATAGATTTTAATCATTATTGTTGTTGTTATTTAATAATAATAAACATAAAGGACATCTATTGGTCATCCTTCAAGCTCAAGCACTGCCTCCTCTGAGAAGCCCTCCTAGACTACCCCAACCTCTTTTAGGAGTTCTGCTCTGGGCTCCCCTAACATTCTGTGCTGCTTCTGACATAATGTCTAAAAACCCTGCCTCTAAGCCTGTTTGTTTTCTCTTGAAGGCTTACCTTGACTTACTTATTTCTGTGTCTAGCAAGCAATGTGGAAATTTTTCTTTGATTGACTTGAACTGAACTTTCACGCCAGACCTGGGACACCTGGCTCCTGAACCCACAGGAGCCCAGGTGAGACCAGGAGTTCTCAACTGGGGGCGGTTTGTCTCCTTCCTCCTCAGGGACATTTGACAGTTTCTGGAGGGATTTTTGGTTATCACAACTGGGGAGGGTGAGTATGATACCAGCATCTAGTGGGCAGAGGTCAGGAATGCTGCTAAACGTCCTAATATGTGCAGGACAGCCCGCACACTAAAGACTTACCCAGCCTGAGTTGGAGCAATCTTGCTCCAGAAGCCCAGCTTGGTCATGACATGGCCTGAATGCCCACTTTCCTTTCCCCAGTCCTTAAGAGAAGAAAGGTTGGCATGGCTACCGCCACATAGCCCTGCTCCATGGCCCCAAGCATGCCTCAGTCAGGGTGCCTAGTCATCACCTGCCAAGTCCCAAATGCAGCAGGCTGCCAGGCCTCCTCATCTGCAGGCTGGGACAGAGGGTAGGATTTTAGGGAACCAAGTTCTAGCTTTCCTGCCTGGCTCTGCCTCTCACCAGGTACATGACCTAACTCTCCAGCCTCAGTTTCTTGTCTCTAAGGTAGGATTTAGGAATACTGACTTCACAGGCTTCGGTGAGGGTCAGCTGAGATAAGGGCCACAAAGGTAATTGATTGTGACCACTGTGGGATTGGAAATGTGGGACTTGGGGTAAACACATGGAGGCTAATCCTTCCGTTCCTCCTCCCTCCAAAAGCAGACGGAGTTTGTGTTGGTGGGGGCTCTTCCCCACTTCTCTTTTGCTCTCGGGGAATGGGAGGGAGAACTGGGGAGTCCCACCGGAGTCCCAGGCCTGCGAGTCTCCCCGAGCAGTCGCAGAAGAGCGCTGGGTCTAGGAGGCCCTCGGGGGCGTGAGGCGGGCTCCGTCCCACCGGGGCCTGGAAGCCACCTCCCCAGACATTAGCAATTATCGCAATCAAACAGTTGACACCAATTACGCGCCTGGTGGAGAGGCGGTGGCGGCTGCGCTGGCGCCTCGGTTTTGCATATCTTAATGCGGACTGACAGACGCTGACCCGCAGGGCCGCCGGCCTTGCCAGCTCTCAGCTGTTCCTGTGGCACCAATTTTCAGAGCCAAATTACTGCCAGTGCCTGCTCGTTTGCAGGACAGAACTGCGTCCCGAAGGCAGAGCGTGTGCGCCTCCACGGTTCCCGGAATCTGCAGCGAAGGCAGCGCAGGGGACGGCTGGGAAGGCCTTTCCTGGGAGGGTCGAGGGTGCGCAGCGGCCTGGCGCTCTGGGTCCTGTGGGAAGCGCCCACTGAGTTCCCGGCCCCCGCTCAGAGGACCCACCGCGCACTGAGGATGGGGCGCTCAGGTTCGCTCTATTCCGCCCTGCACGTGCGAGGTCTCACTCTTCCTCCTCCAGTCCCCGGTATCGTGAGGTCAGCAGGAGGGGGTCTTGTAGGACTAACGCTCCCTCCAGACGGAAGACGGCCCTGGGCACTTTCTACCTGTTGGGAAGTAAGCAATGTAAGTTTGCTGGGCGTGCAAGAGCGCCACCCTGCACCAAGGCGCTCAGCCAAACGCGGCGCCCGAGATACCCCGCCTGCACATGGGGGCGTGACGAGGGACCGGATCCGCATCCATGCCATGGCACGTGAAGCCTCAGTTTCCTACCTGTAAGGCCTTCTAATTTGGGAACAAAAATCACCTACATCAGGAGTTACAGCCTGATAAGGCCATAGGCAAGTTGGGCATAGTCAGGATTCGAACTGAGGTCCTGAGGCAATGAGGTAACCGAGCAATGCGCTTTCGCTTGGCTTGCAGCTGGCTTCAGCCTCCTCCCCCTTGCAGGGCTGCACGCTCCTGGAGGACCCAGTCAGTCCTCGCACCCCTAGCATAATGCCAGGCACCCTGAAAGACTGATGGGTGGGTGAAAGAAATGGATCCAGTTCCAGGCTAGTTTTTCAAGTCTCCTGCTTTCATGCAAGCGCCAAATCCTCGGTCCACGATTGCCTCCCCGCTTGTCCCCTGCCGCAAGCCCCAGGGCATCTGAGACCGGCAGCCCAGGAGGCTCTGAAGTGGCACCCACTATACTCTGTATGACCGGCTTGTCTGACGGCCTCTCACTCCTTTTTGCCCCCACACCTTCCCTGACCTCCGTGCCAGCTGGCTGTCTGGCCCACCTGAGAGTCTGCAGAGGAGTGGGGTGAGGTGGGGTCCCTTCCCGAGCTAGTAGATTAGCCATCTGTGCCTGCAGCCTCCTAGCCACTCAGGGGGGAGATGGATCACCTTACAAGAGGCTTTTGTAGACAGTTTCCCTAACATGACTCTGCCTCTCTTTGAAAACACACCATACACACACACACACACACACACACACACACACACAGTCCCCCAAACACCCCTTTGAGCTTCCCATTACTCCCTCCAGCCTGCCAGCCCAATCTTCATATCTTAGAGGAGCCTCCATCCTATTTTCCAAGTTTGTGAAAAAGGACCCCTTTCAGAAAACTGCGCATCCTCCCCCCACCCCCAAAAGGCGTTGGACCTCCCCATGATTCAGATGGAAAAACAGAGACTCAGCAGGGGCAGGGGTTCCCAGAAGAGCTGAAACTGGGGCTGGATTTTCTGGGGCCGGTTCTGATGCACCACTGATGGGATGACTAGAACTCGGCACTTATCGGACACCTACTGCGTGCCTGGGCATGCCACCCCTCCGGCCCAGAGTAGTGCTGGGGTCACTTCCCCACTTTTGAGATAGGGCCTGGGGACCCCATTTAAGTCTCAGCTCTGCTTGGGCCTGGGCGTCTTCATCGAGAGCACAGTTTCTGCGCAGATATCCGGCTCCAAACTCCGGCCGCGGCTCTTCCAGTCTTGGCTCAGACCCCGCTGCCCAGGGAGCCGGAGTTCGGATTCTGCGTCTCCTCCTTTAGGACGCCAGGGCTGTTGCTGCAGGTTTATTGGAGCTTAGACCTGAGCTCAAGGAAGCTTAGTCCTGAGGTCAAGGAGGCTGGGAGCCGCGGCGTTTCGGGCGTCCCCTCCGGCCCTCGCCTCCACGTGCGCCTTCTGTTCCCGGCCCCAGCGCAGCGGCGTTAGGCACTGTCCCCGCCACGTGCGGAGGCTGGCCCAGGAGGCTGAGGCAGACACCCGGCCTGTGTCCCAAGCGGAAGTGGGTGAGATTCCGCCTCAAGGGCTTCGCTGTGCGCCCTGGCAGAGCGGGGGCCCGGCCTGCCTCCCGCCGCGCAGCGTCCTGGTGCGCTCGGCCGCCGCGCCCTGTCCCCAGCGCCGCTCCTCGCCCGCCCCCAAGGCTGGGACGAGTTTAGCCCAGCTTGTAACGATTCCCTGCTCCGCCTGCAGGGCTGACGACGCCCCCGACACAGACGGCGAGTGTATGTCGTGTCAGCAAGTGCACCGGCCCTAAATGGCCAAGCGGGATTCCTGGGGATTAAGGATCAGACACAGGGAGCCCTGTTCTCGTCTTCTCCGCCCTCTTCCCCACCCCAGGAACAAGAAAAAGCAAAATCTGTTGGAAATGCACTTTCCCCCTGCCATCCCCTCACCCCCTTCTCCTTCTGCTTTCACCGACTTAAAAGAAAAATAAAATACATTCCGGGAACAAGGACGGCTGCAGAGCAAACTCAAACCAGAAAATGCTTAAAGATGTTTTAATGACTTAAACACAGGGGCCGGTTTGTGTCTAAAAGTTTCCACATTAAAAAAAAAAGGCAAATTCAATATTAAATATCCTTTCAGCCCCCTGTCCAGCCCCTCCTGCTTCCCGGAGCCTTCTGGGCCGGCACCTCGCGTTTTCCTCTGCATCTCTGCTTTCAGCTGTGGGTTATTAGCACCCGGTGTGAACAGAGACCAGGCCCCTCCATAAAGTTTATATTCACATTCCAAAAACGAAAAAACAAGGAAAAGGGAGAAAAACAACACCCTAGGTACAGGCCCCACTGCTCCTGCAAGCAGACCCCCCTCGCCCCCAGCTCAGGGCCAGAGGAACTGTTAACTAGCAGCTGACAGATTTTTACAGCGGGAATTAGACCCTCATTTGGCTCAGGATTAGCCCAAATCTTCCATCTCATTACTGCTCTGCCTTGTTGGAGCCCCCCTTTCTTGGAGTTGAGGAGTTGTGTATAGGTCTTTGGGTTCCCCGCCAGAATTCTCACTCTCCAGGCTGGGGTTGGAAACAGGGTGGACAGGGCTGGGTATGGCAGCTGGAGGGCCGCATGAGTTTCTTGAGGCATTTATCAGATAGAGTGGACTGGACACCTGCCCCGGTGGTGGAGAGGAGGTCATGGGGTGGGAGAGGCAGGTGCTGGTTTAGACACAGGTCTTCTCTTCCTTATTCCAAGGGATCCCAAACCTTGGGAATAACAATAATGACTGTAGCACTTACTGAGCTATTATTATATGTCAAGTTCTATAGTGAGCCCTTTTATATTTAATCCTTATAGAAAAGTCACGGTGTGGGCACTATTATTATCATCTTCCCATTTTACAGAGGAGGATGCTGAGGCTTAGAGAGGGTAGTTAACTTACCCAAGGACACAGCGGGTGAGTAGGGGAGCCAGGATTCAACCAGGATTGAGGGACTCTAGGGCTCTGTCCTCCAGGCCATACTGCCTCTCCTTCCAAGATTGCAGTGGGTCCCTACTATTATATATCAACTTCTATCCCTAAGCTCTTGATCCTCATTTCACCTATGAGGTGCTATGGTCTGAATGTTGGTGTTCCCCCCGAATTCATATGTTGGAAATCAATACCCTATTTGGGCCTTTAGGAGCTGGTTAGATCATGAGGACAGAGCTTTCATGAATGGGGTTAGTGCCCCTACAAAGAGGCTTGAGGGAGCCCACCTGCCCCTTCCCTTCCTTCAGCCATGTGAGGCACAGCAAGAAGGCACCATCTTTGAAGCAGAGAACACTGAATCTGTTGGCACCTTGATCTTGGACTTTCCAACCTACAGAATTGTGAGCGACAAGTTTCTATTTATGAATTACTTGGTCTAAAGTATTTTGTTATAGCAGCCTGAATGGGCCACAACATCCACTAACTGATTATCAGAAACTTTAAGCCCAAATTCCCATTGGTACAATTCTAACCATTTTCTGTTATCTATTCCTAGACAAAGACAAGTACTTCCCCTTGTCTTATGCTAGATCCACTCGTCTGGATTGAAGAGGACCCTGGTGGGGTGACTGGCTCCTCTCCCATGCTTCCTCGACCCAATGAAGCATTTTAACCTGTGTGACATCCCCACCAGGCAGTTAGGCATTTGCCAAGAGGTCTGGGGAAAGAGGGGTGTTAATGTCCCAAGAATGGAGAGGGCTTGGGGAACTGGAGCTCTTGGCAGCTGCCCAGATGTTTGACCTCCCAGGAGCTTGACTCTGCAGAGGCAACTCCAGCTGTCTATGGCCTCTTCTCCTGGTGAAGGGCAGCCTAGTGTGGGAAGAGATGATGGTGGCGGAGGGGCTTGTGCCTGGACACAGAGGACGTGGCGAGGCCCTTGTCTTCTCAGCTCAAAAGTGCTCTTCATGGGGCACATGCACGCAACTTGCCTCTTGGGGGTCAGCCTAGAGTAGGAAAATGTCTGGGAATTCTGGAGCTCTTTAAAATCCTTTTTTTTTTTTTTAGTGGAAATATGAGGAAATTTTGAAGCATATGTAATACTTAGACTTTAAGTGCCCTTTACAAAGTTAAATCATTTTGTCAGTTTAGGAATGTAAAAATGTTTTATATATAACTTGGTTTGCCCATAAAAATCTTCATTTGGGTGTATTTAGAAATGCAAGGCCAGGAAAGAGAAGTTGAAATTTAAGAGGAAATCTCCAACCCCCTGACTTAGAGTGAGAAAACAAATGCAAGGTGCCTTATTATGCTTTATTAATTTTTTGGCCTCCCCACGTGGTTTGGCATGTGTGTGATTCTGGAGGCTGGTGCCAGGGGTGCCCCCTTCTCAGACAGGAGCCACCTGGGGAACAGGGCAGGGAGTGGGAGAACCAAGCTGGGAGAAATGCCAAGGGCAGGCAGAGCCAGGGAGGGCCGAGGAGGAGGAGGAGAAGGAACATGGCTTGTGCAAATGGTCAGCCATTTTCCTTAGGGCAAAGTCACCCCATCACCAGCTAAGACTGAAATTTCAATGTCTCATTACATTAGTCTACTCTCTGATTTCTAGTCTTTTCCCCCTGAAACAAAGAGTCTCCCTGAAGGTTTGCAAGAGCTCCTCATCTCAGTTCATTTCAACCAACACTTATAAGGAGCCTCCAGGGATACAGATGTGAAGGAGACCCAGTCTTTGCCCTTGAGGAAGCCAGATGCAGGCCACATCAGAGTGTGACAACTGCTATTTATTGGGTATTATCTACATCCCAGGCACTGTATTAAGTGAGATACGTATATATATATAATATTATGTCATATTAACACAGTTAATCGTCATTACAACCCCAAGACATGAGTCCTATTAAATATATTTTACAGGTGGAGAAACTGAGGCACAGCTTGATTAAGTAACTTGCCCAAGATCAATTAGGATTTGAACCTAGGCATTCTGTGCCCCAAGCCTGTGCTCTTAACCACTCTAGTATTCCAAGGCCAAAGGCATGCTCAGGATGCTAGGTGAACGTTGGGGAGGGCATTGTTCCAAGGCATCCTTAGCAGACAACTCCTGAGTGGCATCTACAATCATAAGTGAGAGCTGGAGAGGCAGAGGTTATGGGAAAGAACATTCCAGGTTGGGAGAATGGCTGAGAACAAGGTGTCACTGTATAAACTCCAGTACCACATACCAGTAGACACAAGTATTTTTGGAATTTCTAGAATGTAAATAAAGTGTGAGGTCACAGGGAGCAGGAGAGGAGGCTGGAGAGACAGGTAGGAGGAGGGCTGGACCACGGGGAGCTCGTACCATGCTTGGGGTTGAAGGTATCTTCTGTAAGTGCCAAAGAGCCATCAAAGGGTCTTACACTAGGGAACACTCCAAGACACTTTGCATTCTTGGTAGAATTCTTAGGGGGGGTGGGGGCGGAGCACAGTGAAGTGACTGGACAGAGGAGTGGAGGCAACCACACTGCCGGGAGCTGAATTGGGACCCGAGTGGGCCCCTTGATGTTGGGAATGAAGAAATGATTTGAACTACAAGAAAAAAAAGATTTTTTCAATTTGTACTTTACATATATATTTATAGTCTGCCTTATTCCATTAGCAAGTTTTGGCTAGATCTTGCTAAGTTCTTCCCAGAATGTTTCCTTATTTTTTTCCCCACTAGATGCTCGACACTGGGTAACATGATCCAGCTCACATCACACAGTTTCTTCTCTGAAAACTGACATGTTTACTATCACTGGTGATCATGCAAGCTGGTTTGCTGGGGTCAGTCCTGATTATGCCTTTTATATAATTAATTATTTACATTATTAATTATAAATAGCACTACCTTTTGCTCTGCAAAGTGTCTTGATTTGAATTAGGAATTATATGCTCACCCCAGTTAAAGCACATATATGAAAACAATTGCTACAGAGCCTTGAATGTAGAGGGTGCTAAATGGTATATAGGTACATTAAAATGTTCTCACTTATTCCTAACAACAACCCTGAGAAGTAGGCAGAATCAAGGTTACTGACACTCCTCTCCTTTCTTTTTCCTTTCTTTCTTTCTTTCTTGAACAAAAAAGGAGATTCAAGTAAGTTAAATGACATGCTGAAGGCACACATGTAGTAAGAAGTAGAGGAGGGGTAGGACACTCCTTCCCTATGCTCTGGTAGATTAAAGATGGTCACATCCTCTATTTCTCCCATGGAAAGGTGGAGTCTAATCTCTTTCCTTTAATCTGGGTTGGTCTTAGTGATTTGCTTAATCAATAGAATGTGACAGAAGTGACATTCTGGGACTTCTGGGGCTAGTTCATAAGAAGTCGAGTAGTTTCTGATTAGATCTTTTGGAACACTTGCTCTGGAGAAAGCCAGCTACCCTGTAAGGAGCCTATGTACCCTGAGACTGCCATGTTGTCAGGAAGCCCAAGCTCGCTGTTCAGCTGGGAGAGGGTGAGGGTGGGGAGACGGAGAGAGAGAGAGAGATGCCTGGCTAGCAGTGGTATGCTGGTAAACCTAGTCTATGAATAAAATGTGTCCTGGTTTATAGTGTTTGATTTCTGGGTATAACTGGTTCCACTAGAGCTGATTTCAAGCTATCAATAGTATAACAACTGGCCTGCAAAAATTTCTGAATATTTAACAATTGGCTGTTACAAGCTGGCACAAGCCAGCTTTCCCACACCACAGCTTCCCAGCATCCAGCCCTTTGAACCAACCCAGCTGAGACCCCAGATATGGTGAAGCAGAGAGGAGTTGCCCTGTTGAGCCTTACCTAAGTTGCAGGTTCATGAAAAAAATGCACAACTGTTGTCATTTTAAGCCACTAAGTTTTAGAGTGGCTTGTTACACAGCAATAGCTAGCCAGAAGATGTGGAAAAACAGGTATGCATGTCTTTGAAGAAATAGGAGCACTCTTACAAATTCTGTTCCTGTTTTCTTTGGTGCCATTGAACTAGTGGAATATTTGTGGCAAAATCTACAGTTCTTGGTGAGGTGGGAGGCTGAGGTAGCTCCTACCTTAGGTGGACAGTAGTACCGTTCTCTGCGACGTGGAGACTTACAGAGCGGGGAGAGCTGGGCTGAGAATGGGATGGATTAAGGTTGAAGTGAAAATGGACTATCTGAGTTAAGGGGTGCAGCAGAAAGGCTGAATTAGGGAGAGCTGAGTTATGATTTATAACATAGCTCAGTACCTAGGTTTTAACAGTTAATTCACTTATAATTCCAGTGTTGGTTTGGTGTAAATTTTAAAACCAGCAAAGCTTGTCTTCAGCTCACCTAACACCCCCATGGCCAGAGGCTACAAACTGGCGATCATGGGTCTAACTTGTCCAGCATATCTATTTTGTTTAGTGAAATCTTGATTTTTAAAAATATGAACGCATTTAGTTGAGACATGCATGCTTCAGTTTTCCTACCACTCCCTGTTATCTTACACTGGCCAGTTCACTCATTTGGGTGGTCTATCAGAGCCCTGGAGGCTCTGGAGTCCTCAAAACTCTGCTTCTTATCTGTGCCTCTTGTTTCAGACATGGGGAAACTGAGGCCCAGAGAAGCTGAGCTGCCCAAGGCCAAAGGTTTAGTGAGTGACAGAGTTCGGTTCTGAACCCAGATCTCCTGAATCCTAGTTCAAGCCTCCTTCTACCTCACCTCCTTGCTTCCCCATGTCTCATCAAAAGTGGCACCACAGTCCCTGCTTCATCCCGGAGAGCCAGCCCTCAGCTCCTCAGCTCAACGTTAATGCCCCTGCGCCCTGGGTAATGTCGGATCCGAGTGGGGAGAGGGATATCTTTTATCCACATGTAAAGATCTGAAGGTGGAAAAAGTTTCAGTACCACAGCCCTAGAGAAAAGAGTTGGGGAGTGAGTGCTGGGAAAACACGGGGGGAGCAGTGTGGTGTGAGGGGGAGACCCTGGAGGGTATTCAGTAGGTTAATAACCTAAGCTGTTGCCAAGTTGAAATTAGAGAGAGGAAGGCTCTGCCTTCTGAATGTGGAGGAGGGGGCTAATCCTGTCCTTTGATAAATGGATGACATTCTAGCAAAATGAGACGCTCCGCCCCAGTGGCTGCAGGGGGAAGTTGGGCTGGCAGGTGGGATTGGGCAGGGGCCTCTGGAGCCCCAGCAGTGAGGTTAGGATGCAGAACTGCAAGGCATTAGGACATTAGCAGTTAAATGGCAGTCACGTTGGCAGGTCTTTTTAAATAACCTGCAATACATAGAGATCGGCAGAGGTACCTGTCTTAGTTTGGAGCACTCACCTGACTCCAGCCTGTCCTGAGACCTGCCCCTTCCCTGCCTTCCCTGGGATCCTTGCTGACCAACTCCCAGCTCTACTGTCTTCCCCCTTGCTACTCATTCTCCTCGGTTCTGACCTGGACTTCTGTGGTCCTCAGCTGCTGCAGCTTGTACCGCCCTGCCTGGGCAATGCTGTCCAAGCTGACATGAGGAGTGCAGGGACTCTCTCCTCCCACCACTCCCTGCCCAGGGTCCTGCATCTCCAGGTAAGGCCTGGAGTGAAGACGTGACCTGCCTTTGGTCACATTGCAAGGGGGCAGTGCTCCCTGAGTCTTCCTAAAGGGAGGGCCACAGCTTGATCCCCTGGGAGCTCCCAGTGTGCCACCACCCCCAGCCCTCCAGAGGTGTATTTTCTTTGGTCTCTTAAATTCATAAACTTTTATACCTGTAGCGGTCTGAGAGATAAAGACTGAGTCTAAGCAAGCTTAGAACAAGCTCTACTCCCCCCACTCCATCAACAGTCCTCTCGTCTCTACCCTCAAGTCTTCTAAATGTTGAGCAAAAGGCCAGGCATGATTTGGTGGAGTGACATTCTGAACAGGAAGACAGTCAAGGAGCACGGGCAAAGCTCTTGGAACCTAACTCATCTGATGCAGTTGCCAGCTTCTCCCAATGCTCTCCTTTTTTCACTGGGGAAAAAAATTGAGGTTTTGGTTTTACATGCTGGGCATTGGATTTAGAGAGAAAGGGGATATGGCCGTATTCCTCTAATTGCTCAATTTGAGAGTGTAGACCGATGCTGATGTTTAGTAGGAGCTTGTTAGACCTGCTATGGAGCACTTTGTATGTGTATCACCTCATGCTTACGACAATCCTGTGAGCCAATTGCTGTTACTGTCTCCCATTAAATAGGGAGAAACTGAGGCTCAGAGAGGTTTAGCGACTTGCTCAAGGTCAGGCAGCTGATAAGTGGCAGAGCTGGGATTTGAACGCAGGCCTATTCGTCTTCAGAATATGTGCTCTTAAAAATTAAATTCCAATTCAGTGTAATTTTTATGTTGGGGGTGGGAGGGACTCGCATTAGACCTGGAAGAGACATTAAAGATAATCCAGACCAACACTGATGTATTAGGTAAAAAACCAAGGCTCTGAGAGGCTGAGTAACCTTCCCAATGTCAGAATTACCAACTGGGTGTTGAGCTTGCATTGCTCATTCTAACGGGCCCCTTTCCCTTGCTCCACGGCTGCCAGCAATCTGGGAAGGCTCCCTACTCTGCGAGCTGCACCGGCAGGGGAAGGAGGGCACTCCAGCCAGCGAGCCCTGCAGGAGCCAGGATGGTGGCCCCATCCCTGCTGGCACACAGGGAGCATGTGGGCAGGGAAAGGGGTGGGGACAGAGGGGAAAGGGCCTAGACTATTTTGCTAAGCAAACCAAGGGGAGTTATCAAGGCCATCACTGAAGCTCTCTCTGGCCACTGTGTGGAGGAGGGGAAGGACTGGCATAGGGAGTCTGCAGGAATGCTCTGACGTTCAAAGGACGCCATGAACAATGGTAAGAAGAGTGTGTAACAAGGACACAAAGGGGCAAACAGAGAGTGCTCAGAGGTCAGATCCCTCGCTTAACTAAAGTTTTCAAAAACCATGTTAAAGAGAAGAAATTGTCAGAACAAGTTGAAAAGCCTTGGGCTGATGGGGTTTTACTAATAGATAATAGGGAGAGTGAGAGCTTTTCAACTGGTGTTTTGTATTTGTCTTCACAAGGAGAAGACTCTCTGGATTGAGGAGTGCAAGGTGGACATTAGTAAGAGGGAGCTGAGAAGAGCAAGGGGCTGTAAGACAGTGCACCAAGGTGCTCTAAGCAAACTCAAGTCTCCAGAATTATGAGCAGTGAGAGACCTAGGGAAGGAGCTTGACCAAGTGACCAATGGAAAATGGGGATTCTGTAAACTGCTGACCAGTCCTCTGACATTGACCCTAGTTATGATCCCAGATGGGATTACTGAGAGTATGTTTGTGACAGTCTCCCTGGCTCCAGTCTTTATTTTTCAAGCAACTTAAAAAAATAAGTGATATGTAATTTAATAAAAATAATACATGCAGATAGTTTCAAAAGTCAAGCAATGCTAAAAAAAGCTTAGAAAAAAACTCCTGCAGTCTCTTGTTTCCTAGCCTGCTTCACTCTCCATGTTGGTTACCAGGGTCACAGAAACAACATTTTCAACATTTTCCACCTTTTCTTTTAGTTTTCAACATATTCTGGTATTTACTTCCATATTTTAAAATAATATGTAAATAATGCTGTCTCTAGAGTCATTCATTTCTGATGGTTCTGTAAACTTCACCTGGTGGATATTACCAGTCTTGTCCTTCAGAACACATGGAAAACCACACTGCCAATGCCCTTCCTATTAGATGGGGATGTGTGACTGTTTCTGGCTGATTACATTGTAAGAGGAAGTGACGAGCATCACTTCTAAGTTGAGATGGTATAAGCTCACCCATGCTTCTCTAGTCTCTCTGTCTTGCCGTGGGACAGAGGATGCCGTGTGTTCCAGATGGTGTAGCTACAAGTTGTAGAGCCTCTGATTAAATCCCTACATGACTGTGTGGAGCAGAACGGGGACATGAGAAGTGTAGCGTGAATAAGACATAGCTTCTCATATATGTATTTTGCCATTTAGATTTTGGAGTTGTTACTATTGAACAACTTGGTCCACCCTGACTAATGTATACCTTAGGAGGAGTGTAGCTACTTACGCCCCTTCTCCAAACTTCTCTTCATTATAGCTCAGTTTCTGGTTAAGCCCATCATCACTGTTTTCATTTTAATGATTATGTAAAGATTGCTCACTGCTGAGTTACATGATATTTTATGATTAAATCTCTTTTGGTGTAAAATTGTTTATTTTTGCTAGATTTAGTAATTATCTCATTTTATTTATTTATCTTTTTTTTTGTGAGACAGGGTCTTGCTCTGTCTCCTATGCTGGAGTGCAGTGGTGTGATCACAGCTCACTGTGACCTCCAACTTCCAGGCTCAAGCAATCATCTTGTCTCAGCCTCCTGAGTAGCTAGGACCACAGGCATATGCCACCACACCCGGCTAATTTTTTAAATTTGTTTTTATGTTGCTGTGCTGCCTACACTAGACTCGAACGCCTGGTCTCAAGTGATCCTCCTGCCTTGGCCTCCCAAAGTGCTGAGATTATAGGCATGAACCACCACACCAGGCCAATTATGTCATTTAAAAAGTTAATTAGTTTTCTTTGATGTTCTGACTAAATTCTCCTCATCTTTCAACAACTTTCTACAAAATATACCTTGTTAAAATTTTATATTCCATCACACTGTCACATAATTTGTCATTTCCCCTTTTATATTTTTCCTAGAGAGAATTCCATACTTCCCTCCAAACTTTTGCTCTAATATGGACTGAAGTCTCTCTAGATCTACACAATTGTTCACTGTTTTCTGAGTCCCATATTGTCTTCTTTTTTGGTTTAATTTCTCTTTTTGGTGGAGCACATCCTCTGGTAGCTTTCTGAGAAAGGGTCAATGGAATATATATTTTTTAGATTTTACAGATCTGAAAATGTCTTTTTGCCATCCTCATATGTAATTGATAAATTGGCTGGGTATAGAAGCCTAGGTTGAAAATAACCAGGGCAGAGACTGCTAGCTGTCCACCAAAATCTTGGGCACACAGTTAAGCTACACTTCCCAGCTTCTCTGACAATACAGTTTAGCCATATGATTAAGTTCTGGTTAATGGAAATTAAAAAATTCCAGACCTGGCCCATTGAAAATCTCCTGAGCATCTTACTCCATGCTTTTTCCCCTTTGGGCAATACAGATGGGGATAATGAAAATGAAATTCTAGCAGCTTTCAGAGCCATGAAATGCAGGAGAGTCAGTGCCTGAACAACCACATGGAGAAGAACAATTCACTCAGAAATGTTATGTGAGCTAAAGCCTATTGTTTTAAGCCAATGAAATTTTGGGGTCTATTTGTTAAGCAGTACATAAATTGATTCTAGAAGTGGAGTGATGCCATCACAAAAACTGAAATAAGTGGCATTGGCTGGGGATAGGTGGTGAAGAAACAGATGTTAATATAACAGGCTGGAGGGCTGGAGATGCCTGTTATACTGGGAGAAAAGCATTTCGTAAAACCGATACCTGAGAGCACTTAATTCTTATCAGGACTGTGCCTGTAATGGAAGAGGTTGGAAAAAGGCAAGTGGCGTTTGTTGTCAGTTGTTTAATTCACTTAACAGGTTGTCACCAGGAAAAGATGAGCTCAAGAAAGAACTGGACTGCTTGCAAGTAGAGGTTAAGGATTGAAGAAACAGTTTCCAGACCCCACAGAGGAAGTGATAAGACTGAATAAGTATTTGAGCCACAAAGACCGGTGAAGACTTCGGTTAAACCAAGGGACTCATCCCTGAAGCAAAGATCAGGTTAAGGATATTGTCTCTGTATTAAGCCTCTTGCTACAGATGGCCTTACAGTAGCTGATATTTGACAGATAGAGATTGACATGGAAACAAAAATGCAAAAAAACAAGCAAACAAATAGATTTAAGAGCCATGTCTAGGAAATTTTGGATGTGGTAACTGGCATGTGGAACCACTGGGAAGCAAATAGGTCAGAAATCTGTTTGAAGGAAGAAACTGAATTCCCAAAGAAACCACAAACGGGGCCTTAGAAAACTTTAAAACATCACTTGGACGCCCAAGCTTCCATGAGGAACGAGTGCACTGTGAGAGCAGTGGGACCTCAGAAAGGGGGCCACTACTCATAACCCCTTCACATGCAGACACAGGACATAGAGGACAAGGAAGAATTGCCCAGAGGGCAGAGCAGCGACCATGGAAGGCAAGGAGGTTCCTCTCAGAGAGAAAATACAGGATCCAATGCAGTGACCCCCTCCACGGCCAAGGCAGTGGGTCTTCATAATGCTTGCTGGGCAGGGGTCCATGGACCAGGCACTACCTGTGTTTCCCAATCTTAGTTGCAATTACCCTATATATTGAGTGTGTGCAGAGGTGGGAGGGAAGGTAGAGCACAGTCCATAAGTCTTTGGACCAAGAGAAATTCCATCAGGCTTGTTGGAAAGGACTGCACAACACCTAGAAGTCCCGGACATTGAGCTGAATGCAGAAGCTGGTTGGGGCTTTGGTTTGACTCCCTTGGAAAGGGACTGACCGTGTTCTATCTGTGGTGAGAAGGCCACACACACCACTGACTGTGGAAAACATGTCCACACCCACATCTGTTCTTTGTTCCTTCTGGGCACACAGATAAGGTTGCATTCCCCAGTCTCCCTTGTTGGGAGGTGTAGCTAAATCCTCCCCAGTGGAACGTGATTAGAAATGGTATATGCCAATTTCAGGAAAGACCCATACAAACTTCATCTGTGCAGTCCTCTGCACTCTTTGCCTTCTACTGGCTGGCTGCAGATGTGACAAGAAGGATCCACAGCAAGTGTTCCAACCCGCGGTCTGTAGCCCCTAAGTTCAGGGGAATTTATAAACTTGGATGAGAAAAGTACATCTTTATTTTCCCTAATCTTCAAATGATATTTAGCATTTCATTCTATAATGAATGTAGTTAATAAACCACAGTGGTATGAGCAGAACCTGTGACTTTGTCACCAGTAGAAATCACAGATATTTTCATATCATGTTACAGTTGTTGCAGATATCTCAAAATATCATTACATTCATCACTACTTGGAAATTACAGCAGTTATTAGACCTGCCACTAGACTGTACATAATTGCAGTCTGCCTGTTGACAGACAGCCATGCTGCACAACTGGCTGACACTGAGCAGAGGAGGCATTCAGCCACCAAATGGGGAAGTCACACATTGTCACAATCTATGTTGCTTTCCAGTAGTCCCTGCCTCCAATTTTTGGTCAATTAATCAGTGGAGGTAAGTGAGTTATTTTCATTGTTTGTTAAAGATTTGCAAAACTCCATGATTCAAATGAGAATTTTTAGCACTTGTTAATATTGAGAGGTGTACAGGCTACAGGTAGAGTCAGTCTTCACACTGATATGTCTTTGAAAAAGAAATGCAACTTTAACTCATCTGTGTTTTAAATATTTTGTCTTACTAGCTATTGAATTAATACAGAAACACATATTACTGTATTGTGAATGGTCTTTATATATTTTGATAGTTATATGTCCATATAATTGGTTTGCTTTGTACTCCTATGTGTTTTGTTTTATGGATTTAAAAATATTCTGAGAAAGAGTCCACCAGATAGTCAAAGGTGTCCAGGGCCCAAAAAAGGTTAGGAGGAAGCCCGTGGCATGGCTGAGCCACAATGTGGAAGGATCTAGGGTCTCGTGGAGGAGCACCTGCCTACTACCTGAACATCCATCCAGGACTATTATGTGAGCAAAACTAAACTATTGTGTTAATTCGGGAGCATATCCTCCCTATTGCCAAGATTGATCCATTGATTTGAAGCTTGTGTTGTTACTCTTGAGAAGTCCAGTGTCATACTGGTATTTGTTCTTCTGTATCATTTCCCTCCTTTATGTGACCCTCACCCTCCACCAAACTGTCTTAGGATTTTTACTTTATCCTCTTGTTCTGAAGTTTCACATGTTGTGTCCTAGACTGGGTCTTTTCTCCATGAATTATCCAGGCCCTCAGTGGGCCTTTTTAGTCTGGCGGCCCATATCTTTAAATCTGGGAAATTTTATTATCTCTTTTTTTTTTTTTTTTTTTGAGACAAAGTCTCGCTCTGTTGCCCCAGCTAGAGTGCCATGGCATCAGCCTAGCTCACAGCAACCTCAAACTCCTGGGCTTAAGCAATCCTTCTGTCTCAGTCTCCCGAGTAGCTGGGACTACAGGCATGTGCCACCATGCCTGGCTAATTTTTTTTCTATATTTTTTTAGCTGTCCAGATCATTTCTTTCTAATTTTTTTTTTTTTAGTAGAGACGGGGTCTTGCTCTTGCTCAGGCTGGTCTCGAACTCCTGACCTTGAGCTATCCTCTTGCCTTGGCCTCCCAGAGTGCTAGGATTACAGGCGTGAGCCACCGTGCCCAGCCTTTATTATCTCTTAAGCAATGTTCTGGTTAGTTATTGCTAACATTGTGACAAATCACTCCCCAAACTTACGTGACTTAAAACCAAAACAATCATTTTATAATCCCTCATGGATGTTGGAAAAGCTCAGCCTCATGGTTCTCTGTCATGAGGTTACAGTCAGATGATAGCTGAATCTGGAACCATGGGGACTGAAGCAGGTGAGGGCTTACTGGACGTCTTTCCCTCTTCTCAGGCCATTCATCCCATGTGATCTCTCCACATGGACTCCTTTGGGCTTCCTCACAGGATGGTGG
Source organism: Varecia variegata (assembly GCA_028533085.1). Taxonomy (NCBI): domain Eukaryota; kingdom Metazoa; phylum Chordata; class Mammalia; order Primates; family Lemuridae; genus Varecia; species Varecia variegata. Next base: position 88,274,593 of record CM052441.1, read on the forward strand.
CCTTGGCCAATCAGAGATTTCCCACAGTGGCTCAGGGCTCCAGGGCAATATTCCAGCAAGCAAAACAGAAAGAATGTTGCCTTTGATGACCTAGCTTCAGAAATCACAGTCTTGCCCAGGATGATGGCTCACATCTGTAATCCCAGCACTTTGGGAGGCCAAGGCAGGAGGATCATTTGAGGCCAAGAGTTTGAGACCAGCCTGAGCAACATAGCAAGACGCCTTCTCTACAAAAAATTTTAAAAAATTAGCCAGTGTGATGATGTGAGCCTGTAGTCCCAGCTACTCGTGAGGCTGAGGCAGGAGGATCACTTGAGTCCAGGAATTCGAGGTTACAGTGAGCTACAATGATGCCACTGCATTCCAGCCTGGGCAACAGAGTGAGATTCTATCTCAAAAAAAAAAAAAAAAAAAAAAGGGAAAGCCACATTCTCCCTTCTACCATACTATATTGGTGAATATACACATAGAGTCACAAAACTTTTGATGATACAATGGTAAAGGAATTAGAAACCACTTCTTGATGGGGACATAGCAAGATTCTAGAAAAGTATGTGGGCAGGAGATATTGCTACAACAATCCTAGGAAAATAAGATCTGCTACAATTTCTTCTTCCTTTCAGTTCTTCCTTTCTATTTCTCCTTATAGTACATTTTGATCCTCTGCACTAATCCCATAACTTTCCTACCTATTCTCTTGTATTATCCCTCATTTTATCTTTTTGTTTTACTTGCTAGGAGATTTCATTGACTTTATCATCCAACCTTACTACTGACTTGAAAATTTTGGCTATCATTTTTTTTTTGTTTTGAGACAGAGTCTCATTCTGTTGCCTGGGCTAGAGTGCTGTGGTGTCAGCCTAGCTCACAGCAACCTCAAACTCCTGGGCTCAAGCAATTCTTCTGCCTCAGCCTCCTGAGTAGCTGGGACTACAGGTATGTGCCACCATGCCCGGCTAATTTTTTTCTATATATTTTTAGTTGTCCAGCTAATTTCCTTCTATTTTTAGTAGGGACGGGGTCTTGCTTTTGCTCAGGCTGGTCTCGAACTCCTGACCTCAAGCGATCCTCCCGCCTTGGCCTCCCAGAGTGCTAGGATTACAGGTGTGAGCCACCACACCTGTCTTGACTATCATTTTTAATTTGTTCTCTGTTCCTCCTTATTTTTCAAAATATTGCATTCTGTTTTTGCTTCATAGATGCAGTCTTCTGTTATCTTCTGAGGATATTTGATATAATTTCTTTGAATTGTTTTGCTTTCTACAATTGCCTCTTTTCTTCATGAATTCATTTCCTCCCTTGTTCATTTTCTTTCTTTACGTTCAAGGCTTTTCTCAAACACTTGATTATTCTTGGGGGTTTCTGATTGGAAGTGTGTCATGGGTTTGCGGACTGGGGTGTCTCGATCAGGTGGCCACCCTACTGTTTTTATTGGGATTTCCTAATGCTGGTGTTTGCTGGTCTTTTCTCTGGGATCATTTGGTTTCTCTGGAGGCCGCTTCTCCTGTCTCCCCTGGGGGAGCCCTGCTGCTGGTGGGGCCGAGTGGGGAAGGGTTAGGAAGTTCTCTGGCACCCAAACTCTGCTTTGACTTTCCTGGGCCATTTGATGCCCCTATTTTGGAGCATGCCTGCTTCACTTACTTCATAACTCCACAACAGACTGCAGGTCTCCTGCAAGGTTGGAGCGGTAGGATGGCCTTATTGAGGAAGGAGGAGGTGGGTCCCTAGAGTGGTCTCACTACTCCTTAACCAAGGATAATCCCAGTGTTTAGCCCTCTGCCTCACTTTCTGCAGTGTCTGGTGTCTCCCATTTCTGGATCTTTCCTAGGCTTTCTGTAGCCCATAGGTTTTCCTCTCCTTGATACCTTCTGCAGACATTGGGGTTTGACTTTACTCCTCCTTGCTAGGGTGTGTGCTATTGTGCCATCTCTTTTCTGTTTATTATTGTGTTTAGATGTCTCTCAGTTCTATTGAAGATGGAGTTGCATTTCTGTTTCTTTCTTTCATTTATACCTTGGGTGGTATTCAAGAGGAGAAGGGAGCAAAACCTGGAAGCCCCCAACTCGCTCCAATGTCAGAGCGAGCTTCGTGCGTATGTGTCCCACAGGTGCCAGGCTTAGAAGGGCACTGCGCTTGGTTGAATGCTCTGCTGCCATCATCTTGAAATTCATACTTGTTTTTGAACAAGGGCTCCTACATTTTCATTTTTCACTGGGCCCTGCAAATTGTGTAGCCAGCCCTGTTTGCTGTTGATCTCCTCAATCCATCTTCCGCGTGTCTAGAGATTATTTGGAAACAGAAACCTAATCATGTCACGTTCTTGCTCAGAAGACTTCAGTGACCCCATAACCTTCAGGATGAATGAAGTCCCAGCTCCCCAGTGTTGTATGCAAGTCACCATGGGTCAGCTGGACCACAGCAGGGCCTAACAACTGGCCTCTCAGCTTCCATTTTCACCTCCCTATGGTCCAAAAACCCTTTTTGAAAGACAGGCTGGATCAGGCCACAACCTAGTTCAAATCTCTTCTCACGGAAAGCACAGTCCAAGTCCCCTCTCAGGCCCTCAAAGCCACACCGGCCTGAGCCTTGTCTGGCCCCAGACCTCAGGCCCCTCACTCCGTCCACTGTGGCCCCACCGGCCTCCTTGCTGTTCCTGCCTGTTCCGTCTTTCCTCTAATGCAGGCATCTGCTCAAGTGTCCCCTTCTTACGGGGGCTTCCTGGCCAGCTCCATCTAACTCTGTCCCCTCGGCCAGCTTTATGTTTTTTTCATGTCTTCTGTCACACTAGAATTGTTTTTGCTTATTTCTTAATCATCTATCTTTTCTGTAAAGGCAGGGTTTTTGCTTGTTCATGCTTCAACCCCAGCACCTCACCCACTAAATATGTTTTGAATAAAAGCACAAATATTTTTTGAATGGACACAGTTCAAGAAGTAAGCAGTAATGCTTGCTGCCAGGCAGGGTACACAAAGTGGCAGGATCTCAACCATGGTGTGTCTGGATTAGAAGTTCCGGGTGATGATGGGTTGGCAGGAGGAAAGGAGAGGGGCCCCTGAGGGGCACCCCTGTGCGGGGTTGGAGCTGTCTTCTCTGATATTCCCAGGGGCTGGTTTTGGGGTCTCGTTCTCTGGGACTCCAGAAGACAGCCTCCTGTGCCTAGATCATGTGCTGCTCACCTGCCCATTTTCCTACTAGATTAGAAGGAACACATGCAGAGTAGAGACTATTTCTTATTCAGCCTTATTTTCTTAAAGCATGGGAGAGTGTTTGGCATGTAGGAGGTGCTCAATAAGTGTGAATTGATAATGAAAGAATAAAGCAATTCCAAAACATGAATGGCATCGAGAGCAGAAGAAACCCCTGAAATGAGTTACTTGGTAACTTAGAATTCTCTTAAGGCTGGGACTGAATGGCATGACTCTTAGTGAGTCCTTAAAGGTGGCGGCAGAAGCAGTGCGGATCCTTGCGATGATAAATTTAGACTGTTACTTGGCCAAGGACAGTGCAATGAGGAGGATAGTAAAAGATGAGGTCAGAGGCTCCTGTGGTTGGTGACAGTTGATGGTGGCTTGGGCTGGGAAGGTGGGGGTGGAGGTGGTGAGAAGAGGCCGGAGTTTGGATATAGTTGGAAGGTAGAGCCAATGTGATGTGCTGATAAATCACATTTGGGGTGTAGACAAAGAGAGGAATCAAGGATACCTCCAGAGTTTTTTGTGTGAGCAACTGGTTGCAAAGTGGTGCCATTTATGGAGAAAGGGAAGGACCAAGGTTGCAGAACTAGAGTTCATTCCGAGCACGGGAGGTCTGAAGCCTGAGCGTGGCGATGTGGAGAAAGCAGGAGATGTGAGGCAGACAAGCAGGAGCCATGTCTCCTGCACTTGAATGTCAGTAACGTATAGATAGTTTTTAAAACCATGGGACCAGATGATATCACAGCACTGGGTTGAATTGTGTCTTCTCCAAAATTTATGTCCACCAGGAACCTGTGAATGTGATCTTATTTGGAAATGGGGTTTTGCAGATGCAATCAAGCTAAAATGAGGTCATACTGGATTAGGATGTACCCTAACCCAATGACTGTTGCCCTCATAAGAAGAAAGAAATTTGAACACCGACAAACATGGAGGGAAGATAGCCAAACGGAGATGGAGGCAGAGACTGGAGCTAGGCTACCACAAATAGGAGCGTCAAGGATTGCCAGCAACCACCAGCAGCTAGAAGAGGCAAGGAAGGATTCTTCCCTGGAGACTTCAGAAGGAGCATGGTGACTTGATTTCAGACTTCTGGCCTCTGGAACTGTGAGAAAATAAGCTTCTATTGTTTTAAGCCACTTGGTGAGTGGTGCTTTGTGACAGCAACCCTAGGAAAGCACTACAGTCACCAAGGGCGTGGTGTAGACAGTGGACAGATGAGTCCCAAGGGTGAAGCCCTGGCAAACTCCATCCTTCAGGAGCCAGGAAGAGGAGAAAGATCCTGGAAAACAGACAAAAAAGGCACAATGAGGGAGGTAGGAGGAAAACTAGGGCCAAGAGTGTATGATGCTCTATAGCCAACATGAGCAAAATGTTCCAAGAAGAACGCAAGCCTGAGAACCGGTCCTCGCACTTGGCCATGTGGAGGTTGCTGGAGACCTTACTCAGCCCAGTTTCAGTGGAATGATTGGCCCGAGTTAGAGAAGGGGAGGGTGAGGAGGTGCGGATAGCAAGCAGATAGTGACTACCATTGCCCTTGATTTAGAAACCGGTAAAGAGTAAAAGTGAGTTTTCTCCTGCAGCAACCCTGTGAGACCGGTATCATTATTTACAGAAAGAGAAATCGAGGCTTGGAGGTATTAAAGGATTCATCCAAGGCCCGCAGCAGACAGGAAGTATAGGAACCCAGGTCTTTTGAAACAAAAGTCCATGCTCTTTCCATGTTTCCATGTGGCAGCTGATCTGAACTCTAGTTCTGCAACCTTGGTCCTTCCCTTTCTCCATAAATGGCACCACTTTGCAACCAGTTGCTCACACAAAAAACTCTGGAGGTATCCTTGATTCCTCTCTTTGTCTACACCCCAAATGTGATTTATCAGCACATCACATTGGCTCTACCTTCCAACCTCAGAGAGGGTTGGAACAAAACTGATTCTTGGTTGTTCCCAAAGAACGCCAGGGCCTTCACAAGAAACACCTCCATTTAAAGAAGACTTTCACCAGCCCTTCACCTGGGCCAGACTCTTGCTTGGCCTTCCCCAGTGGGCAGAGGCATGTCCTTCCTCCTCCCAGGTGTCTCTGCCCGCCTGGGGAGGGATGCACAGGGAGGCGGAAGCTCATCCTACGTGGCTGGCTAGTCCATTTCCTCTTCTCCATCCTGTATGCTTAAGTAGGGGTTGAAAACTCAAATGTCCACAGGTAAAGTGGACCTAGGATAGGACAATGGGAGATGAGAGTCTGTGGGTGAACTTGGGCATGAAGGCCCCACCTAAAGGTGTTCAAATTCAAATTTTAACAACTGGGTGTCACACCCAATGCTGGCAAAGATGTGGAACAACAGGAACTCTCAACCATCCCTGCTGGGAATGCAAAAAGGTATAGCCACTTCGAAAGGGGTTGGCAGTTTCTTATAAAACTAAACATGCTCTTACCGTGCCATCCAGCAACCATGTTCCTTGGTATTTACACAAATGATTTGAAAACTTACATCCACACAAAAGCCTACATGCAAGTGTTTATAGCAGCTTTATTCTTGATTGACAAAACTTGGAAGTAAGAATGGATAAATAAACTATGATACATCCAGACAATGGAATATTATTCAGTGCTAAAAAGAAATGAGCTATCAAGCCATGAAAAGCCATGGAAAAAACTTAAATGCATATTACTGAGTGAAAGAAACCAGTCTGGAAAGGCTACATACTGGGTAATTCCAACTACATCACCTCCTGAAAAAGGCAAAAACAGGGAGACAATAGAAAGATCAGTGGTTGCCAGGGATTGGGGGAGGGATGGACAGGCAGAGCACAGAGGATTTCTAGGGCAGTGAAACTATTCTGTAGGATACCATGATGGTAAAGATATGTCATAGTACATTCGTCCAGAACCCTAGAACAAACCCTTGGACACCAAGAATGAACCCCAATGTAAGCTATGGACTTTGGGTGACAATGATGTGTCCATGTAGGTTCATTGCTTATGACGGATGCACTACTGTGGTGGGAGGTGCTGACAGTGGGGGGCTGTGCCTGTGTCGGGGAAGGGGATATGTGGGAACTCACTGTACTTTCTGCTCAATTTTGCTGCAAACCTAAAAATGCTCTAAAAAAATAAAGTCTATTAAAAAAAAAAAGAACAACAACCCAAAACAAAAAGCCGTGTGTCTGCCAACAAACGTGACCATGGCCAAACATGGTCCTGCGTGAACTCAACGGCTTTAAGTGACCCTCCCAGGCCTCCTTTCCCAGGAGGTGGGGTCCATCCTTTTACCCCCGAGGTGCCCGGTCCTGGCACACATGGGTGCCTGCTGTGGAAGGAAGACCAGGCCCGAGGGCTAAGGAGACACTGTCACTCCACAACCCTGTCCAGATCCTCCATTCAGCATGTCTTGCTGTCTGTCAACCCCTTGCTGTCATTATGTCATTGTCATTCACTTGCCTCTCCAGAGCCACATTTTTTGCTGCCTTAGGAGGGTGATCTGTGTGGTCTGCCTCAGTGGCCCCTGTGCCCTCTGGCTGGAGAGCTGAGGGAGGGAGGAGAGTGAGGGAAGGTACTTGTTGCTCTGCTTCCTTCGCCACAGGGGTGGTGTGGGCTCCTCCGAGGATCAAGGTAGCTTTCTCTACTTGACACTGCTTCCCTCCACCTTGAATGGCCGGGGGTGGTTAGAGCTCTCTGCTTTTGTCACCCTGGACACAGCAGCATGCCCTGGGGTGTCCCTATACCTGTCCACACCTTTGTAAATAGTCCCTTTGAATAGTGTCCCCCCAAAATTCATGTCCACCCAGAACTTGAGAATGAGATCTTATTTGGAAAGAGAGTCTTCACAGATGTAGTTAGTTAAGATGAGGTCATTTTATTTCGGGTGGGCCCTAAATCCGACGACTGGGGTCCTTACGAGGAGGCCTTGTGCAGACACATGTGCCGCAGGGTGATGGAGGCAGAGACAGGAGTGACACAGCTACAGGCCAAGGAGCACTGAGAGCTGTTGGCAACACCAGGAGCGAGGAGAGGGACAGGGTTGACGGTCCCTCAGAGCCTCCAGAAGGAACCACCCCTGCCAACGCCTTGATTTTAGGTTTCTGGCTTCTGAACCGCGTGAGAAATAAATGTCTGTTGTTTTAAGCCACCCAGTTTGCGGTGATCTGTTACAGCAGCCCCAGCAGATGAATGCGCCCTTTATCACACTGGCTGTCAGTTCCGCCAACCTGAGTGGGGGCCCGACTGATGTGGTTCCCAAGCTCGTCTCCTCACCCAGAGGCTTTCCCTTGTCCTCAGTGAGCCCCACATCCTCACCCTGGCCCCGATGCCCTTCCCTGCTGGGGCCACACTGCTTCCTGTACTTGTCAGTCTGAGACCTCAGCCAAACGGTGCTCTTGGCTTCTAACCCTGCTTTGTGTTTTTCCCAGTAACCTTTGCCTGGTTCCTCCACCCAAATTTCACCCCTTTCCTAGGCCCAACTTTACCCTTTCTCCTCCAGCAGGAAGCTTCTGGACTCCCCAGCCTGAGGGGAAGGGCCTTGTTAGCTCCTGGTGCCAACATGCCGCATCCGCCATGGGGAGTTACCCCAGTGGTGTGCACACTGGCGTCCTGTGTGTGCTTCCTCCTGGCTAGACTGCAGCCTCATGAGGACAGGGACGGTGCCATACTCTTTATTTCAGGTCCCGCAGCACTGGGCACACTGCAATGAGCGCAAAGAAAGGGCCTGACATGTTTCTGGAACTGATGCTGTTAGTGTACCAGCAGGGAGGAAGCAAGACCTTCTAGGCTCCAGGGAGAACCTTGAGTCCTGGGCTCAGTGACTCAACACAGGGGCCTGTGGGGCCCATCTGTGACATCACAGTAGAGGGGAGGGACGGGGCCTTTAACAATATGTACCAAGTAGACTTTGAGGGACTCAAAAAGATACCACAAGAGGTGAGAGAAGAAGCGTACTCTCTCCAGTTACGTCTGTCCTCTCTTCTCTCTCCTCACATTTCAGTTCCCAGCCCAAACTGGGAAACGAGTGAGTAGGTCTGGCTCTCATCCTCCAGGGGGCTGTTGGAAAAGAGGCTACTGGGGACGTGCTCCCGCCTGGAGGAATCAGACGTCTCCTGTCCTTCATCCTCTCCACCCTTCCCTGGAAACTCCTCGCCTCACTGATGTTCCTCGCCATCAGCTCCTCTTCCCCCCTCTCAGTTTCTCCCACACTCTTCTCCTTTTAGGGAAAATGAAGAGATGCCCTGTCACAGAATCTGTGCCGAAGTCCCCATTCCAGGAGGAAGAGAGAATGTCCTTCAGAAAGATGCAGCGTGAGTGTGGCACTGGGGTGGGGAGTTGTGGCCTTCGTCTTTCTTCTGAGTCAACTGATCTGAACTTTCCTCCTGTTTAGGAACGCCCTGTGCCCCAAGGGATCAAGGTGGGAGACCACGGGGGTCCTGGGGTCTCTGCCCTCTCCTTCACCAGGGAACAAGCCCTGTTCCTCCATGCCCTGAGCCCTGCCTCTGTGGGTGCAGCCTGAAGACAAAGGTGGTGCTGCACCCCCGGGCCCCTCCCACGCCTCGCCCGGCCTCTGGGGCGCTCCCCAGCTTGTCGTCAGGGAGGAAGCTGCCGTCTCCTCCGCTGGTTGTCTTCAATGCTCCGCTCTCACACAGCTCCTCAAAGCCCAAGGCCAAGACCACGTCCCAGCTGTTATCTCGGGGCAGGTCAAATGCCTCCTGCAATGCCACATACCTGCACAATCTGGCGCTCCTGGGCATGTGGCCCGAGGGATTTATTGACCCATTCTCCAGGTCCTTGCCAGAGGAATCTCTGCACATCTCCAACCGCAATGAAGGGAGCCATATCCCCAGCCAGGACGCCATATCCTCAATGATATCACTTGTGGAAGGCGACAAGTCCTTTCTACCACCCTTATTTAAATGAAAATGTATTTAGTCAATTATGGTCTTTCTCTTGTGTCTACTGAAGGCATGGTAAGAGTCTGTTTTAACAGAGAATATATTTTATCTCTTCATTGTACTCCCAGTTGAGTTTTCCAGGGTCCTGATTTTATGATTGAGGGTCTTGATGGTCTTTCAGTTATGGCTGCCTATAACCCTGTACATAGAGAATACTATGACCCTTGGATCTTTTTCTATAGTATCCAAGTTCCAGTGGACCATGGAGTCAGATCCACCTGAGTTCAGTTTCCTGCTGGGGTTGGAATTTTTCCAATTTTCATTGGAATCTTATTGAGTCTATGGATCAGTCTGGAAAATTGACATCATTACAGTATGAGTCTTCTCATTTGTGAATGTAGCATAACTCTACATTTATTTAGGTTTTTAAATTCTCTCAATAATGTTTTGTAGTTCAGTGTGGTGGTCTTGTACATTTTTTATTAGGTTTATTCCTAGACATTTGATGGATTTTGCTGCTATTGCAAATTGCATTTTTGTAAGGAATTTTTCTAAGTGATGGGCAGTGTAGGAAGGATAGCGTTAGCAATACCTACTCTATCTGTTTTTTTAAAAAACAGCTTTATTGAGATATAATTCACATACCATTCACCCACATGAAGTATACAGTTCAATGACTTTTAGAATATTCACAGATGTGTGTAACCATCATCATGGTCAATTTTAGAACATTTTCATCACCTCAGAAACAAACCCCCACACCCTTTAGCCATTACCCACGTATCACATTCGCTATGATCTCAGTGTTTGTGTTCCCCCAAATTCATATGTTGAAATCCTAGCCCTCAAGGTGATGGTATTAGGAGGTGGGGTCTTTTAGGAGGTGGTAGGTCATGAGAGCAGAGTTCTCATAAGTGGGATTAGAGTCCTTATAGAAGAGGCCCCAGACACTGCGTGGTGCTCACCCCTGTAATCCCAGCACTCTGGGCGGCAGAGGCAGAAGAATCACTTGAGGTTGGGAGTTGGAGACCAGCCTGAGCAAGAGCGAGACTCCATCTCTACCAGAAATAGAAAAAATTAGCAGAGTGTGGTAGTGTGCGTCTGTAGTGTGCCAGCTACTTGGGAGGCTGAGGCAGGAGGATCACCTGAGCCCAAGAGTTTGAGGTTATGATGAACTGTGATGATGACACTGCACTCTACCTGGGGCACAGAGCGAAAGACTGTCTATAAATAAATAAATCAATAAGAAGAGGCCCTGGAGACTTGCCTTGCCCCTTCTGCCATGTCAGGACACGCAGAGAAGGCTCCATCTTTAGGAACCTGGGTCCTCACCAGATACCAAATCTGCTGGTGCCTTGATCCTGGACTTCCCAGCCTCCAGAACTGTGAGAAATCAATTTTTGTTGCCTACAAGCCACTCAGTCTATGGCATTTTGTTAGGCAGCCCAAATGAACTAAGATAGTATTTTTTAATAATTTTATTTTCTATTTTTTATTGCTGGTATAGAGACATATTATTTATCTTAATGTATAAATCTTGTATTCAGTGAGTTGGCTAAATTCACCTATTAATTCTAGTAGTTTTCAGATTATTTTGGATTTTCTATGTATCTAATCATGTCCTCTATGAATAATAATATTTCTACTTTTCCCTTTCCAAGCCTTAAGGCTTTTCTTTCTTTTTCTTGTCCCGTTGTCTTGGCCAGGATGTCGAATACAATGTTGAATAGAAGTGTTGATGTTGGACATGTATCTTGTCCTGATTGAAAGGAGGAAACTTTCACTATTTCATAATTAAGTATCATTATTGCTGTAGGGATTTGTTTGTTTGCAGATAGTCTTTGTCAGATTGAGGAAGTCCCATTTTTATCATGAATGGGCTACTGAGTTCAAATCCTGAATCTGCCACTTGTTAGTCATTCTACCTTGGGGAAATCACTTACCTTCTCTGAACCTGTTTCTCCATCTTAAACTGGGGATTTCTATCTTAAAAGTTCTTATGAAACTGAGAATATTTATGAAGAATACTCAGCCCATAATAGATGCTCAATTAAGTGCCTGGCACTATTAAATACATTGAATATTTTATTTGTCACCTTCCTGCCCCAAGATATGTGGCCCCCTGAGGGTTTGCTTTGCCTCTGTTGTTCAATGCTGTATCCCTAGTATTCAAGACAGTGCCTGACATGTAGAAACTGCCTCAGGAAAAAAGTTTGTATTAATCGATGTCAATTTCCTCTTTTCTGGAATGCCATGGTTATGAAGCACGGTTTTAGGGCCTCAAATTATACTTGACCTTAGAGAATCACATTGTTCTCTTGGGTTACTTCCAAAGTTCAGTGCCAACTTTCCTTTTTCACTTTTAAAATGTGTCATACTTTCCCCTTCTAGATTATTTAAATCAATATCTGCAATCCTTTCTCCCCTAACTTGCTGTACGTCAAGAACAGAGCTGGAGTATAGAGTCTCAGCATTGCCAGCCACACTGCCTCCAGGAGAGGGTCAGATGACACCACCTTAGGGGTTTCCTCCATTTGTGACTCCAAGGCAGACGTGATGCCTGTGGCCTTGCAAATCTCTCAAGAATCTGCACTGCCTTGCTGAAGTATCTCCTGAGAGCAGGAAAAAATAAATAAATAAATAAAAGCTCCAGGTTGAGCCTCCTAAGCTCTCAGCAAGTTCTGAAAGCAGGGAGGTGAATGAGGAACTTGCAGCCTGAGGGATGAAGACTAGGACAGAGACTCTTCTCCTCTGGTCACGCCCAATGCTACACACCCTCAGTTCATATCAGAACTTCCAGAAAATGCATTTCTCCACTCCTGGAATGCCCACTCTTAGTACCAGATGGATTCTCTCTATCCTCCAGATCAAGGTTCTCAACTGTGGCATCATTGACATTTTGGGCTGGATAATTCTTTGTTGTGGGGGCTGCCCTGTGCATTGTAGGATTTTTGGCAGCATCTATGACTTCTTCACATTCGAGGCTAGTAGCACCACCCCCCCCACCTCCAGGTTGTAACAACCAAAAATGTCTCCAGACATTGACAGATGTCTCCTGGAGGGCAAAATTGTCCTGGGTTGAGAACCACTGCTCTAGATGACATTTCTAAAGGTCCCTTTTCATCAACTTCTCCCAGCTCAAATTGTCCCTCCCTCAGTAGCCCTTTTCTGCCTCCCCCAACTGATAGTCATCGTCCTTTCTCTGAACTCTGAGCAGCCTGAGCCAGACCTGCCACATGAGGTGAGAACAGTGGCTCCCATTTACAGAGCACTACCCAATGCTGTTGCATAGATTATCTGGTGCAATCCTCACAACAGCCCTGTAAGTAAATACTAGCATTGCCCTTGCCATATTCAAATGAGGATACTGGAGCTCAGACATGAAGTCACTTGTACAAGGTCACACAATGGTGAAGCTGGGGTTCAGCTCTGGCTGTCAGGCTAACATGACACAAGCATAGACCACTCTACCCCACAGGAGATGTCCTCCATTATTTCCTATGTGTTCATCTGCCTCCCAAACTCAGTTGCAAATCTTTGAAGGCAAGGACTAAAATACATTCATGGATACTCCACAGTGCTGAACATAGGGTAGGAGGGTCCAACATGACTGTATTGATTGGTTTCCTGCCACCGTGAAGTTTGGGGCATTAGAACGTGTGAGGGTATGGATGAGATTGAAGATCCGAGAGAAGCAGCTTCCAATTTGAGGCTTAAATATAATATATATTCACAAAACACACTCAACACAGCTGTACATCTCAATAAAACTGCACAAACTGAAAACACTTGTGTAAGCAGATCAAGAATCAGATGGCCCCCATTGGCCCGGAAGCCCCCTTCCAGCCATGCCCTCCTAAGTAGCCCACCCTGCCTTCTAATAGCATACCTAGATTTCTTTTGCCTGTCTTTGTCCTTTTAATAAATGGAACTATGGAGAATGTTCCATTCTCTAACCATGTGAGAGTCAGCTATGTTGTCACATGTAGCAATGGTTCATTCTTTCTCTTTTCTACGTAATATTCCATTGTGCAACTATATCACAATTTATTTATACATTTTACTGCTAATGGATATTTGGTAGCTTTCAGTTTGGGGCCATTGTGAAGAGAACTGTGTGAACATTTTTGTACATGTCCTTTGGTGAACATAGGTCTGCATTTCTGTTGGGGCAATGCCTACCTGTGGAACCGCTGGGTCACAGGGTATGCATGTTTCTGCTTTAATACACACTGTCAAAGTTTCCCAAAGTTTTTGTTTTTGGAGGCTTTTAAAGCCATAATTGATTATCATCCCCCCTCAGGCTGCTTTTCTGAAGAGATGGGAAGAGAGGGGTGGTATGCCTCTCTAGAATCTTCCAGATGACCATGCCTGTCCAGAACCTTCATTACAAGAAAATGGTATCAGAGAATAAAGGGACCATAACGCTCTCAAGTCCAAGCCCTTCATTATGCACAGGGAGAAACTGAGGCTCAGACACGGGGTTGACTGGTCCAAGGTGGCGTGGTTCTAAGCTGGCCTAGAAGCCAAGTTTCTGGACTCTGGAGGCTCAGAATGCTTTTTGAGTACCTGAAGAGAGGCGTTCATGTGGAAGATGGTGGGGTGGAACTAGAGCCTGGTTGGACCCACCGGGATTCTATGTGAAGTATGAGAGGTGGAGGGCGCTGGGGCTGTCTCCCTCCCTGTATTTTCCTTGAGTCTGGGCAGACGCCAAGGAAAACGCAAGCCCGGCTCCTCCTCCCACCCGGGGAAGTCAAAGTGAGGGGCTTTACAATGAGAGTCTGGAAAATCTTGCACCTCACATCCTTCCCCAGTCGGGGGTAGGGCGGGTGGGGGGTGGGGAGGGGTCTGCTGGCAGTAGGGACAGGAGTTCTAGGGTCTGGAAACAAGATGGGCTTTCCCCTCAAGGGGCTCACAATCTTTGGTAAAACCAGACAGACCTTGGGCGTAGAGCAAAACCCCATTTATTGCGAACTGAAATTCCATCCACCAGGAACCTGGCATGAGCCTTGAGCCAACCTCCAGCGGAAACAGCTAAGTCCGCGCCATCCCCAGCTCCAGCCTCAGTCCTTACCTGGGGTCCCAGACCCACCCCTATTCCTGCAGCCCTCACATTTCCGCATCCTGGTCTCCGCCCCTGCGTCCACGTCGGCCCCTCCGGAAAGTCACGTCCCATTTTCAAAGTGTTTTAAGCCTAAGGCCCGGAGAGGATAGGAGACGTCTCCCCACTCCGCCCCAGCTTCCCTTATCTCACGCCCCCTTCCCAGGCCTAGAGGTAGATGAAACCCTAGAAGAATAAAAGAAGGGTTGCTTTTCTTTGCAAACCCCTTTGACACCCCCTCTTCCCTCCCCAACCAGCTGCCTTCCCGCCCTGGCTCCCGCGCCGGGCTGGGGCGCCAACTAAATCTGATCAAAATGCAATTGCCAAGTCGTTAAGGTATTTGAATTAAAAAAAAAAAAAACTCCCGAGAAAGAAAGTATTTGATGGCTAATAATCTCATTTCAATATAATGGGACCTTCTTCTGCAGAGAGCAAGACAGGTTAAGAGATATAATTATGACTTTGCAAACTCTCTCCCAAGCGCGGGAGACGCGCTGACAGGTCTGCGCGCGGCTGCGCCGGGCTCCGCTCGCTCCGAGGGGAGACGCTTTGTCTGCAGGGCCCGTTAAAGAGACACGGTCCCTTTTCCCCGCTCGGCCTACATTGCAATTTAACTGTCAGCCGCGTCCTCGCCCCGGGATCGGTGTCTGAGTCCCACGCGAGGGTGGCGGTGGGGTGGAAGAGGGGGACCGGCCTTGGAGGAGGGGGATAGGAGCAGAGCGAGGGGTTGACCCGACAAACGCTGCCCCAGGAACCCGGAGCTGGGCTTTCCAACCTACTCCCTCGGGAGCTCTTAGAGGTCAAGTCTACACTGCCGGCTCTGTGAGGAGCAGTGATGGGGGGTGGGGGGAGGAACTCAAGCAGCGCAGGTTTATAGCCGGTCTCCAAAGTGGCGCTTTTTGAAGGACCCGAAAGGAAAGGACTCCTTCTGCCAGAATTGCTCGGTTTCAGACGGCGAAAAGGAAGCGATTTAGGAACTGGGACGAGATGGTGGTGGTGGTGTTTATGTCTACTACTTTTTCTACTCTCTTAAGAAAACAATGGGGAGAAAAAAGAAAAATACCATTTCCAGCCTAGGTAGGGAACTTCAGGGAAAGAGGAAATCTCCCGGGCGCTCTCTCGCTCCTTCACCGGAGTGCGAGAAGGGGCTGTCTAGAGCCGTGTACGCGTGTGTGCACGGGGCGGGGACGGGGAGGCAAGCGAGCGGTCAGGCACACCGAACCAGTACTGACTGCAGCTCTGGTCTGAGACTGCAGGAAAGTCAAGGCCTGGAGCTGGCGAGGTGTCTGAGCCCCGGTAGCCAACTTGCTGCGCGGCGCCCCAGCGCGGAGAGACCGGGCGCCGTCTCGCAAGTGCGGGCAGTGCACGCGTGTGTGAGCGTCGCTCCCCGGAGAGCGCTCGGGTCCCCGCGTCCAAGCTCGAGGAGTAACCGGGAGCTGGAGAGTGAGGGCAGGGACGTAGGGAGACTGCACTTAGGACGGTCCGACCGTCACACACGCCCGTACCGCGAAAAGGAGCTGGGGATAAAGAGGACAAAAGCCCGGGGGTCCGCGTCTTCGCCTGTCCCTGACTCAAGCAGCAGACGGAGCTTTGCACCCGCACTTCCCGCCGCCTTTGGCGCGGCGCAGCTCTGCGGTGAAGAATTCGGGGGAAGCGGGTGCGCCCCTCCCCACACTCCTAGTCCTGAGGCTGGGCACTGGAATGGTGGCCCGGGGGACGCTGGCCGCGTGGCCCGAGAGGAGGTGAGGCTGTGGCGAACCCCAAGGCCTCTGCAAAGGGCTAGGCCGCCGGGCCACGCGGCGCAGCGACCCCGCCTCGAGTGGTGAAGCCACCTTGCCCCGGTGCCAGGATTCCTTCCATGTCCCGCTCCCAGGACGGTTCCCGACTCTTTCCTGCTTGCCGCTTGCACGTGCGGCCACCGCGACTCTCCAGAGTAATTGACCCAGCAGTGAAAACGAGGGTGGCGCAGTCGCGTCCGGCGTGGGCCACACGCAGGACTGCGTTTCCTCGAGGGGAGTATGGGCGCGAGCGGGGTCACCCGCACTCTCCCGCCGCCTCCCCCTGGCGGTCCGGGACGCGGTCTTCCCTGCCGCCGCAGGCCTGCGGGAACTTAGCCCCCGCGCGGGAAGCGCCGCTCTCCCGGTGGCCCGGGCTGGACACCCCGCCCAGCCTGCGCTAGCCCTTCGGCCTCGGCGGGCCCACAGTGGCCATGCTGTGCCGGGCCCGGTCGGGCTTGTCGCTGTGACGGCCCTCGCTGCCTCGGCCGCACGCGGCAGGACGAGGAGGGGACGTACCTGGAAGCAGCCCCCTACCCCTGATCCACTAGGCAATCGTTTGCTCAGGCGGGTTTCTGATGGCCCCTGTCCGTTTTTTCTCGGTGTTTAACGATCCCAGCTCTGAGGCCTGTCGCGCGGCCGCCGCAGGGGAGCATTGCTGACAGCAGCCTTGCGGCCGCGAGGGCGCGGGACTAGGCGAGGCGCTGCTGGGGTGGCAGGTCGCGATGGGGGCCTGAGCCGACAGCGCTGGGGGAGGGGCAGCGAGGGGCGCGGCGGCCGACTGTCGGGGTCCCAGCACAGTGGGGGCGCTGGGGATGGCAGGCGCAGGCCGGGCGCGCCGCCGGCGGGGTCAGGGGCGAAGGGGCAGGCAGAGGGCAGCGCGCGGGGAGCCGGCGCGGCAGCTCGGGTTACCGCGGCCCGGCCCTCCCACCCGCAGCTCGGGCGCGGGGGCCTGGCGGGCTCGGGCCGTCCCCCGCTGTTTGCATTTCTCGGGCAGGCGGCGGAGCTTTGGTTGAAAGGGATCGCCTTCATTTGGAACGTTGTTTATTTTTCTTAACTAGCCAGCACCGACAGACGACCCGCGAGCACGGCGGCCGGACTCGGCCGAGCCCGCGCGGGGAAGGGGTCAGAACAGGGGGCGGCCCTGCTAGCGGGCACTGCCAGCCCCCGCCCCGGGAATGCTCCCTGGTCCCCCCGCGGCCGGGCTCGGGGGAAGGGTCGTGGCGGGTCAGCGGACGACTTTCTTCCACGTAGGAAAACAGACTTTCTCCTGCCCCAGTTACCTTAGCTTTGACCTTGCGTGAGGCAGGACAGAGAAGTGGTAAAGCTGTCTGGCTTTGGCCTCCAGGCTCCTTGGATTTTGGTTCCCCCTCCTCGACTTTTAGCTCCATGACCTTGGGCAAGTCACCTTTATGACTCAGTTTCCTCAGCTCTCAAATGGATGTATAATTTAGTGCCTTGCTCTTTGGGTCCCTGTAAGGACTAAACGAGACAATGCACTCTTAGCGCAGGACCTGGAGCTTGCCGAGAGCGCAGGTGGCATCAGCCCTTTCTATGGGGGCTGTGACCGCGCGAGGGTGGGTGTGGGGGAGCAGCCAGCAAGTGTGGGGCCCACAGAGAAGGGACTTGAGCTGGAAGCCCATAACTCCTAAGCTCCGGGGACAGGTGCTGACTGGGGGGAGTTCTGAGCATTTTGACATGAAATGAATAAAATGCAAATGATATTCAAAGCAAGATGCTAATGAGGATCTATTCTTTGAGCGTCCACAGCCCGGCAGTGCCCATAATAGTGGCGGAGCTGGTGTGAACTCAAAGATGGGCAGGGTCCAGCAGCTCAGGTCTCGGGTGAGTGTGTGTGTGTGTGTGTGTGTGTGTGAGTGTGTGAGTGTGTGTGTGTGTGAGTGTCGACGCGCGCCTCCTCCGGAATGTGCACAGTCGGCTCCGGGTGTGCTCGCACCGACATGAAAATGAGGTCAGGGAAGGTCGTTCCACTCTGCAGCATAAATCAAGGAGGAAAGGAGAATGGATGTGAGAGACAGTCCCTGGAGACCGCCCCGAGAGAGGCAGAGCGAGGGAAGAGGGAGGGGAAAAAAGTTCTGCGTAGAATAGGCGAGAAGCCGGCCCAAGCGCTCTCCCTCCCCGCGCTTCCCGCCCCTGCGGGGGAGCCGCGGCAGAATCGCGTCCTTAAGCCCCATCCTCCTCTCCCTCTCCCAAACCTTTTCCTCTTTTTTTTTTTTTTTGGTTCCCGAATTTAAATGTTCCTTCTCTAAGCGTTCTTTGTGTGAACAGCGAAGCTCCTGGACCCAGGCTCTCTAGGAGCGTGTAAGTGCCCACGTGCACACGCCAGTCACACACTTGTTACACGCGTGCACAAGGCCGGGGCTCGCGGGGACATCCTGCCGGGATCGGAATAAAATGTTCTGGAGCAGGCTGCTCTCCGCTATCCCCCTGCCCAGCGACCTGGGCCCTTGTGCGTGCTTTCTCTACGCAGTCCGCCTCTGCCGCCTCGCTAGCACCCGGCTGCCGTCGTCCCCTGGGCACCTTCCTGCTCTTTGCCCTCCACCGGCCGCCGGGGGGAATGTGGTGCTCCAAGCCAGTACTTCCTTGCGTGCTGTCCCCAGACCCCAGCGGGGGATCTCCGGAGGCTCTGGCTGCCCCAGGCCGGAACTAGGATCTCGAGGGAAGCAGGACCAGCAAGGGAGAGCTGCGGGTGGGAGAAGAGAGGGATATCTCTCCACCTCCCCTGCATCTGCAAGACTCCAGGCCCAGAGGGAAGAATACGGGGCGGAGGGAGCAGCGCAGAGGGCAGGCTGGCTCCTCTGGGGACGGCCCCCATAGCGCCTCAGGCAACCAGCTCCCCAGCAGGCGCGACGCCCACTGCAGCTCCAAGAATGGGAAGAGGGCAGCGAAGAGGTAGACGGCGCCTACGGTCTCCAATCTTGGCCCAGATTAGATTTATTTGCCACCTTAAAGTCTTTATGACAATGAACAGCAACGACGATGATGCCTAACTCCTTATAGTAGGCACGAAATAGGCGCACAACAATACATATTGAATTAAATTTACAAAGAGCTGTCACCATCACGATCCTTCCTGAGTCTCCACAGTTTGCGGATTAATTCATTAAGTCATTCATGCAACAAATATTTAGTAAGTGCCTATTAAGTGACAGTGCAACAGAAGGGCAAGATCCTAGTTCCTAGGGCGCTAACATTCTCCTGGGACAGAAAAACAGTAAACAGGTAAACATAGGAACATATAACGGTATGTCAGGCAGGGCAGCCCTTGGAGCTGCCAAGGAAAGATAAAGCTGGGTCAGGGAGGACCTCTGGGGAGCAGGCAAGACCTGAATAAAGGAAGGGAACGAGCCACACAGGCTTCTGGAGGGGCAGGGTCCCAGGCAGAGGGAACTGCGAAGGCAGTGGCCAGATATGTGGAAGGTGCCTGGGCTGGAGCCTGACGTGGAGGAGAGAGGATGGTGGTGAAATGGAGGGTCAATGGCAGGTCAGGAGGGCCGATTTTGTAGGCCATGATGGTGGTGGCGGTGGTGGGGTGTCCTGGATTGTGTACTAGGTGTGATGGGAAGCCACTGGAGTATTTTTAAAAAGGGAATGGTGCAATCTGATTTATGTTTTTAGAAATGATAAAGACTAGAGAATTTAACTAACTTATCCATGTTTTTCAGATTTGGGAGTTTCTTAATCAATGACCTCCAAATGTGTCCCATTCATTTAACCCAATGGCTTAAACATGAGTGCTTAGGTAAGAGTGCTCCAGAAGGGGCCCAGAAGATATTTGAACGTGCTCTGCCCTACCACCCATACTTTTGAGGAAGGTGTCTGGAAAGGGACAGTCCCTAAGTCAGCCAGCTCCAGAATTGGAATCTGAGCTGTGGGCAAGGATTTTGGGACCCCAGCATGAAGATCTCTGGCGTTTCCACTCCCTGAGTCCCTGCCCCACCGGTTGCCTTTGCTCTGCCTACAGTGTGGGCAACTCCAGTGCAAGAAAGTCGGATCCTTGATCTCTCCGGCTCTCCAATTCCGTTGCTCCTCAGACTGCGGAATTCTCTCCTTTTCCCCAGAGTGAGTCTGGTGGCGCGCAAAGCCGGCACGGTGGTGTCACACCGTCTCCTCGCGGCCACGGAGGATACCGCAGCTGGGTCGATCCCAGATGCAGAACTGTACGAGCGACGGCAGGGGGAGCAGGAACAGGTTACTGATCGCCTGCCAGGTGCCAGGTGTTGTACAAGGCGCTTTGCTTTATTTAACCACCAGAGGAACTCGGAGAGAGAGAACTGTAATTTCCCACACTATACAGATAAGGAAATTGGGGCCAAGAGAGGCAATGCATTTTGTCTAAGAACAGATAGCTAGTAAATGGCAGGGTGATTCACTCACTTTCATGCCGTCTCTTTGTGCACATAGAGTGTGAGAAGAAGGAAATACTGACCTCCATCCTAGGCCAGGAACTCTCCTTCTCCTTGGCCCCAAAGAATCTTCTAGAAAATATGTTTAGCTGGTGCACTGAGCTTCCAAATCGATCTCTGGGCATGTTCCAAGGTCCTTTCCCTGTCTCCCATTGACCCCATTTCAGATGGGTCCATGACCTGCAGGTTGAGATCAGTTAAGGAAGAGCTGGACAACTCTGTCCTGCATGTTGCATGGCTGCGGAGGCCAGGGGTCTCTGTCCCCTCTCTGAGATTCTGGCTCCTTGAGCAACCTCACCTCTGAAGGTGGACAGCAAGGTGCTTTGAGTGAGGAGCTCCAGCAACCTCAGATGACACAAAAGAAAAAGGGGCAGTCAGGGGATGACCTCACTGAGCCCACATCACTGCTCTTTCCCCATCTTTAGTCCCAAGGTCACGATACTCCTGCCCGGTGTAGGGTTCTCTCTTTATCAGGCATTGGGAATGCTGAAGCTGGTTCTGCCCCCGCAGTGGTCAGGCTGGGGAGAGGCCTCCCGGGCAGCAGAGCCCCTTCCCTTGGCCCAGAGAGTCTGCCAGTCCTAGCGCGGAGCTGGGGAACCATTCTTCATCCTCTGCTGCCCCCTAGTGGGTTAGGGTGCCGCTGCCGCCGCCAGGCTCCTTCCCAGCAGGCTCTGCCACATCTTGTCTTCTCGAATTTCTTTCCCGGAGCTGGGCTTCTCCCCAGAGCCAAACAGGTGTCCTGGGAGAGAGATGTGAAACTTCTGGAAAGGTCTGGCTGCAGAGCATCCCAGAACTGTGTCTATGTAATGCCAGGACCATGACCCCCCACCAAACATTTAATGAGAGCCCTGTGCAGTCAGAAAAGGCCATGTTTAGTACAATGGGCTCACATTCCAAAGTGGAAAAGACACACACAAAATGACTCCTATAATCATTTTTTTTAGCTTTTAACTTTTTTATATGTTTAGAGGCAGGGTCTTACTCTGTTGCCTAGGGTGGAGTGCAGTGGTGTGATCATGGCTTACTGCAACCTTGAACTCCTGGGCTCAAGTGATCCTTCTGCCTCGGCCTCCCAAGTAGCTGGGACTACAGGCATGCACTATCACACCTGGCTAATTTTTAATTTTTTTTTGTAGAGGTGAGATCTTGCTATGTTGCCCAGGCTTGTTTTGAACTCCTGGGCTCAAGTGTTCCTCCTGCTTTGGCCTCCAAAAGTGCTGGGATTATAGGCATAAGCCACCGCGTGCCAGGCCTAACTTTTAAATGATTATAGATTCATAATGTCTTAGTCTGTTTTGTGTTGCTATAAAGGGATACTTGAGACTGGGTAAATTATAAAGAAAAAAGGTTTATTTGGTTCATGATTCTGCTGGCGGAAAGTTGGGTATCTGGTGAGGGCTTTAGGCTGCTTCTGCTCATGGCAGAAAGCAGAGGGGAGCAGGTGTGTGCAGAGCTCACATGGGAAGAGAGGAATCAAGAGAGATAGGAGGGCGGTGCCAGGCTCCTTTTAACAACCAGCTGTGAAAGAACTAGCCCAGGGCACTCATGTGTTCACGAGGGACCTGCCCCCATGGCCCAAACCTCCCCATTAGGCCCTACTTCCCAACAGCACCACACTGCAGATTAAATTCCAACATGGGATTTGGAAGGGACAGACATCCAACTATTGCATATAGGAAGTTCAAAGATAGTACACAGAAGTCCCAGGTACCTTTCACCCATGTGTGGACTCGTGTAGCCACCACAGTAATGAAGACACAGAACTATTTCACCACAGTGGTCTCCCTCACGCTACCCCTTGACAGTCACACCCACCCTCTCTCTCCTGTTATTTGCCCCAGCAACCATTAATGTGTTGACCCTCTCTATAATTTTACCATTTTGAGTATATGAATGGAATTGTACAGCATGTGATCTTTTGAGACTTTTTCATGCAGCACAAATTTTTTAAGCTCCATTCAGGTTATTGCAGGTATCCTAGTTTAATTCCTTTTCACTGCTGTGTAGTGTTCTGTGGATGTGCCACAGTTTGTT
Source organism: Varecia variegata (assembly GCA_028533085.1). Taxonomy (NCBI): domain Eukaryota; kingdom Metazoa; phylum Chordata; class Mammalia; order Primates; family Lemuridae; genus Varecia; species Varecia variegata. The sequence continues at coordinate 88,296,997 of CM052441.1, forward strand.
TAACCATCTATCTGTGGAGGGACATCTGGGTTGTTCCCAGTTTTGGGCTGTTACACATAAAGCTGCTATGAACACTCACTCATAGGTTTTTATGTGGATACAAGTTTTTATTTCTCTGGGATAATATCCAGGAATGCAATTGCTTTTATTATGATAAGTGCAAATTTAGTTTTTAAAAGCAACTGCCAAACTTCAGGAGGTAGAGAAAAGGGAACGCTTATACACTGTTGATGGGAATATAAATTGATGTAGCCATTATGGAAAACAGTATGGAGGTTCCTCAAAGAGCTAAAAATAGAACTCTATATGATCCAGCAATCCCTCTTCCGGGTGTATTCCCAAAGGAAATGAAATCAGTATCTAAAAGAGATATCTGCATCCTTTGTTCATTGCAGCATTGTTCACAGTAGCTAAGATATGGAATCAATCTAACTCTCCATCAAAAAACGCATGGATAAAGAAAATGTGGCATTTATACACAATGCAATACTAGTTAGTCTTAAAAAAAAGAAGGAAATTCTACCATTTGTAACAATGTAGATAAATCTAAAGGACATTATGCTAAGTGAAATAAAGCAGGCACAGAAAGACAAATACTGCATGATCTTACTTATATGTGGAATCTAAAAAAGTCAAATTCATAGAGGCAGAGTAGAATGGTGGTTACCAGGGTGGGAAGTGTGGGGGGAATGGGGAGGTATTGGTCAAAGGGTAAAAAGTTTCAATTAAGTAGGATGCATAAGTTCTAGAAATCTATTATACAGTGGGGGGGACTATAGTTAAAAATACTGTATTTTGTACTTGAAATTTTCTAAGAGTAGCTCTTAAGTGTTCTCATAATACACATGTAAAAACGGTAACTATGTAAGGTGATAAATATGTTAATTAGCTTGACTGTAGAAATCAGTTTCAGTATGTATATGTATATCAATCCATCACATTATATACCTTATATATACAATTTTTATAAATAAAGAAACTGTCAAACTGTTTTCCAGAGTGGCTTACTATTTACATTCTCACCAGCAGTGTGTGAGTGATCCAGTTTCTCCCCATCTTCACCAGCATTGGGTATTGTTGCTATTTTTTATTTTGGCCATTTTGATAGGTATGTAGTAATATCTCATCATTACTTTGTATTTTGCTAATGGCTAATGATGTTGAACATCTTTCCATGTGCTTATTCACCATTGGTGAAGTGTCTTTTCATGTCTTTTGTCCATTTTGTAATTCGTTTATTTCATTTTTTACTGTTGAATTTTGAGACTTCTTTATATGTTGGAGATAAGAGTTTTTATAAGTTGCATAGTTTGTAAATAGTTTCTCCCAGTCTATAGCTTGTCCTTTCATCTTGTTAATAGAGTCTTTAGCAGAGTAAAAGTTTTTAATTTTGATGAAGTCCAATTTATTGACTTTTTTTCCTTTTATGGATCTGCTTTTGGTGCCATGTCTAAGAGCTTATCAATAAGCCCCAAGAATTTTTCCTATGTTAGCTTCTAAACTTTTGTAGTTTTATGTTTTATGTTTAAATTGATGTTCCACTTTGAGTTTATTTGTCTTCAAGGTGTTAGGTTTATATTGAAGTTCTTTTTTATTTTTTGACATCCAGTTGCTCCAACATCGTTTGTTGAAAAGACTATCCTTCTTCCATTGAATTGCTTTTACATGTCTGTCAAAAATCAGCTGGCCATACTTGTGTGGGTCTATTTCTGGGTTCTCTATTCTATTCCATTTCCCCCCACCAATACCACACAGCTTTGACTACTGCAGCTATGTCATATAAGTTTTGAAACTGGGTAGATTGATACCTCCAACTCTATTCTCCTTTTTCAGAATTGTTTTAGCTCTTCTAGTTCCTTTGTCTTTCCATATAAGTTTTAGAATAATCTTGTCTATGTCTGCAAAAATATCTTGCTTGGATTTTATAAGAATTGTATTAAACCTGTGTATCAATTTGGGGAGAACTGACATCTTTACTATGTTAAGTCTTCTAATCCATGTATGCTCCATTTATTTAGATCTTCTGTAAGTTCTTTCACTAGTGCTTTGTCATTTTAAGCATACAGTTCCTATATATGTTTTGTTATATTCACACCTAAGTAGTTCATCTTTTGTGAGTGATTGTAAATGGGGTTATATTTTTAATTTTGATTTCCATGTGCTTTTTGCTAGTCTATAGAAATATAACTAATTTTTGTATGTTGATCTTATATTCTGTAACCTTGCTGAACTCACTTATTAGTTATAGGAAATTGTTGTTTGTTTTTAGTAGTGTCCTTGAGATTTTTTACATGGACCATCATATAATCTGCAAACAGGGACATTTCATTTCTCCTTTTTTGATGTGTGTGTTTTTTATTTCCTTTTCTTGCCTAATTGCACTGGCTAGAACTTCCAGTACTCTTGAATAGCAGTGGTGAGTATGGACAAGCTTGCCTTACTTGTTCCTGATCTTAGTGAGAATCATTCAGTTTTTCACCATTAAGTATGTTAGCTGTAGGCTTTTTATAGATTTCTTTATCAAGCTGAGGAAGTTCCCCTTTATTTCTAGTTTTTGGAGAGTGTTACAGATGGGTATTGAATGTGCCAAATGCTTTTTCTGCATCAATTGAGAGGATCATGTGATTGCTCTTTAGCTTGTTAATATGGTGAATACACTGATTGCTTTGCAAATATTGAACCAGCTTTGCATCCAGAATAAACTCCACTTGGTCATAATGTATAATTATTTTTATGTATGTTGAATTCTATTTGGTAATATTTTATTAAGAATTTTTGCATTTATATTTATGAGGAATATCAATCTGTAGTTTTCTTTCTTCATATTGTCTTTGGTCTTGGTATCAAAGTACTACTGTCTTCATTCTTCTATTTTCTGGAAGAGATTGTGTAGAATTGGTGTTAATTCTTCTTTAAAAGTTTGGTATAATTCTCAAGTAAAATCATCTGGGCCTAGAGATTTATTTTTCTAGGTTTTAAATTATATATTCAATTTTCTAAGTTCTTATAGGGGTGTTCAAATTATCTCTTTATATTGGGTGAATTGTGGTAGGTGTACTGAAGAGATTGGTCCATTTCCTCTGACTTGTCATATTTATGTGTGTAGGGTTGTTTGTAGTATTACCTTATTATCCTTTTGATGTTTGCGGGGACTGTAGTGATATCCCCTGCTTTGTTCCTAATATTCGAATTCATGTCTTTTTTCTTCTGTTTCAGTCTTTCTAGAGGTTTGTCCATTTTATCGATTTTTTCAAAGAATTAACTTCTTGTTTCATCGATTTTCTCTATTGTTTTTCCTGTTTTCAATTTCATTGATTTCTGTCCTTATCTTTATTATTTTCTTCTTACTTTGGTTTTACTTTGCTTTTCTTTTTCTAGGTTTGAACTTAGATTGAGGTGCAAGCTTAAATATTGATTTGAGACTTTTACTTTTTTCTTATGAAAGCATTTTGGTGTTTTTCCTCTCAATTTCCCTCTCAATACTACTTTCCCCCAAATTTTGATATGTTGTGTTTTAATTTTTTTTGGTTCAATGTATTTTTAAATCTCCCCTGGGAACTTTCTCTTTCACCCATAGCTTATTTAGAAGTGTGTTGTTTAGTTTCCAAATAGGAGAGTTTCCTGTTATATTTCTGTTATTGATTTTTCATTTGATTCCATTGTGGTCAGAAAACATACATTGTGTGATTTCAATTATTTTAAATTTGCTTGTGTTTTGCTTTATGGCCCAGGATGTGATCAATATTGGTATATGTTCTGGGAATGCTTGAAAAGTTGTATATTCTGCTGTTATTGGGTGGAGTGTTCTGTGAAGTTTGGTGGATGTTTTTCTTGAGTTCTTCTACAGTCTTGCTACTTTTCTGTCTAGTTGTTCTATCAATTATTGAGAGGAGTGTTGAGGTCTCCAACTATATAATTATAGATTTGTCCTTTCTGTTATCAGTTCTATCAGTTTTTTTTCACATATTTTTCAGCTTTGTGTTTTTGGTGCCTACACATTAGGTATTGCTATATCTTCTTGGTAGACTGACACTTTTAGCATTATATAAAGTCTCTCTTTGTTCCTGGTAATTTTGTTTGCTCTAAAGTCAACTTTATCTGATGTTAATGTAGCCGCCTTTTTTTTTGAGACAGGGTCTTGCTCTTTTGCCTGGGCTAGGGTGCAGTGGCATCAGCACAGCTCACTGCAACTTTACACTCCTGGGCTCAAGTGATCCTCCTTCCTCAGCCTCCTGCTTATTATCTTTTGATTAAAGTTTGTGTGCTATATTTATTTTAATCCTTTACTTTCAACCAATGCATATCATCATATTTAAAGGGAATTTCTTGTAGACAGCATATAGTTGAATTACTTTTCTAATCCACTCTGCCAGTCTTTGTCTTTTGGTTGGTGTATTTAGACCATTTACATTTAGGGTAATTATTGATATGTTAGGCTTAAGTGTACCATTTATTTTGTTTGTTTTCTGTTTGGTCCTCTGTTTTCTGTTTCTCTTTTTTCTTTTTCCTGCCTTCCTGTGAGTTACCTGAACAGTTTTTAGAATTCCATTATGATATATCACAGGGTTTCTTAGTGTACCTCTTTGTATAGCTGTTTTAGTGGTTGCCATAGGTATCACATATGTACATAACTTATCAAGGTAATACATTATATACACATAACTTGTGTTGCCATTTACCAGTTTGAGTGATGTGTAGAAACTATATCTCCCTTTATGTCCCTTTACCCTCCCCCATTTATAATATTATTTTAAATATTTCTTCTACATACCTTGAAAACTGCATTAGACATTGTAACAATAGTGTTATGATTTTTGCTTCAACATCAAACATAATTTAGAAAACCCAAGAGGAAAAGTCTAATGTATTTATACATATTTTTGCTCTTTCCATATTCTTTCTTGCTTCCTGATATTCTAAGATTCCTTTTTAAAAACTATTTCTAGCTGGGTGTGGTGGCTCATGCCTGTAATCCTAGCACTCTGGGAACCAAGGTGAGAGGATTGCTTGAGGCCAGGAGTTCAAGACCAGCCTGAGCAAGAGCAAGACACCATCTTTACCTAAAAAAAAAAAAAAAAAAAAGAAAAAGAAAAAGAAAAAAATTAACCAGGTGCAGTGGTGCACACCTGTGGTCCCAGCTGCAGCTGCTCAGGAGGCCGAGGCAGCAGAATTGCTTGAGCCCAGGAGTTTAAAGTTGCAGTGAGCTATGATGAAACCACTGCACTTTAGCAGGGGCCACAGAGAGACTTTGTCTGAAAACAAAACAAAACAAGACAAAAAACAAAATCCCATTTTCTTTCTGTTTATAGGATGTCTTTTAGCCATTTTTTAAAAAAAGTGGGTCTACTGACAACAAATTATTATTCTTTATCTGAGGATGCCTTGATTTCCCCTTCATTCCTGAAGGATTTTTTTTCACTAAATATAAATTTTAAGTTGACAGTTTTTCTTTTAGTACTTGAAAAATGTTGTGTTTGACTATGATATGTCTTAAGATGAATTTCTTTGGGTTTATCCTGTTTGGGATTCACTCAGCTTCTAGAATGTGGAGGTTTGTGTCTTTAACCAAATTTGGGAAGTTTTCATCCACTATTTTTCTTAATACTCTTTCAGCTCTGCTCTCTTTCTTCTCTCCTTCTGTGTCTCAAATGCCACAAATCTTGGATCTTTTGTTATAGTTCCACATGCCTCTGTGCAGTTTTTCAATTTTTTCCTCTCTTTTGTTCAGGTTAGGTAATTTCTACTGCTCCACGTTCAAGTTTACACTTCTTTTCTCTGTTCTCTCCATTCTGATGAGTCTATCCATTGAGGTTTTTTTTTTTTTTAATCTTGGCTGTTGTAGTTTTTAGTTTTAAAGTTCCCATTTGGTTCTTCTTTATTTGTTCTATTTCTTTTTTCAGACTATTTCTTGTCTACAGCTTTCTAGGTATTAATTTGTTTCCAGTGTGTTCCCAATGGCTCATTGACGCATTCTAACGTCTGTGCGTCTCAGCACTGGTGTCTGCTGACTGTTTTTCCTCATTCAGTTTGATATCTTCCTGGTTTTTGGTATGATGAGTCATTTTTTATGGACGCTGGGACATTTGGGCATTGTGTTATAAGACTCTGGATCTTGTTTAAATCATGTGTGTCAGCAGAGCTTCTCTGACGCAGCTCCTGTGGGTAAAAGTGGGGCGCCATGTTATTACTGCCAGGTGGGGGTGGAAGTCTGGGTTCTCCTCTTGGCCTCTGTGTGACACCTGGTGGGTTAGGTTGGGGGGTGCTGAGATGGCGCTCCTTATAACTGCCGGGCGGGGCTGGGAGCCAGGCCTTCACTGACACCACCCTGGCAGGGAGGGGAAGGGGGAGCGTCCACTGCCGTTGCTGGGGAATGGCCTTGACCAAACTGAGCAGTGATGAAAGTTCCCATGTTCTGCCAGTCCTCCTCTGACACCACTCCAGGCGGGAGGGCCAGGGGCACCTGGTGACTGCTGGGTGTTCGTGGAAGTCCAGGGTCCCTGTGTGGTCTCCCCAGACCCCATAGTGGGCGTGCCAATGTCACCCCAGTGGATGAAAGTCGTGGCTTCCCACTTGGTCTTCTCTGACCCCAGGATGGGGGTGGTGGGGCCTTATTACAGGGTAAAGGTCTGGGCTCTCTGCTTCAGCCTTTGCTTGTGTTGCAGGTGAGGTGAGGCCACATTTTTTCCCGTGGTGTTTGGCTGGAGCAGAGCAATTGTGTCTAAAAGTTTTCTGTTTTAGCCTGGCACTGTGGTGTGCCTGTAGTCCCAGCTACTCAGGAGGCTGAGGCAGGAGGATTGTGAGTTCGAGCCCAGCCTGGGCAAAATAGTGAGATCCCATCTCCAAACAGGGGAAAGTTGGGCCCACAGAGCATGTGGATAGGGGGCTCCTTTCCTCTTGGGCCCCGGTTTCTTCATCTGTAGCATGAAAGCGGGGACAAACTTCTGTTGAGCGAGGACACTCACCCTTCTTCATTGAGAACAGCGCCCCTCCAGCAGGTGCATCTGCACAGGCGGGATTCCATTTGAAGGGAGCTTTCCGCTGCTGAAGAACAAGGAGCAGGAGGAAGAAAAGGAAAGAAGGAATAAAGATGGAAGAAGGGAAGTAAGGAAAGCACTGGCTGGGACAGCCTCTGGGAATGGGCAGAGGTGGTTACAGTTGCCATCAACACAGCCCAGATGTGGAACAGTCTTCTCACCACTCCCAAGGTTCCCCCATGCCTTTCTGTGGTAAACCCCAGTCCCTGGAAACCACGGATTAGTTCTTTCTCTCCTGCTGGTTTTGCCTATTCCAGAATGTCACATTTATGGAATGAGGCAGTGTGCAGCCTTGTGAAGCTGGCCCTATTCCTAGTGCGTTTGAGATGTAGCAAGTGTGTTGCATGTATCCGTATTGGTAGCTTGTTCTTTGTGTTACTGAGTAGCATTGCATGTGTGTGCCACAGTTGCTGATCCAGTCACCAGTGGAAGGACTCCAGGGTTGATTCCGGTATGAATAAGGGCACTGTAAACATTTGTGTAGGGGCTTCTGTGTGAACATAAATTAAGCATCATTGCTGGGCTAGCCTGGTAAGTGGGCGGTCAGGGACGGGACACAGAGTAGGGCATCATTGGTCCTATTAAGCTTGCCAGACTATTGAGAGGATAGAACAAGTGTGTAATTGAAGTGTGCGGGAATCACAGAGTGTGCACCACACAGAAGCCGAGCCTCCACAGAGGACACTGAAACTAGTCTGTCATCAGGAGACTTGGTCAGGGCATCACACACACACCCCCTTCCGCTGCTGTCCAGGGGCAAGACTGCTGTGACCTCTGATTTCTGCATTTCCAGCTCACGTCAACATTAAAACATTTCTATTTTTTAAATCCAAGTATGTTTTATAGTAAAATCATTCAGTACAATAGAATACAGTATAAAATGTGAAAGCCCCCCTTCACACCCCTGTCCCACCCCAGCCTCACACCCATACCTGGACATTACCCATGGTAGCATCTCAAAGCAATTCTTATGCATGCTGTTCCCTGTTTTTACACACACACACACACACACACACACACACACGTGCACACATTATGTCTAGGCATATAGCTTTATCTTCATTTTAACTGATATAACTGAGGTGTTATGATATGTGTCACTCAGCAGCTTGATTTTTGTGAACTAAATATGTTTGGGCCATCTGATCTGTGCATGTTAGTACACACAGATCTGCCTCATTCTTTCTAACTTCTGCACGGTACCTTATACTAGACATGCAGCGTCATTTATAATATTTAGTTCTTTTCCTATTCATGGCCAGTTTGATTTGTTTCTAAGTTTTGCTGTTATATAAAATGTTGCAACAAACAACCTTTTATATATGGCTCTTTGTGCACACCTGATTTATTCTCTCCTGTAGACACTAGAAATGGAATTGTCTGCAGGAAGTGGATGCACATCTAATATTTTCATAAATCTGGACAAATTGATTTCCTAAAAGGATGTGCTAATTTATATTCCCACCATGAGCTTTCGAGACTGCCAGTTTTCTCACAACCTCATCACCACTGGGAATAACCAATTTTTTAACTTTTTATTAATTTAATAGGTGAAAAATGATCCCCCAATGTTGTTTTAATTTGCATTTTCCCATTTACTAATAAAATCAATCTTGTCTTCCATATATTAATTTTCTGTGGGGCATTTCTTTGGATTGCAGTTTCTGTCCTTTTCTGTTTTTGCTTTTATTGATCTGTTGCCCTTCACTTACTGATTTCACACGTTCTTTTTAAATTCTGGATATCAATCTTTGTATAACATATTTGTTATTTTTTTCTATCCTGTCGCAATTTTTAAAACATTGTTTATAGTATCTTTTATCATGTACAAGAATTTCTTTCTAGGTAGAAAAATCTGTTTGCCTTCCCTTCTGGCTCTGTGTGGGGAACTGTGTGTATGGAGAGGCCAGTCCTTCTCTGGGGACAGGTGAGTGGCATTTCTCCCAGAAACCTGCAGAGGCATGTTTCTTCAGGGATAAAGCTCACCTCAGGACACCTGGGGACAATTCTGAAAACGCTGACAGCTGCAGGGAGCACTGTGTTTCCTACTAGGGTGCCTGAGCTTTCCTCTTGAGAAGCCAGACCCAGGGGTGTCGTTCTAGGTCACCTATGGGGAGAACACACTCACGCTTTATGCCTGGGGCTGGCACCTGGCAGGCCACAGTGACTTGCTTAGACTCCTTCCTTTTCCCGTCTTCCTGGGGTGGCACGGGTCCTGCCCACGGAGACCCTCCCCACTCCCTTCCTTCAGTCCCTCAGGCTCGGGGTTCTCTCCTCAGGAGCCCGGAATACAAGGCCTAGGCCAGGGCTGGGGAAGGGGTGCAGCCACCTGTGTGCCCACAGTGGAGTAAGCCTCCCGCCGGCCCCCTGGCTGCGGAGCCGCCTCCCCCTCTGGCGTCTCCCTCCTCCTCCTCCCCCACGCTCCCCTGGAGCCAGGGGCTCACGCAGGCCAGGCCTGCCAACTGCAGCAGTAGGAGGGGGGTCCTCACAACTGAGCCACCTCTCTCCTTGAGCTCTCGAGGCGGACACTGATGGGCTGAGGACATTATGTGGTCCCTGGGAAATGAGCCCAATCCATCACAGCTCCCCCGCACCTCTGAGAAGGAAGAATGGAGGACACAGGCCCTGCCTGAGACGGGGCAGGCCAGGGAAATGGACATTTCAGGAATGGACGAGGGGGAGGCGGAGCCAGGAGACCCCGTTCCCCAGATGCGGGGGTACCTCTGGGCCCTGAGAGGCCTCCTCTCTGCCCCTCAGGGCAGACACAGGAGCTCAGGGGCGCTGGCTCCCCCTTGCCCAGCGTCCCTCATAGTGGGTGGAGAGACGGAGAGGAACAGAGATGGGAGGAAACTGTGGTCAACTCAAGTGCTGCCTTGCTCCTCTCGCATTCCTCTCCCTCTCCGGACTGACCCTTATTTCCAGCGTGGGCCCTTCTTTTCTTCATGTCCCCTAGAAGGATGGGCTGGAGACAGTTGACAGGGTCAGAGGGACATTTGGATCCTGATCACATTGGACCCCATGGAGCTCACACAGGCCTGCCTGGTGGGTCCATGAAGTGCTGCCACCCTAGGAGGCTCTGTGAGTGCAGGAGGGGAGAGGACACAGGAGGGGAGAAGAGGGGAGGGGAGGGGAGAGTCAGTTCCAGGATCTGGGTGCAGAGGGCCTCTGGCAAAGGTGGAGGAGATGAGGGTTGGAGCACAGAGCAGTGCTGAGCAGGGCTCCACAGGGGAGTGGCATTGGCTGGGGCTTAGGGGGAGGCTTAGAGGAAAGGGGAGCCTCAGCCCTGGATTCTGGTCTGCCCAAGACCTTGGCTGTCCCCAGACTTCCCTGCCCTGGGAAGCCTGGTCCCCAGAGGAGCCCAGGAAGGAAGGTGAGAACCAGAAAGAAGAGGTGGGAGACTCTGAAAGCTCAAACTGCCCCTGGATACCAGGATGCTCCCAGGACCTTAGGGGTGAGTGGAGATGGGACAGGGCTCCACCTCCTTCCTGGGACTGTGTCTACCTCTACGGGGCTCCATTGAGGTCATGGCGTCCTGACTGATGTGACCTCATAGCAAAGTTCCTCATCCTTGCTGGGCTCCTTCCACTGTCTGGTGCCCACTCGTGTCCCACTCTTCTGTCCCTCCCTGGCTACCTCCATGCCAATTCTTCTCCCCTCCCTGTCCCTTTCCCTCAGCCTGTGCTGGAATCTTCCCCAGGGTCTCTCCACCCACAGACTCACAGCTGTGTTCCAGGCTGGCTCCTTGCATTTGTGGTGCTGGGTCCCTGGTAGCCCTGAGCTGGGCACGGGGAAGTGTTCATTTTGTGCTCACTGACTTACTCTCCTGTGGAAGGGATGGCAGAACTCATCTCCATCCCCTTCGTTTTCCAGAGAAGGAGCCAGAGGTTCAGAGAGGGGCACTGACCTGCCCAAGCTCACACATGGCTAAACTGAGAGAGCAAATCCAGGTCCTGTTTCCAAGCCTCGCCCACCCCTGGCCCCTCTGCTCCCTGGGCTCCTGTGTGGTGCCCTGCCCCGCAGCATCTATGGGCTCCCGGCCTTCCAGGGGCCATTGAGAGACCTGAGGACAGGAAAGGGTGAGGGTGCAGAAAAGAGGGCAGACCAGGGAAGCTGGTCCCCTAGAGACCAAGTGTGGGGTGCAGGACAGAGCCTCAGAGCTGGAAGGAAACTTAGGAAACAACAGGAATAAAATATTCACATAGTTTTATTATTTACAAAGTGTGTTCATTAGCATTGTTTATCTTCATCTTCATGTCAGTGTGGTGGTAATATTTATCTCTCTACAGGTGAGGAAACTCAGGTTCCAAGAAGGTCAGTGACCTGTTGACAGTGGCAGATGGCTTTGCTGGAACCCTGAGCTCCATCAGGGTTTTCCACCGTGTGTCCCATCTGCAATCAGCACAGGAAACCAGGAAGATGGTCAGGGATTGCCATGGAATTGCGTGCCAGATGCAGAGGTGACCCCTTCCCTGTCCCATGACACATGGAGTTGGTGGCCACACCGTCCTGACAAGGAGGAAGGCTGCTTGTGACCACTGCTGGCCAGAGAGGTAGCAGTGAGTATGGGGCCCAGCTCGGTCAGTTTCCTATTCCTGATTTTTTCCTTTTTCCCTCTGTTGTCCACTGAGAAGAGGAAGCTATCAGGACTCCAAGTTCACCCTCTGCTCACACATTATTATCTGTCTTCCTAGCTCTGGGTTGTCTCTGCTGTGTCATAGTTGAGTCTTCTTTCTACCATACCTCACTCCCTCCAAAGCTCAGCATTTTTTCAGTGTCCTTCATATGTCTGGTGCTTTATGAATGTATCATCCTACTTGCAAATCCAAATGGCTTGGTAACGTGGGTAATACCAGTTCTGTGTTTACCAGTGAAGAGCCTAGGGGTAGGGACCTTAAGTGCCGTCCCTAGGGTCTCTCAGTAGGTAAGAAGGAAAGGCAGTCTTTGTTCTGCAATGGCAAAAGCAACGCTGCCACCTGCAGTGATGTGAAAAGTCGAACATGTACCCAGTGAACTGGGTTGCCCAGCTAAGATTTCCAGGCAAAGCGTTGAAGGTGCTACCTGGTTTCTCCCTGTGTCTCATTGTGAAAGGAGAGAGGAGAGAGAGAAATTATAGTCAGGACTATTCAACGTGAAGGAGCTGGGACTTGGCTTTAAAACTCCCAGCCTGCAGATGATAAATGATGCTAAAATAAAATCCAGGCACTTTCAGGGATATATAATCTAAAGACGAAACCAAAGGTGTGACTGTAAAATCCCTTAAAACCTCAGAAAGATCAAAGGTAACGTGTTTAGTCTGAAAAACCAAATTGTTTTCTTCCTCTATACTCTCAACACAGAACACTTCTGTGACCAGATGTGTGAGTGCACCCCTCCCCCCCAAGAAATTCTCCATTTCTCTGCAGACACCAACTGGACGTCCTACAATTCAGTTCACTTCTGACACTAACCAGGGTTGGCACAGACCCCGCAGGTTGAGGGTTCAGTCCCCCGAGTCTGCCCCCACTTCAGATGCCAATCGCAAGCCCCAGGTTGTCACCTGTACTTCTGACTGACTAGCTATAAATCGGGTTGCCATGAACCCTGTCTCAGGTTTTGTAATTTTCTAGGATGACTCACAGAACTTAGGAAAACACTTACTTGTGTCTCCTGGCTTATTAGAATATTATAATAAAGGATGTGCTAAAGGATTAAGATGACCAGCCGGGTGCAGAGACACATAGGATGGGGTCTGAAGAGTCCCGAGTGCAGGAGCTTCTGTCTCCATGGAGTTGGGGTGCACCACCCTCCCAGCACGTTGTGATGTTCACCCACTCAGAAGCTCCTCAAAACCTTGCTCGTGGGGGGTTTACAGTGGCTTCACCATGCAGGCATGATTGGTGACTCACTCTATCTCCCTGCAGGATGGGAGGCGGGCTGAAAGTTGCAAGCTTCTAATCACGGTTTGATCTTCCTTGTGACTAGTCCCCATCGAGGAGCCCACCAATCGCTGCCTCGTTACAACCAAAGATGCTCCTATCTCCCAGGAAATTCCAAGGGATTAAAAGTTCTGTGTCAGGAACCAGAGTCAAAGACCAAATATTAGATAAATGATCCCCCTGGAACCCCTATTTACAAGGGTCTTAGAAGCTCTGTGTCAGGAACCAGGGTCAAAGGCCAGCATACATATTTCTTATTATTTCACATCATGCCTCAGACAAAAGGCCCTCGAATGAGTCTAAGGTATGTGCTTCCCAGATTTTCTCAGTCAAACATTAAGGCCTCCAAGAAGCTTGAAGACATCATCCCTCAGTCAACTGAGAGGCCGGGGGTTTGGAAGACTCATCCGTGAGTCTGCGTGGGCCCAAGGTCACTAAGGACTTGTGGCAGGAGCGGTGACAGTGGCACTGAGCCAGGGATTAAGACCCTCGAGGAATGAAGAGGAGGACCCCAGGCTATATAGGACCCGCAACAAGGATGGGTGGTCCACAATGGTGGGAGAGTCTCATGGCAGCGAATCAGCTGCTGGGTGGTTTCGGGAAGACGGGAAGGTGGGAAGGGCCGGAGGAGCACAGAGGATACCAAGCCCACCCTCAGGCCCAATGTCACGAGGCAAAGGACAGCAATGAGCCACCTCCCAAGAGAACTGCAGGGAAGGCAGCATCCTCAGAGCAGAGGCAGGTTTCAGGGAGAGTGAGAAGGTGACGTTCAGAGAGGCTGAGCCGATAGGGGCTTGTGCTCAGGGCTGTGCACTTCAGAGGGCAGAGTTGAAAGGTTTATAGATTTGGTGAAGAGTGGGAAAAGGGGCTAATTTAATGGATTTCAAATAAGGTCTTATTGAGATGGGATTCTGGGGTGATGAGGACAGGGGCATCCTGGGCTTCTCGTGGTGACTGGCGTGAACAGGGATAAAGTAAAGGCACTGAGAGACTGCCCGTGGGGGATGGCTGGGGGACAGGAGTCTGTACTGGTGCGAGTGGAGGTCTGGGATCGCACTCGCTCCTGGGGAGGGGCGTTTGATGGAGAATCTGGGGTCCCTCCTCACTCCTGCTAAGTGGCGTGCAAGCTGGGTGAGGGGCGGGGCAGCAAACGGATACAATTTGTATAAACCCATCGGAGGGTGAAGGGAGAGCTCTAGACACGTTCTGAAGCTAAGTGACAATCAGATGACTCCACGGAGCAGGGAAGGCTGGTAGGGGTGGGAGGAGAGGCAGCAAGTCATTTTGCCTGGGTCCCCCAGACCGGCTTAGCAGTCAGAGCCTGGGCATCTCAGCAGGCAGAGTGGAAGCGGGTGCTGGAGACCAGACGGAGGGTTGGAGGTCTGTTTTAAGAATCCGTCGGACTCCTAGATCCTCTGCCTCCCGTGAGAGTGAGAGTAGGTCAGCTACCCACTTCCTCGCTTCCCTTTCGCCCACTGCCCGGCAGAGAGCTTGAGGTTAGTCTCTGGAGAGGGTGAGTCACAGAGGAGCTCCGCTAGGGCACCAGGCACGCGGAGAGCGAGCGTGATGGGGCGGAGTGGGAACAGACACGGGGCAGGGAGAGCCCCTCGCCCTGCGGCAGCTGGTGCCTAGAACCCTGGAGCCAGGTTTACACCCCCAAGGAGGGCAGGCGAGAATCCCTTCTGGAGAAACCGAGCTGTCAGAGACGAAAAATGGGCCCAAGCTGCTGCCCAATCTGTGTAGAGCCCACAGACCCCGAGGCACACACACAGCCTCTGAGCTCTGCAAGGCCCTGGGCGGCCAAGAAGCAGCAGAGGCTTCCAGAAAGCTCTGAGGAAAGACAGAGGCCCACGGAAGGAGAAAACAAAAGATGTAGCAGGCACTCAGAGGAAACAGAAAATACACAAAGCTTAAAAAATGTTCAAAAGTTAAAACTTTAATATTTCCAGAGAAAATATGGCACACCAAAATAAAACATGCTGTGCTATAAAAAGGAATATTCGCAGAACAAATGGACCATTTAGAAATGAAAAAATGTGATAGTATAAATTGTAAACACTTCGATAGAATGTAACCTAGAGGAACTTTTCCAGAAAGGAAGAATAAAGAAAAATAGATGATGAACAGGAGAGAAAAGATAATAAAGTTAGAGGTTCAGTCCGGAAGGTCTGACATCGGGACAGTGGGTGTCAGAGAGAGAGACCAGCCCCTTGGGGGTGACAGGCCTGGGGTAGGACACAGAGTGACCTCAGGTGCTGCGTGTTGAGCAGCCCTCTGCCCGGCTGGTGCAGAGAAAAGGAAGGTTCACTGTTTTCTCCATCCTGCAGCCACACTGGCAGTGGTAAGAAGGACAGCACAGGGAGGTGCAGTGCCGGCAGTGACACTGGACTTCAATTCCCAGGTGGTAAAAATGCACAGAGGTGTTGCTGGGAAGGGTCGTATCAGGGGACCCAGCCAGAGGGGGTCCAGGGATGGGGCACCAGTCAGGTGTCTGGGCGCTGGTGCCAGGGGGAGGGATTTGGAAGGTGAGAGGAGCCCCAGCAACACAGTGGCCCTGGCAGAGTGTGGCTGAACAGGGGGAGAGGGAGGGAGCAATGCTGGGGCGACCTAGGTGTCCGGCTGGGGGTGTTCGATGTAAGTCACAGGAGGTCCTGGTTTGTTCTGGGCTCCTGCGCTAGGCCCAAAAGACCAGACCAAAAAGGAGTCACACGTGCTCAAGTTCCACAGTGCCACCAGGCTGAAGTGAGGTTGCTTATCTGAGCTTCCAAGAAATCGGAGGGGGCCGGTTGGGGGGGGGATGGATGGGGAGAGAATGAGCAGCCAAATCCCCAAACAGGCCACTTTTAGCCCAATGCCAAGGAAGTCCCCCCTGCTTTAACCTTTACAAGGAAAGTAACACTGAAACGACCAACCCACTTTTTGTCCTTGTTTCTGCTCTCTTCAGTCGTGTTCTGTCGCTAAACACTGCCCAGGTTGCAGAGGGGAGTTCTCTAAACCTCTTCTGGTTCTGACGGCTGTCTGATTCACCAGTTGTTCTTTGCTCAAATAAACTCCTGCAAATTTATTCTGTCTAGGGTTTTCTTTCATCAGGGGCTACAGACAGGAGGAGGAGGAGGAGAGGAGGAATTGTCATTAGTGGCTCAGGTTTGGTGGGAAGACGCTGCCCGGGCTTTGCTCCCGTAACCCAGTGGCGCTGGCCCAGACCCTGCGCTGAGCTGGGTGGGGGCTGGGGAGGCGGGGGGTGGGGGGGTGGGGGGGAGCCCTCCGCTCTGGAGGGAGGGGGAGCCAAGGGCTGCGGGTCAAGTTCTGGCCTTTTCTTTGCAGGGAAGGCAGAGCCCAGAGGTCAGGGAGGAGCTCCTGGGCATCTGGGCTTGGGGGAGATGGCCATCCACCTGGGGTCCCATGGCTCGGTGGGAAGCGCACGTGGGCCGAGGGCCTGGGCTGAGCCGGGCGCAGCAGAGACTGTCCTCCATGCGATGCCGATGCTGCACACGTCGATTCCTGAAGGCCCTGAGATGTGAGGAGAGGGAACAAACACAGGAAGGGCCTCGGACCCTAACTGTTCTTGGACCCTGTTCTCTCTCCCCACAGCCTGCCCCTTCTCCAGCAAGCCTGCTCCTGGCTGGCCCTGACTCTGTTTCCCACCCTCCTCACTGCTGGCGTTGTCCCCGCACCTTTCCCCAGCCCCACCTAGGTTTTCCCCCATGAGTCCCCTTCTCCCCAGAGCTGGTGGCTCTTCCCCTCCTGTGTCCACCTTCTCTCCCTCGGGACCACAGTGAGACAGTCCTGGGACTTGGGTGTTGCTGGAGGACAGGTGGGGGAGGGAACTTCTGGTTGTGCAGGTCAGTGTCACTGATGGGGTGGGGGAGAGGGGTCGGAGAGGAGTAGAGGGAGACAGAGAGGGGAGGAGAGTGGAGGGGAGGGAGGAGGAGAGAGACAGAAAGACAGAGAAAGAGACAGAGAGTAGGGTGGGGGGAGACAGAGAGGAGCAAACAGAAACATGGATGAGATTCCTGCAAGTCTGCAGCTGTGGAACAGAGGTGGACCTGTAACGTCCACGTGAGCGTGTCGGATGGGCGGACTCTGTGAGGCTGTAATTTGGGGACCCCTGTGCGGGATAGCTTCCCACTCTGTTCCCTGGCTGACTCCCCCAGCCCTCTATCCCGAGCAGAAGCCGTTCCCTGCTGCAATGTTCCCTGCCGCAATGCCCCAGCCCGACCCACACCACACTCACCAGAGCAGCAGGGCAGGCAGCAGCAGGCTCTTGGCTAGGAGGAGTCCGTAGAGCGCAGAGAGCAGGGCCCTGGGGACTGCGGGGCCAAGGTGGGGCGTGGAGTTGCATGGCCTGGAGGGCAGAGAGGACAGGCTGGACAGGCAGTCTCCTCTGCGGTCCCTTGCCCAGGCCTTGGTGGCTGCGGGTCCCACCCCAAACTCACTGTGGAGGGGCAGTGGTGGCAGACGGAGCCTCAAGGGTCTCTGTGGCTCCTCCAGCCAGGGGCACACAGCTCTGGGTCTGTGACGAGACCAGGTCGGGCAGAGCCCAGGTGGCCTGCGTGGAGGTGGGGGCTGCCAGGGGAGAGAAAGGACAGTGGGTTAGTGTCTGGGAGAGCCTGGCTGCAGGAAACCCGGGTCAGCGAGTTGGGCCAGACTGGGAACAGAGCCCGTTGGCCCAGAAGGAGAATACTGGTTTGGGAGGGTGGGGACTGTGTTGTGAAGTCCCTGGCTCAGGCTTGGACAGAGCTGTGGCCTGGGCTCCACAGGCGCCCACAGGAGCACTGGAAGAGGCTCCAGGAGGCCTGGCCCCCTCGCAGCTCCTCTGCACCCCTGGGCGGCCGCCTGCCTTAGCCCCCTCAAGGGTGGGGACAGTCACTTCCCTGAGGGCCCTTTCCTCTCTGACCTCCCTTCTTGTCCTCACTCTTTGTGGCTGTTTGGAGAAAGGAGCCCCTTGTGGGGAATGTGAAGGGCTGCTGTCACATCCCTGTCCCTCTGGCTCTGTGGCACAGCCCTGCCCCCACAGCCCCCACAGCCTGGGACATGCCTTGCATGGCCCCTCCCGACTCTGAGACTTTGTGAGCCGCCAGCACACCACTCCCACCGTTCACCTTCCCAGGAAGCCCCCAGACCTACCTGTGCTCAGAGCCCTTGTTGGTGGGTGGTAGGGGGAACAGCTGTCTCTGGAAAAGTGGTGGGGGCCACCAGGGTCAATGGCTGCTGTGGGTGGGTGGGGGGCCCAGAAGGAGAAGAAAGTGGGGTCGGCCCCAAGGCTGTGAGCGCAAGTGGGGACTGTCCATGTCCTCGACTGGGTCTACATCCCCATCCCTGTCCCAGAGGGGAGGAGCCTCCCGGAAAGCTGGGGGAAGAGAGGGCCAGGGCTGGGAGGGCTGGAGGAGAGGGCGCCAGAGGCTGGGACATCCCACGTCCCAGGGACTGCCCTGGAAGGCCTTCCCTGGAGAGGGCCCCAGGCTCATGGACACGTGGACACAATGCTGTCCCACAGGGGCACTCTCTCTGAGGCTGCCTGGGATGCTGGCCAGGAACAACCCTGTGCCCAGCCTGGAGGAGGTGTTTGGGGCACTCTGGGAAAATTCTAGACCTGTGCTAGTGAATGTGTGACCTATGGACTGGTTCTGGTCCATGTCCTGTTTGTAACCCACCCACAACAAGGTAAGTTTAAAAATTGGGAGTAAGGATTGCAAAACCTTTATGTTGTTTTGATACTGCCTCAACATCCAAGCACGTGGTTAGTAAACTCGTCTCATCTGCTTGGACAGGGTACAGACCAGCTTGGATGCTGCCAGGCTGATGTGGGGAGTTGAATGTGGAGTGAGCTGTGTGCCAGTAACACACAGGACCAGGTTACAGCATGTGACACTTTAAGGTTAGTTGTTAGCTATAACCCAAAAGTATATAAACACCTGAAGAAAAGTATTTATTTTTTACAATCGTTATTTTTAAATGATTTTCATTTTTGATCTAATCTTTTTTTTTAAATTTAGAGCTTTAACATGATCAGCTAATTTATGGTAGAGCTGTGACTACCTAATTAGAGTTCTAATGAACAGACAGCAAAACAGGAGTTTTTGTTAAGAAAAGACACTTCTTTTTTTTAATGTGGCAGTAACAGTAAACCAAATGAAGATGGTAGAATTGGTGCCAAAGAAATTCTTTCCTTCTGAGATTATTCCAAAGAGTTTGTACTGGTTTTGTTTGAAGATACAATCCCTCATTGTGGTAGGTAGAATAATGGTATTCTACCAAAATGTTCACTCCTGGAACCCCAGGAACCTGTGAACATGTCACATTTTATGGCAAAAGGGACTTGCTAGATGTGATAAAAGTTAAAGACCCCGAGATGGGGAAGGTATCTTGGATTATCCAGGGCAATTTAATGATACGACTCTGTAAAAGCAGAGCCCGTTTCGTAGCTATTGTCAGAGACAGATGCAACGTGAGAGGGACGAAGGAAGGAGGCCACGAGCTAAGGAATATGGTGGCCTCTGGAAGCTGGGGGCAGCCTTCAGGGTACAGCCAGCAAGAAAACCCAGAGCTGCAGGAAACTGAATTCTGCCAACCATCTGAATGAGCAGAAAACGGATTCTCTCCTAGAGCCTCCAGGAAGAAACACAACCTGCTGACACCTTAATTTCAGTCTCGTGAGACCCACACTGGACTTCCAACCTATGGAACTGTAAGATAATAAATGTGTGTTGTTTTGAGCCACTAAATTTGTGGTAATTGGTTATAGCAGCAACAGGGAACTATTGTTCTCGTATAGTGTGAGTTTTGTAGTTATAATTAGTAGTAAAGTATTAAAACCTAATGAGTTATTTGTTAAAATGTATTGGCTAATGAAGCAAATACACCATAAAAACAAGTGGCATATACATATACAACATAAATAAACAAGTTCAAAACAAACTGTTTCTTTTTCAGGAAAAAAAGAGTATTGGATTAAGAAGCTTTTAAAAGCAATCAGTATTTTGCTTATAAATACTAGTTTAGTCGGTTTCTTGTGAAGTAATACTTTGTATTGCAAAGACTTACAATCCGTCTACAATTGCTAAAACATTATTGAAAGATTGCTATGGAGACCTTTGGTTCATAATATTGGGTTAATTTATAGCAAAGAAGGGAGCTTAAATATCACTTTTCATTGACACCTTAGGTCAAAATATTTCAGGAAATGGATAATGACATGGAGACCACCTCTTAGAACATATAAAGCTAGCAAATCATTTTGCATGGCAATTGGAAAAATGCACAAATATTGTTAGCATAGCTATTATTTTACTATATGTGCAATTTGAATACAATGATATGAAGGAATTCTGTATCTTTTAGCTTCATTGCCCAAAACACAACTAGCTCTGAACTGTATAAAACAATGAAAGATTACATTATCAAAGAGTGATTTGTGCTAAGTTTCATGTAGGAGTATGATCTGATGGATGAAGTTGCTATGACAGGAAAACATTCTGGAATAGTGATCCAGATTAAGAAGCCTTGGGCTACATTGTAAATCAGCGCACTGCCTCCTTCATTGAGAAAGTTTTGCTATGAAAAAAGTATCAGCCGGACTGAACAGTGTGTGCTGACCAACATGGAGAAAATTGTGAATTACAAAAGGTGAATGTATGAAATTTAAAATCATTTCCTTTATTATTATCATGGCCAGCCATTAGTGCATACCAAGTTACAAGGGGAAAAGTTCTGTTGAGAATGTTTGATCAGTGGAAAGAACTCCTAATGTTTCCACAAGACAAGAAACCAGTTTAGTACAAATTTTTAAAGAAGTGAATTGCACAATCAGACTTGTTTATATTATAGTTTTGATGTTAATGTTTCCATGCAAGGAAGGAATGCAACACGCTTTTCAATGGCAAATAAAATCTAAGTGCAGAAGTGAAACATGCTTAGAATAGTTTCTATGAATTGTTATGACATGCTCTTAATAACAATTATCAACAAAATAGATGATCTTGATATTGCATATCTGCACAAGTGCTCATGGAGAAACCTTAATTATTTGATAGAATGTTTTCAATTTTGTTTTTTGTCAAAAGAAGAGTATGCAGAGGAAATTAATATAATAGATCCAGAATCAATTTTTCCCATCAAAAGATAATTTAAATTAAACTATAACTTCATAGGATAAAATTTTGGAACTGGCTACCAAAGAAGGATTGAAGATGCATTTTGAAAATACAGCATCAGGTGCTTCCTTTTGTAAAAGTTAAAAATAACAATATTGAGCTTGTTGAAATTGCTTTACAATTCCTTCTATTTCTGCCAACATACCTCAGTTTTCTACTATGAATGTTATTTTAAAAAAAGCATCAATACAATTTCTTCATCCATTATCTCTTAAGAGACATGATGTCATAAATAGCACTCAGATTAGGCAAGTTAACAAGTAAGAAGAGTACTCATTTGTCACATTAAAATCATTAAATATGGATATACAGGGTGTTTGTTCAAAATGTGCATATTGGCATTTAATATGGAGAATTGCTATTTCCCTTTTAACCTTGTATTTAGTTATGACTGGGGAACCACAAAACATTATGGGTATGATGTTAAGCCACTATATTAACCACCTTCATGCATACTTTCAAATGATCGATGTGTACAGTTTTTATAGTTTAAATTTTTCCCTATGTTATATTTATTCTGATTATATTTGTTGAAATGTGGTTTTATATCTATCAAACATAATAAACATTTTGAGCTTTACTTTGTGTTTTTCTTTTATCTCATTTTATTTTTCTAGTAATTTGTTTTTACTGTATTTTACAAAAAAAGTAGTCACTTATGAATTACAGATTTTTAAAAAAAGGTCTTCCACCATAGATTCTTTGAGAAGCTCTGCTCTAGGCTAGAGGTTGGCAAACTTTCTGTAAAGAGTCAGGGGTAAAAATTTGGGCTTTGTGGGCCATGCATTCTCTGTCACAGCTGTTCAACTCTGCTGTTGTAGCATGAGAAGGGCCACACACAACAGGTACACGATGGGCATAGCTGTGTTCCAAAACAGCTTTACTTGGCATTAAAATGTGAATTTCTTATATAATTTTCATATGTCACAAAGTATTATTTTTTCTTTTGATTTTTTTTCCCCAACCACTTAATAACCATTCTTAGTTTTCAGGTCACAGCTAGCTGACCTCTGATCTGGACCAGGAGGGATGAGCAGGTCCCCACCCAGATACCAACCAGCCCATGTGAGTCCCTGGCTCCACATGGTGGGGCGGGTTTGCAACCAGTGGATACGCATTTACTGACCACCGGCTGTGTGCCAAAGATGCTGGGCAGTCTTGGGCCCTCCTTGGGGGAGTCATATGGACGTGACAGGTCAGCATGCTCAACGGATGTGTTTGACCCCTTTGAGCCTCTCCGAGGAGGCCACTGGCTGCAGGCAGGCAGTGTGGGGTGGCTGCACGTGTGCATATGTGTGACCCGGGCACCTGCAGCCTTCCTGGGAGACTGGGGCGGGGCGAGGCTGGCTTCCATGATTAGGAAATGGGGGTTGGAGGCAGCAAGAGGGAGGGAGGGGCATTCCCCCTTTCAGGGAAGGGGCTCACCTGGAGACACCGCCAGGTAGAATTTGACGGACTTAGAGATGGAGTTGCCGGAAGCACGGTAGATTTTACACCAGTAGTGTCCTGAGTCTTCCTCTCTCAGACTAGTCATGGTGACAATGAAGAAGCCAGCAACAGGGTCGTCCCAGATTGAGAATCGAGAGACCTGAACCTGTGTCCAGGGCCTGGAGCTGGTGACCAGCCTGGTGCACACAAGAGCTGACACCTCCTTACACCAGCCCTTCTTCTCGTAGAACCTGCCGGTGGGCGGGTACTGGCATCTCACAGAGAGCTGCTGCCCTGCTGTGCTTCGAAGTTCATGAACCTTGGGTAACGCCCAGGAGCCTGGAGAACAAGGCCCCCGGTCAGGGCCACGTGCAGAACCTGCCTCACACCAGGCCTCTGGCCACGGAGCCACCTGCTCCCTGCCCCTGCTGTCCCGACAGTCCCCACCGCACCCTTCCCCTCTCCTCCCCAGGCTCTTCCTCCTCTCACCTGGGAGCAGCAGCAGCAGCAGTTCTGGGAGTGCTCTCCAGGCAGGGCCCTTGTCCTGTGCGCTGGTGGGCAGGGACATGGGGGCAGACTGGGGAGAGGGAAAAATGGATGAGATGGAAAATGAGACAGGCCAGGGCCTGGCTTGGGGAGGTGGGAGACTGGGGGGCAGATTCTGTGGGTACAGGGAAGTGGGGGCCTCCAGCTGCAGGCCTGGCTGGGCCTGGTGGGCTGGCACGCAGCTCTCTGGCCTCTGTAGATTGCTCTCCCTGGTGCCCAGCCTCCCTCCTGCCAAGACCCACCCCTGGGGGAGGAGCTGAGAGGGCCAGGAGGAAGTTGTGGTCAAGTAGTAGGCCGGCTCCCTTGTTTCCCTCCTGTGCACTGCCTCTTCTTTGCAGGGCCCTGGATTTGCCCGCATTTCCAGGGAAAGTCAGGCTGAAAGTGGGTGACAAGCTCAGAGACACGGAGGCCTGACCATGAACCCCAGTCCCACTGGTCGCAGGGGTTGTCAGAGACGTCACGCCTAGGCCTGCCCAGTGGGTCAGTGATGTGCTTCCCCCCCCCACCCCCCAGGAAGTTTCGTGGGTGCTGGAGGGAAGGGGAGAGAGGAGGTGGAGAGACAGCACGGAGCAGGGCCCTCAGAGGGGGCAGGCGGACGGACGGGTCCCAGGAGCCCGGACCTGGCTTCGTCTCTGTGTCCTCAACTCCTGCTGCCTCAGGGCACTGCGGAAATATTTGTTTAATCGAGAACAAACAGATGTTAATAAACATAAACGGATGAAAAATTCTAGCATCTCTTTAGTGAATGTTAGCATTTTCAAGATTTAATTTTTTACAAAAGGTGCAATTTACAGAGAGAGAGGATCTATATTAGGAGTGGTGGAGAGGCTGGGTGTCACTGCAGTTGCACCCCGGGGGCCCTGCCAGGCCACCGTGTGCGCAGAGTCAATGACTGAGACGGGAACCAGAACCCACCAAGTGGACTTGATTTTATGTCCACTGCTCTGCCCACCTCTGGACCCCGACTCCCTGCTCCGCCCCGGTGCAGTGCCCTCCTCCTTACAGTAGGAGGAAGCAGAAGGGCAGAGGGACGGACAACAGGAGGACGCAAGGAGCAAGGTGGGAGAGCGGGCCTGAGCTGCAGAGCCAGAGGACACCTGCAGGCAGACCGCTGTCCCTCCGCCATGCCTGACTCTCTCGCCCGTGATTGCAAAGCCTGTGCATGCACTCTCTCTCTCACGACTTTTCTTTTTCTCAGAAATGGGAACTGGGGCCCAGGCATGGCCAGTGACCGGCTGAAAGTCACACTGTGAGTTGGTGGTATTACCAGAACTGGCCTCCTGACTTTTGACCGGAGTCTTCCGGCTGCAGCCCGGCTGAAGTCTGACCCACAGACAGGACAGGAAACCAGGGGTGAGGCAGAGCAGAGGTGAGCTCGTGGGGGCTTTCTCACCTCCAGCGGGGCCCAGCTATCTCTCTCTGGACCTAATTACATGCCATATCAGCGAGGGGTGGCTCAGAAGCGTGTCACTGCGTGTGAGGGTGTCAGCAACTGGTTTCCCACAATGATTTTCCTCTTCTCTAACCACTGCTGACCACCGAGAAGTGACACGTCCTCCCTGTAGGCTCATAAGAGCTGCCCTTGCCACATCCCACCAGCTCTGTGTCCTTTCAGCCCCCTGTGATTGGCTCTGCATTGTTCTCTGCTGTGTCCCACGGGACAGGGACCTCTCAAAGGGCGGGATCTCCCCCTCTCTGTGCTGTGGCCACCCCACCAGCGTGAGGGCGTGGGCACCCTTTGCATAGACTTGGGACCTCGGGTGCTCCAGGCAGGGCCCTGCTGGAGCCACCTAGACCCTTGGTCTCCTCCAGCATCCGGAACCTGAGCCCCAGGTGTGGGAGCAGGCACTTTGAGCTTAGGCTCAACCCCATCTGGGGTGGGGCTGGCCCTGCTCCGGGGTGCTCATGACAGCCCCTGTCACATGTTGAATTTTTGCAGGAGGGGCCGGGGCAGGCAGCTGTAGTGGGACTTGGGGCCCCTCCAGCAGTCTCCTCGAGAGATGGGGGCAAGGAGCCACCACCAGGGGAGGGCACAGCCAGGAGTTCTGTCGGGGGCCTGGGGTTCTAGGGGGGAAACCATTCTGTCTCCCTCTGAGAGGGCCCCTCAGGGACCTTGGGAGCCTCAGCAGCCTCCTCACCCGACCTCATTGGCAGCATTCTCGGGGGAGACCGTAGAAGGAGCTGGGGAGCTGAAGACATGGTGTTTGCAGAGGGTCCGGCCCTCCCCTCCTTCTCCCTGAATGGGCCTGGGGCAGACGAGAGCTCAGTTTCTCCGTCTATAAAATGGACACATTGTGGCTTCTTTCCCATCCATCCCAAGCTGTCCTCCTTCCGTGGCTTCCTGTCAGTGACCTCTGCTCTGGGGAGCCCTGCAGGGGACCTTGGCAGCCCAGGGTGTCAGAGCCGAGGGAGTCTGGGCTCCTTCCTCCCCCGCCCCCTCCTCAACAGACACACGTGTTGGGAGCTCTGATTGGCTTCCAGGTGGACCGGACCCCACACCGCTCACTTAGCTCAACACGGGTTCAGTGCCCCCTCACCCCGGGTGCTCACATGAGGTTGAAATGAGGTTTCTGCCCTCCCTAGGGACCAGAGGGGCTGATGGGCCCCTGACGCAGGAGGAAGCTTCAGCCTGTCCTTTCCCTGGTGTTAGGTGACAGGAAGGCCGCGGTGGGGAACCCAGCAGCACAGTGGGGAGAGGGGAGGTGCCTGCCGGGTGGGGACTAGAGCTGGGCAGGGCTGAGGCCCGCAGGGCAGCGACCTCCACCCCCCACTCTGCCCACAGACCCCACCCCGCAGGCCTCACATGCGCCCAGCCAAAGCTGTCACCTTTTCCAATCTTCCCCTGCTTTTCTCTGTGTCTGGGCAGGGTCCCTCCTGAGGCCCCGCCGGCCCCACCCCACACAGGAGGCCCCACACCTGCTGCCGGCCCTGCTGGTGCTCCTGACCTCAGGTGAGGGGCAGGGAGAGGCGGGAGTGGGGAGAGCAGGCCTGGCACCAGGCTGAGGGCTGTCTCTGGGGTCAGGGTTGGGGTGGGATGTCCCATTCCTCAGCCTGACATGAAGGCTGCTCTCGGGCTCCGGGGTACAGAGACTAGAGGCCCTGGGGTGACCGAGCATCATGGCTTCTCTGTGTGCCCAGGCCTAGCCAGCCCCTGCCTCTCTGCTCCCACCAGCTCCGGGAGAACATCCCTTCCCTCGGGGGTCAGCCCTTGCCCCCTCTGTCTTGTCAACAGCTGCAGTTGTGGCCCCAGGGAGGACCAGTCCAGCCTCCAGCAGTGGCTGTGAGCCCAGGGAGCGCTGGGGTCTCACCAGAAGGGAGGTCTGGCCTCTGACGCAGGAGGGGGAGGTCTGAAGGGGTCCCCTGGACTCAGCTCAGAGCTAGGCTGGGCTGGGCAGCGGTGAAGGACAAGCTCTAAACTGCCCCCATGCTGGAGCCCAGAAATAGCCACAGGGGCAGGGTTGAAAGGGAATTGCCATTAGTGCTGATGTCGTAGCTGGGGGAAGTGAGGCCCAGAGAAGGCAAGTGGCCGGTTCAAAGTCACTCAGCCACTTCAGGGCCGAATCAGGGCGAGGACCCAGGCTTCCTGTCTTCTGGCCCGGTGCTCCTTCTGGGCTCAGGTTCCCCACAGGCACCTCCGGAGCCCCCAGCCCGGTTAGCCTACTGCAGACCCAAGGAGTCCTCCCCCTGAACCCCATCAGGTCTGCTTATAGAGTCAGGGCTCTTCCAAAAGACTGTGAGGACAGTACAGATTTGAATGAAAGCAGAGGGGGACTGGTGAGAACACAGCACAGAGGAGACAGGCCTACAGAGAGGGGATTTAAGTGAGGTTGGCAGCGGGAAGTGTGGGCAGGGCGAGGGCTGTGGAAGACCCAGCGGGCAGCTGGTAGAGGTGCAGCCTGCTGCCTGCTGGGCTCAGGTGCAGGTGCAGCCGAGGCGTTGGGGCTGCAGACGCGTCTGCAGAAGGGTCCCCACATGGAGCAGAACGAGCATTGCTGGGCTCTCCACTAGCCCCTGGGGGAGTCTCCCCAAGACCCTCACAAGGCTCCTAATCTGAGCCTGGGCTTTTCAGCTGCCTTCAGATGCATTCTGTGCTTTCTAGGTACCCCCAAGAGGGACAAAGTGGGGTGGTCCACCAGAAATACCCCTGTCATTGCTCCTTCTGGGATCCAAGGAGGGGCCAGTGCCAGTGCGGTCAAGTGAATTAATCTTAAGCCAATCCATGCAGCCAGTACACCCAGACCCATTAGGAGCTCCTATGAATCAGGCCAACTTGAGCCTCAATCCCATCGTCTGCAAAATGGAGAGACAGCACCTGTCTCACAAGATTACTGTGAGGGTTATGTGCGATATTGCATGTAAAATCTTGGTGCTTAATAAACACAAGCTATTATTATTAAAAGCAAATGAATTCTAGCTTCTTTTCATTTAAAAATTTTTCTTTCTGTACTGCATAGATCTATTAAGGGAGTTAAAACATCTCTAATATATTTGTCCTTAAAGGAGTCCCATCATTTTAAAAATAAAAATATTTCCTCTGGCCCCTGAAACTGTCCTCCAGTGACACAGGAAGGGGTATGGTATGTCAGGTGCACATGTATGCGCCCTGAATTTTAGATTTCAAGGCAGTTAACTCATAAACTTGTGCTGTAAAGAACTTGGGACTCTTGAAACACACTCCCTGTTTTGGGGTTCCTACTCTGCCTCTTTGGGTGTTGACATTTTTGAGCACATTGCTAAACCCATAGTCTTGTTTCTCTCCCTTCTTAGATGGTGTGAATGGGTCCCTAATGTGATTGTTCTGGGAATAAATGAGTAAACCCTTTAAAACATTTACAGAAGTGCCTGTTACATGGTATCTCCCCAATTAATGTCTGTTATCATGAATAAGCAACATCCAAAATATTGTGTTTGCTTGACTTTTAATTATATGTGTATACATAAAATAGTAGTATACAAAAGTTCTGAATGAAAAAAAAAGTCATATAATTTTTTTGTGGAACAGAAC
This sequence comes from Varecia variegata, assembly GCA_028533085.1. Taxonomy (NCBI): domain Eukaryota; kingdom Metazoa; phylum Chordata; class Mammalia; order Primates; family Lemuridae; genus Varecia; species Varecia variegata. The sequence continues at coordinate 88,325,078 of CM052441.1, forward strand.
TTTCTATCTATGATCCTAATGCCAGAAACTATACAGGGAAATAGGATAGCTTACACTATATACAAATTAAAACTTGGACATTGTCAAAAATATAATAAATAAAGTTTAAAAGAAAATCACAAGGTGAATATTTTCTTCCTACTTGGCAGATAAAGGGTTATTAGATTTCATATGAAAACAAGTCTTTTAAACAATAAGAGAAAATTAATATTTCAGTAGAGAAAGGGGATAAGGCTGTGAGTAGGCAATTTTCTACAGAAGAAATATTAATGAAAAATGTTAATAAAATATATTCAAAAGGGATATTACTAAAATCAATGCAAAACCACTCTTCTCCCAGATTGATAAAAGTTAAAATAAATGATGATAACCTGAGTCGAGGGCTTTAGGGAAAGGCAATTGCATATTCTGCTGGGTCAAAATAATTGATACCACCTTTCTGAAAGACAGTGTGGGGAGATGAATCAAAATCCATTTTTAAAAAGAAGTCATCCTTAACTCAGCAATTCTAAGTCTAGGAATTAAAAAAGGGTACATTGGCTGTTGCTGCAGTATTATCTTAACATTTCATCAAAATAATACATGTACACATCTGCAAAAATTTCATGCTATAAATGCATATTAATGAAAATGCAGGCCAGGGATGGTAGCTCATGCCTGTAATCCTAGGACTCTGGGAGGGTGAGGTGGGAGGATTGCTTGAGCTCAGGAGTTTGAGGCCAGCCTGAGAAAGAGTGAGACCCCATCTCTACTAAAAATAGAAAAAATTAGCTAGTGTGATGGTGTGCACCTGTAGGCCCAGCTACTCGGGAGGCTGAGGCAGGAGGATCACCTGAGCCCAGGAGTTTGAGGTTGCTGTGAGCTATGATGATGCCACTGCACTCAGAATGAGACCCTGTGTCAAAAAAAAAAAAAAAAAAAAGTGCAGCCGTTCTATGCCTTAACATTCTACACCTCAATTCCCTTTCTCCTAAGGGAGTCAATTTGAAATATTTTTCATATTTATCCTTATACTGACATTTGTTTTACAGCTGTAGGTATTGTCTATTAAGTGTGTACTATGGAAGGTGAGGATTGTTCCTCTTGGGCATCCATCACTGTCACACCTAGCCCTCTTCCCCTACCTTCATTCTCCCAATATGGTTACCAGTAAAATTAATACTTAGATTTTCTATTTCATGACCATGTAAATATTTTTCATAGTCTGGTCATGTAGTCTATTATGACTACATTTCCTTTTTGATACTTTTTATTTCCCATGAAGTTATTAATTGTCTTATTTAAAAAAAATTCCTTCATATTCTATGTGCCATGATTAATTCCTTTCCAAACTCTATACCAAAAATGTAAATTTCATCTCAGTATGTTCATACAGTTCTCAACTGGTATTATTCCTTTAAGACATCCCATGTGGTCTGATGTCTTCCTGCCCCAGTCTGGACTAATTTTCTTCTAGGCTTTCAGCACAGCTGAAATAGCCTTCCCTGAGATATCCCTTCCTCATCTGCTTGGGAACTCCCTTTGCTCACATCCAGTGTTGAAAGTGCTCTCTCTGATCCCATGTCTAACTCTTTCTTCGTTTACTCCCAACTTTTAGAGCAGGGGTCAGCAAACTACAGCCCTTGAGCCAAATCCACCCTGACATCTGATTTTGTAAATAAAGTTTTATTGGAATGCAGACATGCTCCTTCACTTCTGTGTCCTCTATGGAAGGTTTCATGCCACAATGGCAGAGATGAGTAGTTGCAACAGAGATCACATGGCCCACAAGCATGAGATACTTACTATCTGATCCTTTACAGAAGAAGTTTGCTGACCCCAGAGATGGAAGATGACAAAGAATGGAGAGGTAGCCAATAAATAACGGTGTTTCTGAAGGACAGACCAGAAGAATGAGAACACAAGCAACAAATATAGGCTTAATGGAAGATTTTTTCAAGTGAAGGATGACTTACATAAAGCTGTTTCTGAACCCAAAAAGGGGTCCAGCCTAGCTCATGTCACCTGCTGCATAAAGAGCCAATTATTGATACAAGGAGGATTGCCAAGGAAGAAAGGAGTTTTAATGCGAAAGACACCTGTTGGAAGAACAAGAGAAATAGTCTCAAATTCATCTCTCAGACCAACTAAGGGCAAGGGCTTTTAAGGTGGGTTGTGGAATGCAGGTCAGCTTGTGTAGGGTTTGAAGGCATAGGGTCTGCGGGTGGTCTGATTCAGGAATCAGCTGTGGATGGTGGGTGGTGAGTCATTAGCAAGTCCCGTGGAGAGGATAGTTAAGTCTGGTTGTAAGGCTTGACTGGTAAAGTCTGTGGGAAAGAAAAGTATCTTAGGAAGGGGGTCATTTTACAAGGCCAGTTGCAAAGCTCTGTTAATAACCAGTGGAAGAGATGCGAGCTATATCGTCCAGCACAAGCCTAATGAGTAGTACTCCCAGTTGAGTGGGTTCACACAAAGAAAGTTTTTCCCTTGCTCCTTTGAAGTTCACCACACAGTCCAGTGACTCTCCAGGGCAGAAGTCCCGTGGGTGGGTTGGCTCAGCATTTGAGGGGCAATGATTGCTTCCCTGGTTGTCATGGAAAGAAAAGAGAGTTTGGAAAGTTGAGCACTGGCCCTTAAATGGTTCTGCTGGGAATGAGGTATATCACCGCCCTCGCACGTCATTAGCCACTCGGGTCACCAAGGAGCTGAAAAGCATGATCCTTCTGCTTGTCCAGGGGTAAAGGGAAGCCAAATACTGGCCAGCAGGAGCAACGTCCGCCACATTTCCCTGGGGAAAATCCTATACGCTTCAGCACTGGCAAGAAGTTAATTTCCTTCAAGTCTCATCGGCTTCAGAGCTTTCTGCTGCAACACCAAACGTCAGAAGACGACAGACCGATTTCTATAGAGAGCAGGGGAGGCATTGTCATCCAAGACTCTTAAGTCTCACTAAATTATCCTCACTCTGTGAAGATGACCAGACAGTGTTACAAATGATAGAAAAGAACGTCCTTCTTGGAAAACAATAATTTGAATATTTACTTAAATTTTTTAAAGGATTGACAAATGGTGGTGGTAAGCGCTGAGACAAGACCAAAGAGACATAAATTTAAATACTGATTGTATTCTACTTATAAAGGTGACCACAAATGGTGTCTTTATGAAATCACATTTTGTGCCTTTTTTTTTTTTGCACCCTTCCTTTTGCTATCCCTTTGCTGTGACAAGGGGTCCGGTCGTCATCTGTGGCGTATGTATCACGATCTGTAAACCCGTATCTTGCTCTTGCCCTATAATCCTATCGTTCTCTCCCCAATACACCTCACTTTTGTGCTTGCTTTAAAAAAAAACCAAAAAAAATCACATTTTGTAATTGCTTGTTGTTTGTTAATATATATGCAATTAAATTTTGCATATGGATCTTATATCTATCTAAATTAATAATCTCTCCCATTATTCCTAATAGTTGTTTATTTATGATATATATGTATTTAGTTGTAGCATAAAATAATAAATTTATATCAGTATAATTAGTGTAAATTTAAAACATGCATAAAATGTTACATATTTTATAAGAACATATTTATATTTAAGTAGGTGTACATATAAAATATATAAAATATTTAACATAAACATATGGTGAAAAATAAGAATGTCCCTCTAGAAAGGCAAAAAAATTTAAATTAAATTAAATGAATAAACATACTGTTGGAAAAACATTTGTAAAAAGAATACATATATAGGAATGACAACAAACCAGTGGAAATTACAAAAATGAAGTATATTAGAAAACATGTGAATTAATACAATTCTATAATTATAAAACAGTAAAAATCCTGATTAGATGGTGTACTGGTTTCCTAGGACTACTGTAACAAATGATCACAAATTGGATGACATAAGAGAAATGAATTCTCACACAGGTTGGAAGCCAGAAATCTGAGAGGAAGGTGTTGGCTGGGCTGCACGGCTCCAGTGGTTTTAGAGGAGAATCCTTCCCTCGCTTCTTCCAGCTTCCGAAAACTCAAGGATGTTAGCTGAAAGACTATGAAAACAAAAGCACAGTTTATTCATTCATTCATAGAATTCATTCAACAAATATTTATTGAGAGCATACCATTCCAGACACAGGAAATAGACTGATAAAACAGAAATGTTTTATCTAACATGAGTTTATATTCAAGAAGCAAATTTGGTAGGATGGGGAAGCTAGAAAGGAGACAGAAAATTCTTAAAAAGGTAAATAAATAATAATAAAGTTATAATCAAAGTAAATCCTATGCAGAAATAGAATACTGTGATAGTCAATTTTAAATTAAACATTTCAAATAAATAATAATCCTTTATAACAAAAGTAACCATTTCAGACATAGAAATATTTGATAGAATTTACCAGTGAAGCCATCTGATCCTCTAGCTTCAAGACAAATAGAGTATTTATCAAGACAAAAATGCCACAAATATTTAAGAACGAACTAATGCAAAACTTAAGAAAATTAGGAACACATTTCAACTCATTTCATAAGGGCAGAATTATCCTGATACAAAAAACAGAAAAAGGAATTAGAAGATAGGAAAATGATGGACCAATATTCCTCATGAACACAAATATCCTGAAAAAATATTAGTGTACTGAATTCAACAACATATAAAAAAGATACACTATGGTCAGATGAAGTTTATCCCAGGAATTCAAGGTTGGGTTAACATTTGAAAAGTCAATCAATGTAATTCATGATATTTAAAAGAAAGAAAGAAACAAACAAAGAAAGAAAAGCCATTCGACCATCTCAGAAGATGTAGAAAAAAGCATTTGAAAAAGTAGCACCTATTAGCAAACTAGGAAAATAAAGGAACCTCCTTTTCCTGACAAAGGGTATCTGCAAAATATCTACAGTCAGTGTCATGCTTCATGGTGAAAAACTTCATCCTTTTCATCTAAGTTAGGAGGAAAGGCAGAGCTATCCTTCTTAGCACTTTTACTCAACATTGTGCTGGAGGTTTAGTTACTTGACAAGGCAATAAAAAGAAAGAAAGGGAGCCAAAGTCATCTACACAAAAAGCTATAAGAACCAATACTGAAATTTAGCAATGTTTCAAGGTAAAAGGTCAACACAGAAAATTCAGAGTGACTGTCTATATAATTGCAGCATACCATAGAAAAATGAAATTAAAAACAGTGACATTTGGCCAGGTATGGTGGCTCATGCCTGTAATTCTAGCACTCTGGGAGGCCAAGGCAGGAGGATTGCTTGAGGCCAGGAGTTTGAGACCAGCCTGAGTAAGAGCATGATTCTGTCTCTACAAAAAATAGAAAAATTAGCTGGGCGTGGTGGCACATGCCTGTAATCCCAGCTATTCAGGAGGCTAAGGCAGGAGGATTGCTTGAGCCCAGGAGTTTGAGGTTGCAGTGAGCTGTGATGACACCACTGCATTCTAGTCTGGGCCACAGAGCAAGACCCTGTCTCAACAAAAAACCGAAAAAAAAAAAAAAAAAAACCAACAAAAAAAGTGACATTTAAAATAGCATCCCAAACCATTAAATACTTAGGGATGAATTTGACAAAATATGTGTGAGACCTATACATTCAAAACTACAAAATATTAATGAAAGAAATTAAAGCAGACCTAAATAAATGGAGAGAAATACCATGTTCCTGAACTGGGAAACTCAATGTTGTTAAGATATTAATTCTCGTCACATAAACTCAATAGTGTTACAGACATAATCCTAGTAGGCATTTGTTGAAATTGACAAGAGGATTCTAAAACTTATGATATGCAAAGGACACAGAGTAGCCAAAACAATCTAGAAAAGAAATACAAAATGGGCTGGCTCCCCCCATCTGACTTTAGGGCTTGCTGTAAAGCTACAGTATGGTGCTGGATTAAGGATAGATCATTAAATAAATAGAACAGAATAAATAGTCCAGAAATAGACACACACATATACAGATGACTGATTTTCACCAAAGCCACCAAAGCAACTCCATGGGCAAAAGGAAAGTCTTTTCAACAAATGACGCTAGAACGACTAGATATCCATGTGGAGGAAAATGAATTAACCTCATGCCACACAGAAAAATTAATTCTAATCAGATCATATTCCTGAGCGGGGAAGCCAAAATTAGAAAAGTTTGGAATGAAAACACTGGAGAAAATCTTTGCCTGTAATAAATTTTCATATACATGGACTCATACAGTGCATATTCTGTTTCTCATCTTTCATTGGCCTGATGTTTTAGAGATTCATCCACGTTGTTGATGTATCAGTAGTCCCTCTCTTTTTATTGCTGAGTAATATTCTATCATGTGATGTACTGCTATTCATCTGTTCATTTGTTGAAGGACATTTGGCAGAAGTTCATTGACTGTAAATGCACATGAAAGAACTTTCTGGTGTGATGTATCTATATCTTGGTAGTGGTGATTGATACATAGGTACACATATTTGTCAAAACTCACTAACTGTACACTTAAAATGGGTAAGTTTTATTTTATGTACATTGTAACTCAACAAATTGAGTAAAAAATTTCTCAACTACATGTGATTGGACAGAAACAACCCTTCTAGTCCTACTCTCAATACCCTAGACTAAATAAAGAGTTTTCTGAGCTGGGGAGAAGGAAGAGAGGAGCTAAATGAAGGAAGAGAGTGGACTGGGAGGCCTGGGCTGGCGTGCCCCTGTCCCATGTCCTCAAGCCAGGCCAGAGCCCTGGAGAAATTTCAAGATCTGAGAATAGATAGTATCATTTCTTTGCGTTAGGAAAAATGCCCTTGGGAGGTGGGGATTTTTACTCTCCCACCACCTTGGCATGGTAGAGATGAGAAAAAATAAATTCATGGGTTTCCTAAGCAAGGGACAGAGATCCCAAGCTCTGCAAGTGCAAAACCAGGAAGTTTTTTTTTGTGTGTCCAAGAGTGAAGATGATCAGGCAGTGGGAGGTGTGGCTGGCTTGGTGGGGTTTTGAGCTGGGTGAGGGGACATGACAGCAGATGGGGCACAGGCTCGAAGACCCGGGCTAGAGGGGACTGCACACCTCAGCAGATGGCAGTCTGGAAAATGTCCGAGGGTGGAAAGTCTCACCTGGTATAAACTAAGCATGCAAGAATGGCAGGCCCTTGTCCTGTGTTCTGGACTTGTCTTAAAGGCCTCGCTGCCAAGGAGCTTCAAGTGTGCTAGTGACAATTAGAGCCAAAGTAAGGGGCAAGTTCAGTTCATTAAATGATTGTCCAGGTTTCCCCATACAAACATTTTAAACCCTTACAATGGTCAAGATGGGAAAAAATAGAAAAAAAAATTCTATACTTAAGAACCCTCCCCACTCAAGGCATTTGTGTTTTCCTCTCTAGTACAACATTGTACCATTGTGATGAATAGGAAATTTGAGACAATTGTGCTAGACTCTTATGTCCATCCCAAATTTGTGTAGAACTTGAAAGTGACAAGCAGCTTTCAAATTCATGATTTCCTTTGTCACTAAACTCTCCAGATCTTTTACAGCCTGTACTACCCAGATCTTCATCTCCTTCTACCTAGAAGACAGCAAGAGCACCCCCCCAGGCTCCTCCACCCGGGGTCTTCACTTGCAATGTGGGCTGCACCTGCAGCAACTGGCCCAGGCCCCCGGGAAGACACAAAATGAACGCCAAGCTTTAGAGGGCACTCCTCCTCTGTGTGGAGTGCAAAGACCCCTGCCTCAACCGTGTGTGTGTGTGTGTGTGTGTGTGTGTGTGTGTGTGTGTGTCTGGGGAGTGGAGGTGGTAGTGGGGAAGGAGCTGAGACCCCCTCAGCTCTGAGACACCCAGCTCCGAGCATTCTCCTAGTTGGTGGGGACCTCCGCAGGGGACCCAGAGCAGAAGGCCCCAGGCAGGAGGACCCAGGGGAAAAACATCTAAGGGAAGGCCACTGGAAGTCTGTCCAGAGCTATTCACCTCAGGGACTTCATGGGAGAGAGCATAAAATATTCCTGTGCTTCAGACAGGGAAACTGAGTCCCCTCTGCACTGCAGCCTTACTGAGAGGGAGAAGTGGACAGGCAGAGCTGTCTTTCCTACACCTCATGGGACTTGAGTGCTCTGGTCTCGGCTTCTCCCAGATTCCTCTCATGTCCTGATTCTTGGGGTCGGGGGAAGAAGTACATGTAGGTATTCCCTAGAAGGGTCAACAGAGTGGGATTCCAGAAGCAACTGGGGGCCACCCAGGGCTGTTTCGGCTAACAGCGCCACAAACTGTGCCATTCCCTGACAGTGACCCCTAGTCCCACATTTCCGGGGCACCTCCCAGGGCCGGGTTCTCACTAGTAATGTGCCCCAGGCTTCATTTTAGGATTGGGGACCAGAGACTGATCGGTGGCCCTCTCCTGGCATCTTCTATTCTTGAGGATCCAACTGAGCTCCCGACAGGACCCAGATGCAGAGTCCGCCCCCTTGGGGGTGCCCGAGACGTGGCTCTGCGTGGAAGGTGTTCACCCACGGACACCGGTGGGGATACTGCAGCGCAGGGACAGGGCGACTCCCCCCTGCAAGGCTCTCAGGCTGCTAGTAAGGGAGGATCCCCTGGTTACGCGGCAAAGAGCGAGTCAGAAGGACAGAGGGTCCACGGGAGGACAGTGCGGGAAGAAGATGTTCTGGATACACTGCGGGAAGGAGGCAAGGCAGGAATCGACAGTGCAGAGCTGCGGGCAAATGCGCGCGCGCGCGCGTGCACTCTGGCGGTAATAGCACCCTCCGGCCGGCAGGGGGCAGGGCAGCCTGTCCGTCACCCGGAGTGCAGGGACGCGGCCGAGCCCCGCTGGGCTCCCGAGGGGGCGCCTTCTTCAGGGTTGCGCGCGAGCCGCGCCTGCGCTTTCCGGTGCCGCGAATTCACCGGGGACACTCAGGGAATGAAAGGGGATCGTGGCGGCTGCTTCACAAGGATATCCTGGAACTTAGATTAGACTCGTCATTCCCAGACTGGTTTGCACGCTGGCACCATCGGGGAGCTTCAGAAATACCGATGCCTGGTCCCGCCCCGCTGGGCCTCATTTCTTTGGTCTGCGTGTGGCCTGGGCTTTGGTATTTAAAAAATAATGCTCAGGTAATTCTGAGGTGCTGACAAGTTTGGGGATCCCGGAGTTGGGTGCTCCCGTGCCCAGTCTTTGTGAACTCTAGGCTACAAATGTGATTTTACTCTTTTTTCCGAGGTCCCTTCTTTTCTACCTTGTTTCCGTAAAATTGACATTCCATCTCTGTGCTTGTAGTTCCAAGCTCCGCATAATAACCTCTCAAAATGGAAAACGCAGATTTCTTTCACGATCTGAACTCTAACTATTCAAACATTGACTCCTACGACCTGTGCAAAGTGTATCTAAAATGTACTATCTGATTTAAAAATCCGCTATGGCGAATGTACTAAGGAAGACCATCAAGGTGTCTTAAGTGCAGGAGAGTGGGGGGTCCGCGGCCGTGGCGCCTCAGCTGTTTCCCAATGGGATAGGGTTCTGGGGTTCCCACTGTTTAGTTCTGTAAGGGGCCTAGGGGCACACCCAACCCAGGACTAATTTAGATAAGATCCTTTGTAGCTTTAACTCACTATTTCGTGTTTATTTACATCACACTCAATGTTCTTTACAGCGTAGAAGGGACATGTAATTTCTGTCAATACCAGGCAGGGTCTGTGTGCTGCACACAAACCTATGCACTAAGAGACGGTTAAACATGAATAGCGTGGCACTTGGTATTTTGGTGATTACGACTGTGCCATACTTCTTGGAGCACCTTAGAGAGGGCAGTGAGAGGGTGCTATGACAAGTGGGGAAGCTGGCTGGGGGTTGGATGGCCTGGGAACACTTGACTCTGGTTCCTATGTGTTGTAGTGAATCCAAGCTCATGCTGTCTGCAAATCGCCACACAACACACACTCAGGGTCTGTGAGAGCCTGGGAGTCAGGGGGCCCCAGGTCATTTCAACCACACACCTCCTAGCCAGGGGGTCTCTGCCCCTCTCTCTGGACCAGAGGATCTGGTCAGGCCTTAAATGTTCCCAAGTCCCTATTGCTTTCAGCCTGTCCTTTCCTGGGGTGCTGGAGGGGGACAGAGAAAGCCAGGGTCTGGAAGGATGAAGTGAAAGGGAGAGAGAGTGTGAGAAGCAAGGTAGCCTCTTATTTTCATCCTAGCTTCCTCCTGGGAGTTGCCGGGTCCGAGGGTGGGGCTGGCCTGGGGAGTTGGGCAGGACAGGGACCTCCACCCACCCCTCTGCCCACAGAGCCTGTCCCGCAGGCCTCACATCTACCCAATCAAGGCCTTTTCCTTTCTCAATCTTCCCCCTCCATGCACTGGGATGTCTGGGCAGAGTCAGCCCTCGCTGCAGGTCTATCTGTCCCGAGACCACCCTGTGCCCCCCACTCCACGCAAGGAGAGGGCAGTATGGTGCCGGAGGCCCTACACCTGCTACTGGGTTTCTGCTCCTGGCCTCAGGTGAGGGGCGAGGGAGGAGGGTGAATGCAGGAACCAGGGCAAAGGGAGGAGGGACGTTGGAGGTGAGGAGAGGTGTCCCACTGGGGACAGGTGGGACAGAGAGCAGGTGTGCCCCTGGGCTAGAAGGCCATCTAGGGCCAGGCTCCGGGTGTGGTTGTGCCCTATCCCTTAGCCTGACCTGAGGAATTGTTTCCTAGGCTCCTGGGCACAGAACCATGGCAGTGAGGTGGTGTGGGCCGCACAGGGCAGGTGGCCTCTGGGAAATGCCAGTCGTCTGCCCAGGACGGTGAGTATAAGAACAAAACCCAGCGTAAAGAAACGGAAACACGTCATTGTTCCAGGTTAGTCTCCAGCTCCAGGCCCCAGGTAATAGCTTGTATTTTATCTGGGACAGCCCTGCTGATGGCTTCTTCATCATCACCACAAATGAAGTCAGGGCAAAGGACACAGGACACTACCAGTGTGAAATGGTGGATGATCCCAGGAAGTATAACACTATGCTCAAAAACATTAGCGCGATGGTGACTCAGGTGAGCTCTTTGCTGAAGGCAGGCACCCTCCTCGGGTGTTTAGGGAAATGAAATTGATCACCCCTTTCTTGTGCCTCCTCCCGAAATCCCACCCACTCTGTGCTCCCTCCCACACCGACTGTGGGTACTTGGATTCCCAATCCGCAGAGTCAAACTATCACCTCCATCCTTGTGTGTCTGGGCCCCGGCAGGTAGAGGCTACACTCAGGACCCATTGGGTATTGAACCCCAGGCCACACGCTGGCACAGACACAGCCTCACCCCCCAAAACTGCCTACCCTGTGTAGGTTTTTTGGCCTTAGACTAACTTCGGGAGCTTCCAGAAAGGTCCCTGGAATATCTCAAAAGGGTTTATTTTCTCTTCTTATAAAAAGAAAGTTGTTAAACTAATTAGGCTTATTTGATATGCTAAGTTGCATAGGAAGCTTTGTTAAATGATAAGTGATGCTAAACCTTCTGTAAGTTATATTTGTTATTGATATGAATGTTCCAGAAATTATATAAAATTCCTAGAAATCTGATATGTCCCACTATAAAGTTATCATTCATAATTCTAACTATGTTAAAATGTTGCATGTCACCAAAACAACCACATTTCCTTGTCAATAGTGTGACACAAAATTACAAGAGATTGATGAAAAAGGCTGGAGAGTACAGGTTTCTGATAACTTGAATATCATACTATTAGACTGGGTAAGAATTTCTAGAACTCTGATTGAAAACTGATGAATTTATAAAATTGCTAACCCAAGATCAAGCAAAACAAAAATTAATTAAATGAAGATAAGTTAACTGATGAGAATAATTATAATTTTTTGTAACTTTTTCTTCGAAACATTGCTGATTCTTTAATGTCTTGTTTTCTAGATTTAGGAAAGCTTTTGTCTCTTAAGCTGTCTGTAACTTACAACAATTTGATAGAATATACTTTTGTAAACAAAAATAAAACATTTATTTTTCTCTTTACCTGATCACCCCAGAATTGGAAGCTCTTATTGAATATTCTTATTTTCATGGCAATATGAGTATTTGCATAGGTTCAATAAGAATCTGTTCTCCTTCTAATAGGACATAACTGGGCAAGTCCTTGACTTGGTTTCTTAGCCTAGAGAAGTTTTCAAAGGTCTAATCTGAGATTCCTTATTACCAAATAGTAAAACAAATAAATAACTAAGCTTGACTTATACAAAGTCCATAAAACCCCTTGGATTTTACCAAAGCTTTGACTAAAATGTCATATTTTAAAATATGCATAGAATCACTATTCTTATTGCAGTTATATAAATTATCAGGTTAAATTTAATGAGACTATACTTATTTTATAAAAAAATTAACTATGATCAATTTTGGTACAAATGGGAGTGATTATAAAAAAGGTTATATTTTAATAGAAAACTATAGTGCACCCATTATCAAATTCTAGCCCTATTTATTTTCTTTGAGGATTTGTTATCTTCTTGTAAACTAGATTGAATCCTGAATTTTTCTAGTTTCACTAGAAACTAAAACTGCTCCTTTCCTAAGCCCTGCAAGCTGAAAGTGGATGATTTTAAGCTTCAGAAAAATCATTACGACAGACCATGTATGGACGACTTTCATGCCTGTCGCTGTGTGGCTCACCTGGAGAGTTCACTAGAAACCTGAGGACATTAACAGAGGCATCCAAACTGCAAGTCGGGAAAAGCCATCAGATTGCAGCTGCCACCCTCATTCCACCATCTAAAACTGCTTCAAACTCAAATTTAGAAATCTTCCTGACTAGCTGCCCTCTGGACTTAGCCTAAGATCACAATTTGCTCCAAATATTAACCTTTGTTTTTCTTTTGTTTTTATAGAATGAATTCTTTGAACCCTTCAAGCAATATAAGCTGAAATAAACAATTTAGGCTCAATAGTACTCCAAAATTAAAGTTCTTGATACCTCAACAGCTACAAGGAGGCTGTTTTTGGCTAAAAAAATGTTGTTTCTGTGTTAATAAATTAGAAATTGTTGCCCCCAATTTAAAGGATCTTAAGGAACAAATATGTCTTTCATCAGTTAGGTGCTGCCTCCTCCATTATTTATTTAATTGATTAAATATTGGCTCCTAGAAATCACTGCTCCATGGAGTTTTTCAATCCTTGTCTATTATTCTCCCTATAGGCATTTTACTTACCTGCCTAGTTCATTGTATCTTCTCAAGCATTTCCAATGCTTTCCAGAAGCCATCCACATATGAAATGATTGCCACCAGAAGTGGACAACTTGAAGAACTCCACACCTTGCCACTCGAGCCTATGGTTCAGACAACGATGACCGTGTAACCTTACGTCTCAATACAACTGTTGGTGATAACATCTACCCAACTCTTCGTCCCAGTGCCTGCGTCAATAGTGGTAACCGACAGTAACACGGTACTGTTTGGTCACACTCTCAGCTTGCTAAGAGGATGACCAAAAGGGAGGAATTGTCAAATCAATTACAATGGAGATCAGGACTGAAGAATCCCTGAGCAGACACAATCAGTTATGCCTCATAAGTGACACCAACCTTGCTTCACTGGCAAACACAAACAAACTTATCTTGAGCTATTTCTTGTAAATGCCTATAATAAAGAAAAATAGAACTTAACCTCAACCAATCAGAAATAGCCAACAAACTTATAATGATATAATTAGGGACTTTCCAATGGGATAGTACCTGTATAACTCAAGCAATCTAATATTAGCTTTGCTTTGCTTCTGCATCGGTCCTGTGGGAGCCCTGCCCTGTGTCCACTCAGTGGAGCTCCCAAACCACTTCTGTTTTGGAGCTGCCCAATTCATGAACCATTGTTTACTCAAAAAGACTCTTTGAAATTGTATTGTGTTTCAGTTTACTTTTTAACAGTTCAAAGAAGATTAAAATGAATGAGGATTATATTCTGTCCTGGAGAGGTAGGGACAGGGGCATTCCCACGCATTGTTGGAAGGGCATAATGGATAACCTCTTCCTGGAGGGCAGTGTTGTAAAGAACCAAAAGTCAGAACAAGGAAAACAAACAAAAAAAGCATGTAGCCTTTGGGCTAGCAGTTCTAAATTTTTTAAAGCATGTACTCTTTTGATGATCTTCCTAAAAAGTCACTCCCGCAGCCTTTTGTTGCCCCGGTGAGGACATGCTGCCTCCACAGCTGGAACACAGCTGTCATTTGGGATCTCTCTTCCCCAGGAGCCAGAGGCTTCCCTTTGTCTCTCCTGTGCCCTTTTCCTGTTTTTTGTATCTTCGTTTACTCCTTTGTACTGGGGGAGCACATCCTTCAGCAACTGGCAGAGAGAGGAAAAATGGGAAATACATTCTAAGACCTTAGACCTTTTATATTTAAAAATGTCTTCCCTTTACTTCGACACTAATAGTTAGACTGATATAAAATTCTGAGTTGGAAATCACTTGTCCTCAGGATTTCGAAAGCATTGCTCTATTACATTCCTGCTTCCACTGTTGTTGAAAAGTCTGAAGCAGTGATGGTAACTATGATAATACGTGATCTGTTATTTTCACTTTATTAGGATTTTCTCTTTGTTCCCAGTGTCCTGGGCTTCACAGGGATGAGTCTTGGAGTGTGTCTATTTCCGTCCATTTACTCAGCACAGCAAGTGGCCTTTTTAGTCTAGAAATTCATGGGAAAATGTCTTGAATCAGTTCATGAATGATTTCCCTTTCTCTGTTTTCTATGTTCTCTCTTTCTAGAACTCCTTGTAATTCAGATATTAACCTCTTGGACCAGTTGTTTTGTTTTTTTCTCTCCCTTTTCTCTGATATTCTCCTTCTCTCTTCTCCACCCTCTTCCCTTCTCCCTCAACCTCTCCTTTTCTTTTACCTTTATTTTCTGGGGAGATTTTCTCAATCTTATATTCCAATAATTTGATTGAAATTTTAATTCCTGCTATCATATATAATTTTAAATTTCCAAGGGCTGTTTTGGTTCTCTGAACGTCTGTTTTAAAAAAGTTTTGTGTTTTTGTTTATGGCTCCCTAGATGGTCCCTGTTTCCTCCAAGTTGCCTTTTCCACCCTCTGTTTAGTTTCTTTTTCTCTCTTTCACTTAAGACCTTTTCCCCAGAACCTGGTAATACTAGGTCATGTGCTCAAATCTCAAAAATAAGTGGGTGCTGTGAGCCCATGGTGGGGCTTGTGCTCTGAGAGTGTCATGGGAGGACGATGTCCTGGGCCATTTGGTTGAGGAAGCACCTTGTCAGTATGTTCAACCTCCCTCTTGGGCTGCTCAGGATTCCTGGGGAAGGAGCACTTCATCCTGTGACTAGAGGAAGAAGCCTGGCTGGCAGCTTTCTGGAATCCAAATAGGAGAGGGGGTCTGGGGTGTTTCCCAGCCCTGGAATGCACTCTTCACACAATCCCTTGGTTTGAGGATGTTGCGACATCCTCCACTATGCTTGTCACCTGCCCTTTCCTGCCACACCCAGACACCCAGCCTTCTTTGTGACCTCTCCAAGGCATCCACTCCCAGTCTTTTGCCAAGGGGGGACAGGGTCACTAATCTGCAGAGAGTGGGTACGGGGATCTCGGGACCTCCCTGCTTGTTAAACAACTTTTCATCACTTCTTCTTAATTGGATGTCCCACCCCGGCACTTCCTCAGTCATCCTGGAGGTACCGCAGTGTATGTACATCAGACTCACTTTCTTAGGAACTCCTGAATTCTGTCAAAAGATTGTTTTCTCACTTCTAAGTCACTCCCCATTTGTTCGTATTTTTTTTCAACTCCCCAAATTTTATTGCTATTTTATCTTCTGGTTCCCCTCATCCTTGTGTTCCTCCCATTTCTTAATGTTCATTTTTGTGGAGTTTGGGAAGGAGCAGAAAAAACGTGTGTGTTCCACTGGCCATCCTTACCTGAGAGTCTGAATATTGATCTTAGATGGCTGGATCTATGTTCATAAACAAAATGGGCCCATAACCTGTTATTCTCACTGAGTCCTTACCTAGCTTTGGTATTAATGTTGTTGTAGTCATACAAATCATGTGGCCATATTTTTCTTCTTTTCTATTTCCTGGAATAAATTGTATGAATTAAGGAATATATATACACCTTGAAAATTCTGGGCCAGGACTTTCCCTGCCTCTCCCCTCCCAGGATAGTTATATAATTGGATATTAATTTTTCAATTGTTGCTGATCTAGTCAATCTTTTAATTTTTTATGCCAATTTTAAAATTTTATATTTCCCCAGAAATATATCCATTTTAAGTTATCTAATATATTAGTGTATGATTATTCATAATTCTGTTATTCTGAAAATCTCTTTTGGGTCTCCAGGTATTTCTCATTTATTTTCTATTTGCACTTTTAAACTTTTCTCTTGATTAATCTTGCTAGAGATTTGTACATCTTATTCTTTTCTTTTTCTAAAAATGGCGTTTTATTTTGCCTCTGTCTCTCTCTGTCTCTCATTTCTCTAATTGATTTCTGCCTGTCTTAATTGGGATAATCTTAGGTCCTCTAATGACTGGATTCCCAAATTGCAGAGAGTAAAAGTTGACTTCTTTCTCACCTAACAGACCAGTGAGGGTGACTGGGGGCGACTTTCTAGAGGACCATTCAGGGACCCAGGGTTTCTCTGTCTTGTGGCTCTGCCACCGTCCGACTCTTCAGCGTCCTTTGCCTCTGGCAGTGGATGGAACAAGAGAAAGTATGGCGCGTGGGAGTGTTGACAGTCCAGGTTTGGAACTGATCTGGAACGGTGCACATCACTTCAGCCCTCACTGCCTGGACAAAGACAGGGTCTACCTGAGAGCCCAGGAAGAAAAGAAAATAGGTTTTGGTGAGCACCTTGTGGCTCTGCCTCTCTGCCTTCATTTCTGTCATTTCCTTCTTCCCTCTTTCTGTTTGCTAAAAAGATGGCACTGGTTCCCTTTGCAACCTCCACCCCTCCCCAGCATCATGTGACTGCGACCTGTCCTTCAATGTCTTCACAGTGTATGTTATCACTCTTTCTATTTCTGTCAATCTGATGGTAAAACAAATATATTCCATTGTCATTTTAATTTGCATTTCTTTGAGTACTAGGTATGTTGAACAATTGCATATTTACTCATAGCCCGTTTGTATTCCCTCTCTAGTGAATATCTCACTGCTGACTTACATCACTCTTCTATTCATCTTTCTAGTTGATTTAAAAGACTTCTTAAATATGACATGGAACAATGCTTTGAATATTATATATTCACGTGTAGACATTTTTGGTCTTTTTACATCGTGTGGAAATTTTTTGTGTTCTAATTTTGTGTGTAGTCACATCTTTCCATCTTTCTCGTATGGTTTCTGCCATTGAGTCATGCTAGGAAAGTTCTGTTTTATTGTAAGCTTGTATAAATGTTCACATACTTTTCTTCTAGAACTTTTCTAACCAATGTCATTCTAGAAAAAAAATATAGTTAAAAATTAAGCCAATATCTGGAGTTTCCCTAGACTCCTCTCTTTCTCTCATGGCCCATATTCAATTAATAAACAACCCCTCTTGGATCTACCTCCAAAATTTATCTGACCACTTACCACCGCCTCCACCAGGCTCCATCACTCTTCACCTAGATTATTGCAAAAGCTTGCTCCCCAATTTCTTGCACCCCCCGCCCCCGCTTCCCTATAGTGTATTGCCCATACAGTAGCCAGAATAAGCCTTTTAAACTATAAATCAGCTCGAAACCCTCCAGTGGCTTCCCTTGTCACTCAGAGTAAAAGATAAATTCATAAAAGGGCCCACAAGGTCCCCTGGGGTCTGCTCCCCCACAATAACACTCTTCCCTTTGTTGACTTTGCTGTAGCCACACTCACCATCTTGCTGTTCATTGAACATACACCAAACAGACTCCCAGCTCAAGGCCTTTGCACCTTTTACTCCTCTGCCTGAATGTTCCTCCTCCAGACAGTAGATGCCTTGTTCCTTCTGCTCCTTATGTTTCTGCCTAAATGTCTCCCTATCTGGCCACCCTTTCTGAAATAGCAACCCCTTACTCCCTGAACCAGTTGGGGTTTGTTTGGGGAAACAGAGTATTGTGAGTCATTTGGAATTAGGGGGTTATTAAAGGGATCAGATCTTACACGCTGGTGGGAGCTGGTGAGCCAGTCTGTGAAGCTGACTTGGCATCTAGCGACGGGCCAGACGTCACTGTAAGTCAGCAGGGATGACAATTGGAAGAAAAGCTGGACTTGAAGGCAGGGAGAATGAGGACAGGCAAGACCCACAAGGACAGACAGGACCCTGCTGCTGTCTCTCACGGCCTCTAGCATCAACGGTGTGGGTGGCCTGCAGAAGCAGCTGATGCCCTTGGCTGCAGAGCTGAACATGTGCTGGGCCCGGGACTCAGGAAGGCCGATTTGGAGGAGCTACAGTCCAGGTGCTGCCCAAGCCAACAAGGTGAGCTGAGCAATAGCGCACCCTACCTGCTTTAGCACCAATACCAACCTTCAGAACATGGTGCCTGCCACTTCACCTCTGCCTTCCAAATCTCACGCAAGCTTTCCTTGCAAACCCTGACCCAGAACCACAGAGGGAGGTGGATTCTGGGCAATGAAGTTCCAGTTTATCTAGGTGGCTACAGCACAAAACCCACGCACTCCTCTCTCCACTGTCCTGCGCTTTTCCCCCCATAGCACTCTGTCCATGTGATATATGGTTGATTTTTCTGTTTGTCTTCATCCCTTCATGAGAATGTAAGTTCTATGAGGACAGGGACATTGTCCATCTTGTATTCCCATTTCCCCAGCCCTAGAACAGTGCTTGACGTATAGCAGGAGGTAATAAGTATTTCCTAAACTGGAATTTATTTAGTATGCACCAGGTTTTGCTCTAAGGGCTTTGAGAGGGCTAACTCATTTAATATTTAGAAATATCCAATTAGGTGATGTTAAATGTTTTAGAGATGAAAAAACAGAAATTTATAGAGGTTTTATAATTTACTCAATTCAGACGCTCATTCTTATAATCTAATTTGGATTATGAACCTAAGTGTGGGACTCTGGAGGGACATGACTTTTGATTGAGGTGTCATGAAAACTACAGTAGAAGTATATATGAATCTATATATCCCTTTCCTCATTTTATTCATCTATTTTTAACACAGCCATACCATACATAAAATAATTTTTTAATCCAGAAAAAAGGCTAGATCCCTTACAAAAGTTAAGTTTGATAACTTGTATATGCTATATTAAAAAATGGACAAATACTCAGTATAAGCAGAAAAATAAGTAAAAACTAATGGAATAGAATACATTTGTGAATAAAGTTATACCCAACGGAAACAGGTACCAAAGTGTTTGATAAAATCTTTAGAAGAGCTACCCCTGTAGCATTTTGCATGAAACTATTCCATTTGATAATTAAGTTTCCCAGGAACATTTCTCAGTAGGCAAATTGATCCCCATGGGAATAATGGGGTGACTTTAGCTAAACTGCTCCGCTCCAGTGGGCCCCCCAGAAGCCATGTAACTCCTGGCCAGAATACTAGGGTCTGCCTTCTCCCCCTCCCATTCCCCTGGGACTGGAGGTACCTGGGAAGAGGAAAGCCCAGGAGTCTGCAAAGGTGGCTTGGCCTGACCTTGTGGGACACTCAGCAAGGCGGAGGCTGAGCCTAGATGATGGCTGTGACCCTCTCAAGGGTCCATCTTCCCTGTGACCAGAGAGCACAGCCTGTCAGAGGCACCGCCTGCAGCCCCTGGAGACCACAAATGGCTCTGTTATTAGCTGTCCCTGTCTCTCATTGTTGCCAAGAGCACTGGAGGTTACCGCCCTGCCCCAGGCCCCCCAGCATGTTCTTGGGCAGCACACCCACAGCCCTCTCTCATTTAGAATGTTTGTGCTCCCTCTGTTCTACAGATAAGTCCCACAGACTCAACCCACTCACTGCTGACTTCAGTCAGTGTCATGCTTGGGGCATTGAGGGTAAGAATCTACAAACACATTCACACATAGCTGCGCACACACACACACACCTGTGAGCATACATGCATGCACATTCTCATGCACACACGCTTAGCTTTCTCCAGGAACACGCATTACCATTACATTCTTTGCTTTTCCACACCATATTCTCTCCCATTCTCATTTCCACATGTGGGGCTGAATCGCACCACGGGACAAACAGGCATGGCTGACCTTTGCCTGCTTTAGGCTGCAAGGCTGGAGTGCATAGGGCATTCTCCAAAATTTTTACAAGTTTTTACCTCTTTGCAGATCCCACGCTATTTTCTTAGAAAAGAATAAGAAGTGATAAGGTTGGATGGTGGGTGGATCAGTCTCTGGAGAAAGGAGGAGATAGAAATTTATTTTGGAGGCAGTGAGGTGTTATGGTAACTTGTTTAAAGTTAAACACATGTGAAAAATAATAGGACTTCCAATTCCCAGTCTGGCATGTAAGGAGCTTAGGAGTTGTCACTCCATCCTATCAACAAGTAAAAAGCTGAGCAAACTGAAAAATCAGTAACTCCTGAGCCCTTCAAGCCTGCCCCTCACAGCAGACTGGGCCTCTGTGTCCTGCTCTTCCTCCTTCCTGCTCTGTCTCTGTCCCCTTCTTTCAGCCCAGGGGCCGAGGAGCAGAAACAGTGAGAGGAAATGTATCTTCCTGTGGTCAGGGAGCAATACTCCGGTCATTGTCTCCTGTGTCCTCGGGGTGCCTGGCTGGTCCAGAGATACCTCTGAGAAGACCAGTCATGACAATGTCTAAGAGCATTCCTAACCCTTATCTCTGAGTGGATTTGGGGGTGGGGGCCCTGGGAAGCCTGGGGCAGTCATCCCTCAGTCCTGGGAG
The DNA here is from genome assembly GCA_028533085.1 of Varecia variegata. NCBI lineage: Eukaryota > Metazoa > Chordata > Mammalia > Primates > Lemuridae > Varecia > Varecia variegata. The sequence goes on from CM052441.1 coordinate 88,345,826, forward strand.
CAGTGGGAGCGGTGTGGTCAAATGGTTTCTGAGAATGACTTGCTTGGGCAGCTGTGAAACATGGAGCAGATCTGTCAGGACCCTGCAGAGGGTGATTCTTTGTGCGAGCTTTATAAGGATGGAGGTAACTGATGATGGTTGAAGCAGCGTCTTCAAGCCTGGGAAGACTAGCAGACAGCTGCTTTGATATTCTTTCAAATGCTCGAGAGTCTAAAGGAAAAAGAGACAAGAGGCCCTCTTCCTACTCCTACCACCACTGGGAATGGAAGGAAGCTCAAGGCTAGATCGTCCCTCTAGCACCACGGCTCTGGGAGGTGTGGATTCCTCAGACCAACAGCATTTTTAAAAACGTGTTACATTGCCGACATAAGACCAAATTTTTATTTTGCCAAAAAAATTACTTGCATCTTCTATGACCATTGTTTTCCAAAGAGGAAAGGCACTGTGAAATTCAAATATTGCCTTGGATCATGAGTATAAGGGCCACACGTTAAGCTGGAGGAGAACCAGGCCCTGCAAACTTCATGGTGCACGACCTTCATCCCTCCTTAGACAGCACCCTCTGATTTTTACCTGAGATGAAAATGAACCTGGAAGCTATTTTAAACACTATTATTTGGAATTTTTGGGCTCTTTATAAATAAACCTAACACTAACTAATACAGCTCTCACTATTGGGTGTCGTTAGGTATACAATTTTAGTTTAACATTTATTTTTCCTAAGCATTTTGATGATATTATTTCACCACTTTCTGGCTTGTGGTGTTGCAGTTGGGATGTCTGTTCTTTAAAATTCTTCATAAATGTTGGCTGCTTCCTCTGTTTGTATTCTGCAGTTTCTCTACAATATGCTAAGGCCCGGATTTCTTTTTGTTTTTATTTCTTGGCTTATGATGGTCTGTATGTGTGGCTTAATGACTTTTCAAAGCACTGGAAAATTCTGGGCCATTACATCATCACACGTTGCCTCTCAAGTTCAGTTTATGCTTAGGATGTGGAAAGCTCCAATGAGTGCTGCTCCCATTAGAACAAGAAGATAAAACCAGGTTAGCTAGAAAGTCATAACTTTTCCTGAACCTATCAAAGAGCTGACGTCATAAGGCAACCAAGTCACCTAAAATCCGAGGAAAGCCAGGCCACTCCAGGGAGAGCTGAGACGCGGGCACCGGCTCACCTGTCTCTTAGAAAGGGAGGAAGAGATGTGGAAAACCAAACAAGCTAATTTGGAGAACAAATTAGCCTAGATTTTAACGAATTGGTAAAGGTCAAGTGCAGGCTAGCATGGCAGTGCAGTACTTCCAGGATCCCAAGACACAAGAGGAGTGGTCACAACCACTTTTAATCTTTTTCCCAGGGACCTCCACCAGGTGCTCATGAAAAAGATGGAAGGCCGAGTGGGAAACTGGAGAGACGGTCCCTCAGGGCTGAAGACCTGCAGGAAAGGAGTGGGAAAATGGACACTTATCCTCTGTGGGACCAAAGCATCAAACCACTAGGGTAGGGACAACAAGCCCGGTCACCCCCAGAGAGGAGGTGAAGACCCACTGAAGCTAAGGAAGTATGTAAGAAAGACTTTCTTGCTGCCTAGAACACAAATGTGTTGACTGGAGCCCCAGCAGTCATTTTGGAGGCTATGGACTGGCATGGTGGGACAGGGAGAAGGAGCCCAAGTCCCAGACGATGCATCCTGCCAGCCCTGGGGAGCCCCTCTCTGAACTCCTAAGTGAGAGATAATAAAGTATTTTGCTTACGCCACTTGTACTGGAGTTTTCTGTTATATGCAGTGTTCATCAGATTTTGATAATGAGGCAGTTACTGTGGAATGAATGGCATTAAAACTTAAATGGCTGAGGGTTTAGGATATAATTATTTCATAAAAAATTTGTTACCATCATCAAATTGGTTATTGTATAAGTAATTGATGTCTATATAATTTTGTTCTCATAATCCATATAAAATTGAAAATAGTGTAATTGTACCTGGACCTGGTAAAGTTTTAAAAGCATATTTCTGCAATAATTCTTAATATAATTGAATTGATTGTTGACAATAATCTAGTCATATTTTATGAGATTATTAATAAACTTTGGGTACTTTGGACTAATATAATACTGAGACAATAGATATTTTTATCTAAATATTTTTGAGAAACTGGAGTTCATTAAAATGGACAGTTTGAAGCATAATTCACAATTGCAAACATGTAGAATCAACCCAAGTACCTATCAATTCATGAGTGGATTAACAAAGTGTATATATGCCATGGAGTACTATTCAGCCATAAAAAGAAATAAATTAATGTTTTTTGCAACAATTTGGATGGAATTGGAGACTATTGGAGACTATTATACTAAGTGAAGTATCTCAAGAATGGAAAAACAAACATCACATGTACTCTCTAATAATTTGGAACTAATTGATGGGCACACATGGGCACAAAGAGAAGTAAAAGTCATTGGAAATTAAGAGGGAATGGGGGAGAGGGGAGGAGAAAAAACCTACCTAACAGATACAATGAACACTATTTGGGTGATGGGCACACTTATAGCCCTGACTTAAGCATTATGAAAGCTATCCATGTAACAAAAACATTTGTACCCCCTTAATATTTTGAAATTAAAAAAATGGATGACGGTCAAAGAAAATAATACTAGTAATCTTAGGGACTGAATCTAAGTTAAAGATCGAATATGTGTCATTCATAAATGCATATACATATATATAAATAATACACACACATATAAACACACATACATATGTAATTTTGACCAATGGAATAAAGGACTAAGAGGATTTTAGATAAAACTTCACAAACGTGTTCTCACCTGTATTTTCCCTTTCATTTATCATTTAATTTTCTTTCTAAAGTTCTTAGATAGCTCCCTAATCTCTCCCTGAGGCTAGAACAAAAAGGTTTCTCTTCAGTTTACTGGTACTGTGTTAGGGGGCTACTAACAAGGACGATACTCTGGATAAATACAATGTAAAATGAATGCCAGGATATTTGGGCTAAGAATGAAAAAAAATGCATAGTTCTCACACAATTCCCATGGGTCTATACTTATGTATATCTGTCAAATTATAAGGTTACTTCTTCCAAAATCCCAAAATGAAAAAGTAAGGAAGCAAATCTATTGTAGGCATTGTTTTATCAAATGTTTGAATTAGATTTAATTATTGAATTAGGCTGGGCTAGATTGTGCTGCAAGAACAAACAATCTTCTCCCTCCCTCCTCTCCTCATCTGGTTGGCTTAGGCTGACAAAATCTTCCTTGTCACTCATGCCTCATTTCTGATGCCAGTGAGCCATCAAAGCTCTGCTCACCAAAGACTCCTATTAGGGACCAGCTGATAGAAGCTTCTACCACCACTTTAGAGACAAAGGAAACAGGGTGCATTCTATGCTGTTTCTTAAAGCCTCACTCTCAGTGGTATATGTATTTCTGCTCATTACCCACTGGCCAAAGCAAATCACAGGCCCTGCCTGACTGCAAAGGGTGTGGGCAGTGTGAGGAAATGCGCCAGGAATGAGGAGAGACTAAATATTTGTGAACAGCCCTAAAGTGACCACAGTTTCAACGAAAGTATAATTAAAATACGGGATGGCAAGACAACACGTCACATGTTTTAAAATTAAGAAAATGTTTTTGATGAGCAAGGAAAAAAAGCTCATTGCTATTATTTATTTGTCCCCTCCAAAACTGAGGTTGAAATTTTAACTCCAGTATGGCAGTAGTGAGGGGTGGGGCCTTTAACAGATGATTGGGTCATGAATGAATTAATCCATTCATGGATTCATGGATTAATTGGTCATCATGGGAGTGGGGCTGGTGGCTTTATAAGAGGGAGAGAGACCCGGTAGCCTGCTCAGCCCCCTTGCCATGTGATGCCCTGCACCGCCTTGGAACACTGCAGTGTCCCCACCAGCAAGAAGGTTTCTCACTAGATGTGGCCCCTTGAGCTTGGACTTCTTAGCCTCCATAACTGTAAGAAATAAATTCCTTCTTTGTTTTTTAAAACAAATTACCCAGTTTTGGATATTCTGTTATAAGTGACAGAAAACAGACTAAGACACTCATGAAAGAGGAAAATCTAATTAATAAGCTTTCATATCAAGATATGATAGAAGATGACAGTAAAGTTAAAATTGAATTGTATACAACTAAAATTGCACTTGAAGATTGAACATGCTATTTTTTGTTTTGTTTTGTTTGATCTTTGTCATTAACCTTGATGTGAATTGGCAGTTGTGTCAAAGTTAATAAACAAGAGTTCTGGAAGTTCATTTATAAATTTATGTTTTATTCCAATTACATTACTAGAATTTCTATTGATTTGCATAGTGAATGCAAAATGGGTTTGTTTAGTGGAGACTCCCACTTACTAACATGTATAAAAAACCATGCAGTGGGTCATTAATGGTGGACCTGCTGACACTAAATAAAAAGCTTTTAGATCACACTGCTCACTTTCCCCCACCCAGCTCACAATCTGGATTTGTAGAGCCAACTTCACTATCTTGCGGTAGCAAAATGCTGCTGTGAAGTAAGAGCACTAATACTCCTGAATTGAAAAATTAACAAAAATGGCCATCAGGAAGAGTTTATATAAACTCTGTTTATATAACCAAAACAGAATTATGAATTATTATTAATATAAGCAGTGGGGTGCTAGAGGCAGCTTGCACTAGCTCACAAAAATTGATTGCAAGCATCTTTTCAACTCCACATCCAGTGATGCCATATTGACAGCTCAAAATCAACCATGGTTAGGGTATCTACATCACAGAAATTGGCCATCACTACAAATCAGTCATCTTTTCAGAGAGCTGGTTATTAAACACTTACCAGGACATCACTGAGTATGAGTGACCCAAGAGCAATGTGCACTGGCCACTTGTATATCTTCTTTGAGGAATCCATTTTCAAATTAGGTTATTTGTCTTTTTTTGGTTGATTTGTTAGAGTTCATATTCTGTATACTAGAGTTTTATCAGACTTATGATTTGCAAATATTTTCTCCTATTCTGTGGGTTGTCCTTTCACTTTCCTGATAGTATAATTTTGCAGCACAAGATTAGGAAAGGTTCTAATTTTGATAAAGTCCAATTTATCTAGTTTTTTCTCCAGTTGCTTGTGCTTTAGGTGTCATATCTAAGAAATTTTTGCCTAATCCGAGGTCACAAAGATTTTTTTTCCTGTGTTTTCTTCTAAGAGTTTTTTAGTTTTATCTTTTACATTTAGGTCTTTGATATATTTTGAGTTAGTTTTTGTATATGGTATAAAGCAGGGGTCCAAATTCATTCTCTTGCATGTTGACTATAGTTGTCCTAAACTAATTGTTGAAAGACTATCCTTTCCCCATTGAATTGTCTTGGCACCTTTGTCAAAAATTAATTTATCATAGATGCATAGGTTTATTTCTGGACCATCAATTCTATTCCATTGATTTGTGTGTTCATATTTATGCCAGTATATGCTGTCAATTTCTGCAGAAGAGGAAGTTAGAATTTTGGTAGGGATTGCATTTAATCTATAGATCATTTTGGGGAATATAGTCATTTAATTAATATTAAGTCTCCATTCCATGAACAAGAGATGTCTTTCCATTTATTCAGGTCTTTTAAAAAATTTCTTTCAACAATGTTTTGTAGTTTTCAGTGTGCAAATCTTGCATTTCTTTAGCTGAATTTATTCCTAAGTATTTATTCTTTGGATGTTATAAAGGGAAATGCTTTTTACATTTCATTTTATTTTCTAATTATTCATTGCTATTGTATAGAAATACAACTGATCTTTATATATTTATCTTGTATCCTACAACTTTGCTGAACTTGTGTATAAGCTCTAATAAATTTTTTTAATCCTTAGAATTTTCTATGTACAAGATTATGTCACCTGTGACTAGAGATAGTTTTCCTTTTTCCTTTCTAATCTGGATGCCTTTTATTTTATTTTCTTGCCTATTTTCCCTGATTAGAACTTCCAGTAAAATGTTGAACATTAAACATGATGTGAGTTGTAGGTTTTTCATAGATGCCCTTTATCAAGTTGAGAAAATTCCTTTCTTATCCTAGTTTGCTGAGTGCTTTTATCACAAAAGAGTGTTGAATTTTGTCAAATGCTTTTTCTGCATCTGTTGAGATGATTATGCGTTTTCTTCCTCCTTATACTATTAATATGGTGTCTGACATTGATTAATTTTCATATGTTGAATCAATGCTGTATTCCGGGTATAAATCCTACTTGGTCATGGTGTATAATTCTTTTTATATGTTGTTGCATTTAATTTGTTAGTGTTTTGTTGAGGATTTTGGTGTCTGTATTTAAAAGGGATATCGATCGGTAGTTTTTTTTTCTTGTGACGTTTTGCCTGGTTTGGTTATATGGTAATAAGGTTGTTCACATTTAATTGTACACACGCTTTCAGAGTAGGTGAAAGGCTGGTGCAGTCACAATCAGCAAGGTTGTCAAAGGTTCCCATCCAAGATTGGGCTGCTTGTTTACTGACTGTGTGGGTGAGCTGGTTGTTCATTCAGTTGTCTCTTTGATGAACACTTCTCTACACTGGTCTGAGCAGAGGTTCTGAAACTCCACTTCTCTTGGCTAGCTGGTTCCCTGTCGGCCTCTGTCAACACGGGCACTAGAGGGAGACTGAGAGGCTGGAGGAGGGGGATAGGACTTGCACACTGCTTCCCCTTGCACTCCCGTCCCCTTCCTGTGAGGAGCCTCAGAAATGCCTGTCACCCAGAACACGGTGGTCGGCTCTGGTTTGCAGTTTTTCCCACCCCCCAAATCAGCCTCACTGGGCCTCCTCAGAGACACAAGTAGCTGGGGCAGGGCACACTGTCCTTAGAGATCTGGCCCCAGACTCACGGGGCCCCACTTTGAGCCAGAAAAGAAGATACTGTATGTGCAATCTCATTGTTAAAAAGTGTCACATGTATGTTTTAGCTAGGTTAGATTAAGCAATCCTTATTAAGAAGGGAACCACTAATTTCCCCCATAGTGAAGTTCAGGACTTATTGACTTGGGCCAGTGGCTTACTGAAGAAAAAAACCAAAGAAAACAAAATAATATTTGTGTAGGCTTTTATATAGCACTGACGATAATGTTTGACAAATACGAAAAGGATCGTGGTATCCCAAGAATAGATTGTCCTGGTGCTAGAGAAAGTCACCGAAGAAGTAAGCATGGAAACAGGACTTTTGACTCAGTCTTAATAAAATTAAAAGAAACCATAAGTCACAAGTCACGAGGCTATTTGATGGGAGGCCTTAAGAGACGATAGCTTGTTGGGAGAAGTAGTTTGAGAATTTCAAATACTGGACTGCTCATTGAATTCCCCAGGAAAATAAGGGGTTGAGGATTGGAGAGTACAGTCACGCACTGTGTAATGGTGTTTTGCTCAACAACAGACCACATAGAGGAGGGTGGACCCATAAATTATAATACTGTATTGTTACTGTACCTTTTCTGTGTTTAGATACCCAAATACCACTGTGTTACAATCGCTTACAGTATTCAGGGCAGTAAATGCTGTGCAGGTTTGCAGCCTAGGAGTGATAGGCTGCACCGTGTAACCTAGGGGTGTAGTAGGCTGTACCCTCTAGGCTGGCAAAGTACACTCTGTGGTGTTCCCATGGCAACAAAACTGCCTAATGAGTCATTCCTCAGAACATATCCCCCTCTTGAAGCTGCACAAGACTGTATTCACATTCTGTGAGCCTCAAGGGCACAAAGCGTTCAAACTATTGGAGCAAGACTGAATTCTAATTTAAATGCAGGTGCTGTGTGTAGTTATGATAGTGTGTAAGAGCAGTCAGCTTCTGGCGATATTCAAGTCTAATTAGAAATCGTTCTTGGACTATGTAATTCAAAGTTTCCTCTTAATCTTCCAGGAAATTAACCCTCACCACAAAGGGTATGTGAAGACACAAAAATGGAGAAAGTGTGTGGAATAGCCATTATTTATGGGTTGTAAGAAAAGGGATTTGGTCACTTAAATGCATTGTGTTCATCTGACACACGGCTACGGAAATCATGTACGTTCCTCTCCGAGTCAGAAAATTTCAAAATGAGTTTGGGTAAACTTTTAGGGTCAAATTGTTCATTACGCCTCATCTCACTCTTGGCATTTGTTACTCAGAGAAGAAATCTGAGTCCTTCTTACATCAATTCCTTTGAAGGAATCAAGTCATGTTTTCCCCGTCTGTTTGGCAGCAGGAGTCTCTCCATTTAAATTGTAAAAATTTCACCTAACAACTTCGTAGTCTTGGTCTCACTTCATGAATTTTTTCCTTGCCCATGTTGAACTCCCCCAACCTCCAATTTTAGATTTCTTCTCAGATCTAGAAAGTGTTTTTAAAAAATATACTTTTTAGGCCGGGCGTGGTGGCTCACGCCTGTAATCCTAGCACTCTGGGAGACCGAGACGGGTGGATCGCTCGAGGTCAGGAGTTTGAGACCAGCCTGAGCAAGAGCGAGACCCCGTCTCTACTAAAAATAGAAAGAAATGATCTGGCCAACTAAAAATATATATAGAAAAAATTAGCCGGGCATGGTGGTGTATGCCTGTAGTCCCAGCTACTCGGGAGGCTGAGGCAGTAGGATTGCTTAAGCCCAGGAGTTTGAGGTTGCTGTGAGCTAGGCTGATGCCACGGCACTCTAGCCAGGGCAAAAGAGTGAGACTCTGTCTCAAAAAAAAAAAAAAAAAAAAACACTTTTTAAATCTTTGTTTATGATACACCATTCCATTTTATTCCTTAATGACATCTCTTACTGTAGGTTGGATTTCTATGATTTGTGCTCCCATAAATTTCTGAGCTCTTTAAAATATCCATTCATTCGGCATTTGGGAGTATTTCTAAAGTCAATCCTTTTCGTTATTGATGTGATTTTTGCACTGTCAACTCTGCCTTTTGTTGCTTCTTGTATGGAACTCGTTTTCTCTTTTTTCTTTCTTTTTTTTTCTTCTTTCTCTTTCCTTCCTTCTTCATTGTCCCTAACCCCGCTTCCTTTTTTATCTAAGTCTATTCTTGTTTAATGGAAGCAATGTCCTCGCAAATCGTTTCTGGGGTCACCTACACCCCTCTGAGCTCCCAGGCCGTGTCTGTGACAATGCTGAGGGCAAGTGCAAGGTGTGGTCGGCTGGTGATGAAGAAGAGGTGGCCTTAAGTCAGCAGAAGCCGAGAGAAACAGGGTGTGTGTGAGCAGGACAGGATGTAGAAATGACGTGTGTGTTGGGTACAGCCGTACTGAGCACTTTACACAGAGAGCTTGTTTCATCCTCCCTAAAACCCTGAACGTGAGACAGAATTATTTCAACCCGTCCCTACGTGGGCCGGACTCTCTTCACTATCCTGATCTGGATGGGGACGGAGGGGATCTCAGGAGAGCCGAGGGCCCTCTGATTCTCCTAATAGTAGTAACTTACTGTTATTTACACGAAAGCATTATTTTCACTAAGAGTTTGTAAGGTTTGTAATCTTCGTTAGCCCCAGAGAAGAGGAAACTGGAGTTCACAGAAGCTTCACTGGAACTTGAGCCCTGGTCTGGGTTCCTGCGCTGACGTCTGGAGCCAGAAGCCCCGTGATGAAACAGGGCACCAGTGCCTCCCAGGAATGGCCTCATATCCTGTTGTGCAACCTTCCAGAGCCTGTAGGTCACAGTGGTGTCTCGTAGCTGTCCCAGGAGCCCGAAGCAGCAGTTGGAGTTGATGCACTGGAAGGATGAGGAAGGCCTGGCTCTGGGGGCTGCTGTGGATGCTCTTGGTCTCAGGTAAGGCAAGGAAGAGGCGTGAGCAGGGAAGGCCGCGGGGAGTCCTTTTGTTTTGAAGCTCCGGAGCACGTGGCCATCCAAGGTAGAGCCAAGAAGCAGTTATGGCAGATGGGGCTGCTGTACCCAAACTTAGCAGAATCAGGAGGACGCCCAGGGCCTGAGCACAGAAATAAAAGCAGGGATGGGTTAGGGAAGCAAGATGTCTGTATATTTTGATGTTGTCAGAGACATGCAAAGCCCTGGAGCAGAATAATGATAAAGTAAATCTAACTTTGGTGTGATCTAAAATAATTTTATTTGATGTTGAATTTTTTTCCTTATATTCTATCATGATGCTTTTGATGTTGACTGTCTGTTAAACCCAAAAGACAATTTATTTAACAAATATTTCCCAGTGGCCTGCTATGGGCCAGCAGATATGCTACAGCAGAGGACACAGATGTGAACAGAAGAGGCCAGGTGCCCTTGTTGGTGGAGGGCATCACCCCAGCTCTCCACTGCATTCTGGGGCCGGAGGGCACGGCTGTTCAGGCTTGGCAGGGCTGGTCCATCCCCCAACTCTTACTTCTCTCCTCTTATAATCTGCACAGATCACACCTGCATTAACAATGGAAGCATTTGGGACTTTAGTCACTCCTCCTCCTAACCCTTATGAATAACAGAGGGAAAATGTCGACCTGAGTTGAAAGCAAGGTTTGCCTTGGGAAGACATGAAAGATCAGGAAGAGGGTGCTCCCCTGGGACCCACTACTTTGAGCAAGGTTATGGACAACTGCCTTGCAGAGCCTGACCACAAACCTTGCTTTGGGTCTCCTTGGAAGTGGGTGATAATCTGGGTGGGCAGGTGGGAATTAGGTTCTCATGGACCGGTGTGTTTCTTTGTGTTTTATTTGTGTTTTTCTGAAGGAGAACTGGGAAATGGCAGAGGGTTGAAGGTTGTGTAACTGTGCAAGAGGAAACCAGTGGTATATATTTCATTATGCCCTGTGGGAGTATGTTACCCTAAAAGCTCCTTCCAGACACCTATGCATGCTTGGGCCAGGATTGCTCTAATCCCTATCTGACAGCCGTGCTGGGCAACGTAGTTCAGTGCTTTAGAGCAGACTCTGGAATCAAACTCCTCAGGGGTGTACCCTGGCTCCACCACTTAACTACTGTGAGACTTTGGGCAAATGTCTTAACCTGCCTGTGCCTCAGTTTCATTATCTATAAAATGGGAAGAATAATGGTTTTCACCTTTTAAATTGTAAAGATTAGATAAGATAGTTTTTTCTAAAGCACTTAGCACATAATATTCAATAGATAGAATTTGTTATCCTTTTTACTAACATATTATAAGGAATTTCTTTCTTGTAATGGTGCATAGACAGCACTTCAGCCTTCATTTCATACTGTCTCTTTTCACAAGAGACTAGGCAAATCTGTAAGCACACTCAGTCACCTGTCACTTCCCCCTTTCCTGGGGAGCTGGCAAATAACGGAAATTTTTCTGTGGCATCAATTTAAGAGGTTAGGGCTTCGGTGGTGGCAACTTGAGGACAGAGTCCCCGTGACTTTCACAGAGGCTGGCACCGTGCCTGGCACCAAGAAAACGCTCAGCTGCAGACCGATGAATGACTGAACAAACCAGGGAACCAGACTTGGCTTAGGGCCCCCTCAGCCTCTGCTCGTCTGTCTCTTGGAGGGGAATTCCTGACCAGAGTTCACGGGAACCGCCCAGGAGGCCTGTTTGCAAGGTTTCCTTAGAAACTGAAGTCTGGCCCCAGAAAATCAGCCTTCAAGCCCGACTTCACCTTCAAAATGCTCATGAGTCCCTGAGTTCGGTCTTCCCACGGGCAGGCAGAGCTGTTGGCCTATCTTGGGGTGAGCATGCAGGGCCTCCACCAAAGGGGCAGCCCTTGGCATTTTGCACTGGCATGTAAGGATTACAGTGTGTGTAAGTAGTAGCATTAGTAACAGCAGTAGTTGTGGCAACCTGCCCCACAGTTTGACCCAGCATGGCTGTCTAGCCCATTGTTTGGTGTTCCGTGCAGGAAGGTGTCCCAGGCTGGAGTGGATAAGCCACAGTCCCTCAGTACACTTATAGAACCCGTGTGTCCAGCTGAAACCACACACCTGGATCTTCTCAGTTCCACTCTGCTTGGCTGCCCATCAGCAAGGCTGCCCTGGATCAGAGAAGATCACTCCCAATTCTAGGTGGTTAATCTGGTTCAACCTCCAAGTGTGATTGAAACTATTGTCTCTGTGACCAGGGGTTCTCAAATTGGGCACTATTGACATTTTGGGCGGGGCAATTCTCTGTTATGCGGGCTGTTCTGTGCACCGTAGGATGCTCGGCAGCATCCTTGGCCTCCTTTGGATGCCAGTTGCATCCACCCCACCCCAGGTTATAACAACCAGAAATGTCCAGATATTGCCTAGTGTCCCCAGGGGGGCAAAAGTTGTGCCCCCAGTGGAGAACCACTGCCGTGACTCCTTGACATCAAAAATAGGAGGGAGGATTTCTAGACTCAGGTACTAGGAAGTACAAGGGGTGCTGGTTTGGAGCACAACTGAGTCTATGAGTCACATAATGCTGTTAGCTTGTGCACACATGCTGGGGCGTTCTCTCTCTCTCTCTCATCTCTGGCCTCATTCACAGGTAGCCTATTTCCACATTGTAGAACATTTCACATCTCACTGATCTATCAACCCCAGCAAGAAAGAATATTTTTCTTAATAGCTATAGCAGTCTCAGGGAGGATTCAGATAGGTCCAGCCAAGTCATGTGCTCTTTCCTAAACCAATCAGCATGGCCAGGATGATGGAGGACTTTGATTGGCAAAGTCTGTGTCATGTGTCCACTGAGGTGGACAGCCCCATCTGTGAAGCCAGAGGATGGCTCCCCTGAGAAAGAGGTGCTCTGCTACCCAAGGAAGGTGGAAAGGAGTCCAGGTATCACAGTCAGATGTCATTGTCTACCATGCTCTCAGGATGGCTTCCTCACTGTTTGTCCAGTGGTCTCTCACACTGATCTCTTTGCCTGGACTTGGATGAAGTTCCTCAAGCTGTCCTGGGGAGACACTCTCTGCTAGTACCATGTCTTTGAATTCTCTTTTCATGCTATACGGCCCTCTCCATAATCTTTCCCTTTCTTCATGGCCCCCCCACCCCCCCATCTCATGGTCTCAGCAAAATGTCCCATGTTCTGTCTCCAGTCAGGAAATCTTTTCCTCTCAAAATGATCATTTATAAAATTTGATTAGCATGCACCATATGCTCTCACTCTTCTAGTAAAACAACTACCCACCGCAGAAAGATCTGAGGTCTAGTGTGGGCTTGCAGGGAAAGTTGCATCTTCCCTGGAGGCCTCAAGGACCTCGTCTGAAAAATGGGTGGTTGGATGAGAAAAGCTGGTGATTCCTCTCCTTGTGTTCTTTTTCCAAAGAGGGAAAAACTATTCTTCACAGAACCTAACTCTCTTTCGTTGTTAACAGAGCTCCGAGCTGCAGCTGAATCATCTGAGGCAGAACGGTATGTCCGGGCAGAGGGAAAGACCCTGGATGTGGATTGTCCCTTCGACTACGTGAAATATACCTACAGCAAGAAGGCTTGGCAGAGGCTGAGAGATGGAGGGAAGCCACAGACCATGGCAGTCATAGAGAAGCCTTCGGGGAAGCCCATTCAAGTCCAAGTGGGGAGGATCACGCTAGAAGAAATCCCTGAGCATTTCCTACTGCACGTACAAATGACAAACCTTCAAGTAGAAGACTCGGGACTGTATCGGTGTGTGGTCTATGACCCTCCCATAGACCCTAAAACCCTGTTCTTTCCTGTCCACCTGGTGGTGACCAAGGGTGAGTGACTTGGGGGTGGGTGGGGAGAGGCAGGCCAGGCGAGGATGGGACCATGGTGGTAGCACCAGCAGAGCTGGGGCTTGGATTCCTAGCAGCCTGTCTTTCTCCTAGAAGCTCCTTGTCTTTCATCTGAGGTGCCTGAGAAGCATTTGGTCTAATAGCAAGTAGGGGCTGCTATATATGGCATTCCCTTTGGGTAGCAGTGCATAATTCGGGGTGCTGTTGTAGGAATTGGGGTACAATTAAGCTGAACAGCAAATTTAGGATAATTTAGTCTCATTCCTTAGGTCTCCACTTAGAATCCATGTCCTTGGGAAGCCTCCTGTGATCCACTGTCCCCCTCCCACAGATGCATTTGGTGGCCCGCCTGTGTGCTCTTCAGACCTTGCCATGGGCACATACCACCCGGAGATCTTATTTCAAAGGCAGACTCCAGCTGAATAGGTACAGAGGGGACCCAAGAATCTGCATTTCTAATGAGCTCTCCAGTGATGCCAGTGCTGCTGTGTTGCGGGTCCTTGAGGCTCCCATTTGCGGGGTGAATCTCCAGAGCTCGCTTTGTGTCCCTTTTGTGCACAACATCATCTCACTGGATAGTAGAGACCGGTTTACTTACCTGTCTCCCCTATTAATCTCAGAGCTGCTTGAGGGGAGCACCAGCGCCGTTCTGAGCTCTCTATTCTTAGCACATAATGTAGTTTCTGGCTCGTAGTGGGCCCTCAGTAGTCATTGATTTAAGGAATAATGTATGGAAGGCAGGCAAAAGGGAGACAGGTTCAAGTTCCTAGCATCAGGGCAATGCTAAGCCTAAGAAAGACCAGGTACATATACAATATGTAAATAAAAGATAACTTGTAAAACAATATGCCACAGCTATAGGTGAATGAAAAACAGAGTAAATGATATACGGCAGAGTAATCAGGGAATTATTCTTGGAGAAGGTGGGGGCAGAGGGATTGGTGAGGAGTAGCAGGCAAGTGCAGGTCCAACAACATGAATAGCCTGAACATTACTTTCTTCTTCCCTCCTCCCTCCCTCCTTCCCTGCCTCCCTTCCTCCTTTCCTTCTTTCTGTCTCTGACTCAGGTGGATCCAACAGTATTTCTTTGGTTTTAGCAAAAGAAAACCTTGTTTCTTGGCCATGTGCATTTCTCTCCTCAGCGCTATTTACCCTACCACCTACCCATCCATCCACTCATCCATTTATTCATCCATCCATCCACCCATTCATCCCCTTCCTCATCCATCCATCCATCCATCCATTCATCCCTCCACCCACTTACCAACAATACACCCATCAAATCACTCACTTATCTATCCACCCACGCATCCATCCATCCATCCTTCCATCCATCCATCCTTCTAATGTGACTTCTTGCAGATCCTCTAGGTACTACTGCCTCCAGTGAGAATCCTGTTCAGAACTTGCCTGAGATTACCACAGTTCCTCCTACTACCACCAAGGCCTCGAGCCTGCTATATACCAGCTCCAGCACAGTGACCCAAGCTCCATTCAGGTCAACTCCTGTCATCTCCACTCCTGGCCCTGGAGTCAACCTTCAAAATGTGACAAATGTCACCAGGTATGGTTTCCAGGCCTCTAGGTCCCTGGATTGGACACTGAACCCTTTGCTCCCTACTGTATGTGCTGACAGGATGTGGGGAGTGGGGGCTGGGGAGGGTGGGGCATGAGCAGGCTTGAGTCACCTCAGTCTAGGTAGAAATGTCCGGGGGAAGGAGGAGGTGGTGACGGAGGGAGGGGAGGCTCTCCGCGAGGCTGTCATTCTCCTCAGTTCAGCCTCCCGGTTTCCTTGCACACCAGAGTAGTAAGGAGAGGGAAACGGTGTGTTTCCCAAATTCCAACGGACCTTACCCAGCCCCAGGGTGTAATGGGTAGTGGTAAACACACTCCGAGTGGGGACCTGCATTCTAATGTCAGCCACCCAAGGTGGCTGTGTGACTTTGGGCGAGTCAGGAGCCCTCTCTGGCTTTAGTTCCCTTGTTGATTCACCAGGGAGGCTAGAAAACCAGAGCTGGGTGAGATGATCTACCCAACAGCTCTCAGAATAGCTACATGTTGGAATTAACTGGGTTATCTTGTTTTCGCTTTGCTTTCTTTTTTCTTTATTTTTAATACTGGTGCATATGCCCTATCATAGATCAATAGAATCAGAATCAGAATTTCTAGAGGAAAGGCCTGTTAGTGTTTTTTATAAGCTCTTCAGGAGATTTCTAATATGCAGGCAAAGTTAAAAAACACTAATGTAGCATCCACACACCCCTGCAGTTATTATTAAATGTTGATTTATCTTAGAATGGGTTTATCATTAAATATTGAATTAATCGGGAAAGAAATATTCTTCCACATTCCCACTAATCTAACATGTCTTTTTTCTCCATATTCTTTCCTAGTATTTATTCATGTTTATACATATTTTAACATAGCAGCAATTCTAATTATAAACAGTTCCATTATTTTCCCTGCTACAATTATTCTTTGATGCTGCTAGCTAGTCTTCGTAAATATAATTTTAATGGATGAATACTTTTGTATCAATTGGAAGAGCCATAACTTACATAATTGTTTGCCTGTTCTGAGACACTGATATCGTTTTCATTTTTTATAGTATTGATAACTTTGAGATGGCCATGTTCTTGCAGATGTCTTTTTTTTAAATCGTGCTAATCCAAACATAATTCCCATAAGAGAATTTGAACATCGATATTATTCTGCATACATATAGCATAGTTCCATGGTCTTCCAACAGATTGGATACAGTTTGCAGTGTGAGCCATGAAGCTAAGTGAAGCAGAGCCACTGTAGACTTGCTGACAACGTAAAGTTAGTATTTTAAACGTATTCCTGCTAAAATGGATGCAAAATGGTACTGCCTTAATTTTTCTATGAATGTGGACTCCCGCTCCATGTGAGTAGAGGCAGTGCCTCTTTTTCCCTTATATTGTTTCACCAACACCAGCCTAAGTGCCTGGTACATAGTCAGTGGTCGTTAGAGCTTTGTGGAATAAATCAAATAAAAGAGCAGATGAAGAGTCAACATTTTCCTTTTTTCACTACTTTCATTTTCCAATATGTAAATTGGTAGCATATAATTTTTGCCTGTATTCCCAGTAGAGGTTCTACATCTTTTATCTGTTAACGTGATCTATTAAAAATGTTATCAAGGCCCGGGCACGGTGGCTCACGCCTGTAATCCTAGCACTCTGGGAGGCGGAGGTGGGTGGATCGCTTGAGCTCAGGAGCTCGAGACCAGCCTGAGCAAGAGCGAGACCCCGTCTCTACTAAAAATAGAAAGAAATTAGCTGGACAACTAAAAATGTATATAGAAAAAATTAGCCGGGCATGGTGGCGCATGCCTGTAGTCCCAGCTACTCGGGAGGCTGAGGCAGTAGGATCGCTTGAGCCCAGGAGTGTGAGGTTGCTGTGAGCCAGGCTGATGCCACGACATTCACTCTAGCCTGGGCAACAGAGTGAGACTCTGTCTCAAAAAATATATATATATTATCGAATATTAACTTTTTTGTCAGTGAGAGCCCAGTCAGGAAAACAAAAGCCCCTCCAGCTGTTTGAAAAAGAAGGAACTTAATGCAGGAAGTTGTTTTCCCAGGTGCTAGAAGAGGTGAGACCCCAACCTGGGGACAGTGAGGCACTGCAGAGATAGCCACTATCGCCCTAGCTCAAGGTGGGTTCCCCAGAAGCAGGTCACAGGAACAAAGTCTTGTTGACATGTTGTGAACAAAATCTCCGGCAAAGCCGTTGAGGAAGGGGGACTGGGAAGGGAAGGAAGCCGAGCAGAGACACCGCAGGGGATTGGTAGCCTGCGCGCAGCCTCTGAAAGAGATGCGGTTGGTGGCCCGCTGGAGACGGACGGGCCTGGGAGCCCCGTGCAGGAAGACGGTAGAAGGCTGTGAGGGGACGGTGCAGACGCAGGCAGGACAGACTTGTGGAGGAGGCAGAGTTAGCTGAGCCCAGAAGCCCGACCTTCCGGCTGCAAGACTGCGATCAGGGCAGAGGCGGGGGCTGCGAGGGCACTGCAACAATGTGAGGGGCAAGAGAGACACCTGTCCCGTATCTGGCCACTGCCGTCAGTCACTGACCTTGACTGGGCAGCCTTGGGAATGCAGCCCCCTGTGCTACAGGGTGGGCCCCACCGCCAGGGGTGAATTTCAGGCAAATGGACAGTTTTCTGCTTTCTGTCAGCATCGTGGCATTTCCCTCTTTGCTAGTTTGTGCATTTGGTTTTAAGTTTATTTTTCTTTTTTTTGAGACAGAGTCTCGCTTTGTTGCCCGGGCTAGAGTGAGTGCCATGGCGTCAGCCTAGCTCACAGCAACCTCAAACTCCTGGGCTCAAGCAATCCTACTGCCTCAGCCTCCTGAGTAGCTGGGACTACAGGCATGCGCCACCATGCCCGGCTAATTTTTTCTATATATATTTTAGTTGGCCAGATAATTTCTTTCTATTTTTAGTAGAGACGGGGTCTCGCTCTTGCTCAGGCTGGTCTCGAACTCCTGACCTTGAGCGATCCTCCCCCCTCGGCCTCCCAGAGTGCTAGGATTACAGGCGTGAGCCACCGCGCCCGGCCTGGTTTTAAGTTTTGTGTAGGCAGATGTGTTGATTTTGAATTGATTGCTTTACTTTATTTTTTAATGTGCCTGATTCTATTTCCTTGTGACCTTTCCTATGATTTCTTTTGCCATTTTCTTTAAATTTTTAGTCCATGGGGAAGATTTTTTGCTGCATGGTATAAATTTTAGAAAAGATTTCTTTTCATCATTTTGCTCTCCAGATTCCGCACGACTGTTTGCTAAACAATCCTTGCCTTCCCTACTGGGCCGCTGATTTCCTTGCACGTTAAATTCTCATATAACATTAGCTGTACGTCTGGCCTTCTATTTGTTCCATTGCACCCGTTCCTCTGTTTTTCCCGTGTCTGTCATGTAGACTCCTTGTGTTCTCATCTGAGTCCATGTCTGCTGACGGCACAGGCTGTGTTCCCTCACCCGTTTGCGGCTCTTTCTTATGATACCTATTGATGTTCACCCAGAGCATCTAGAATGAGCTTACTACAATCTATAAAACTTCACGATAGGATTTTCAGTATGGTTGGATTCTTCTCGGTTTATAAATGAGGAAACTGAGGCCGAAGAGGTGAGGTGACTATCCCAGGAGGTGGGTCCGGGGCCCCACTCTCTACGAGGTCACACGGGGGGACAGCGGGGCTGATCCCCGGCGCCTTTCCTGGGCGTGGACCCTGTGCTGTCTACTGAACGTGTTTCTCATCAGGGGAAACGGAGGGCACAGGGTCAGACAGTGTGGGAAAGGTGCTGGAAGGACCTAGGCGGATAGGGTGAGGACATGAAGGAATTTTGCAGAGGGAACACTCAAGTGTGGAGGAGTCATTGCCAGGAGCGGCACTCAATCTCCTCTCTCCTCCAGGGTCTCTGTGTTCAGCATTGTCGTCCCCGTGGCCTGTGGACTCCTGACTAAGAGCCTGGTCTTCACCGTCTTGCTTGCTGTCACCCAGAAGTCATTCGGACTATAGACCCATGAACCCATGAGAATGACCTCTGACCTCCAGCCACAGCCATCGGCAGTTGTGCCGGGAGAGGAGTGGGGGGTGGAGGGGGAAAAACTGTGTGTGTGTGTTAATGCCATGGATTTTATCTGTGATCCCTGGCTATTTCTAAGGTCAGGATCCCACCCTCCTGGCCCTGCCGACTCCCCTCATTTCACTAATAACCTCGGGTGTGCACTTTGCCCTCTCAGAAGAGAAGCTGTAGCCCCGAACGTGCCCTTCCTTCCAGCTTGGGGTTTGCATGGACTGTGGCCGGTCCAGTGCTTTTCACTGCTGCTCTCCTGTGGCGGTCGTGAGGCACAGAGGGCACACCTGATATTTCTCTGGCTCGTCCTTGCCCTGGAACGTACAATGTTGGCCTGACCTGGGCAGAGCTCCCACTCCAGGGGCATCTCGTGCGCCCCACCACTGGGACTTCCTCTCTCTCGCCTCAGACGCTTGTGCGTCACTCTTCCTACACGGCACTTTCCAACACTTCCAGAAAAGGGTGTTGAAAACCATGCAACGTGGGGAAAACAAGGTACCACAGCAAGAATTGCGTATTTGGGAAAGAGAAAACAAGTTAAGTGGAATCCCGTGTCCTGGGAAAATACTGGCAGGAGGAGCTGGGATCTGTAGGATAGTATCTATAGACAATATCTGGTGTGCTGTGTGCATTTGTCTCTAGATCCTGCAAATAATTCCATGAAGGCAGAGATGCATGTGGCTAGAACGAAGCCACATGAATAATGTCACCACTTACTGGCAGGAAGAAAAACTGACGAGCTCCTTTACTGAAGGACTCCAAAGCCACATAGAATAGAACAACCTGGAGTTCTGCCTATGTCGAAATCCCTCTCTTCCTGTATTTCACAGCGGGCAGGGAGGATGGGGTGACAAACTCTCTCCACTGAAGTTCCCTCCTGAAGGCTGTCCCCACGTGCTCTCCTGGTTCTCCACTCTGCCTTCCTCTTCCTCCTCGGAACTCTCCCTTTAGCTCCTGTCCCCGCTCTGGTGCCCTAACCTAGGAAATAGGTCCCCAGGCCCACCTGTGTCTGGTGATCTCTCACAGATTTCAATCAGGATTTTGCTATTTCCTACCTCTTTGGGCTCTAAAGGGAAAGGGGCCTCATGGGGTTGGGGAAAGGACAGTGGGTCCCTCCATTCCAATTTAGCAATGGCCAAGGCCAGTAACATCCTAAATTCCCCAAGAGCAATCACACTTTCCCACACATTCAATCTGTCTTACGTTTGGAAAACACATTCCTACAATCAGCACAAAGGGTGAAAAAAATACCCTGAGCACTAAGGCACAGTCTCCCTCTTTCTGAGCCCGCCTCTGTCACGGAAAGGCTTCCCCATTAACCTGAACACTGCTCTGTGAGAACCTGCCAGGTGATGCCACTAACCCCAGAGAGGTTATTTCTGACCCCCCAGTTTTGAGTCCATTAGGAGATGTGTGAGGGGCATTTAATTCATCCTGATGCTCTGGTGAGACTCTTCAGAGAAGCACTTGACCCAGAACCTGTTGATCCTCACACGGTGTTTGTGTGCCAAGGCTGCCGGTCTGGGACCTGCCCTTTAGCAATTCCAGTGTTGCTCCTGTTTATGAATTTGACAAAACATCCAGGGCAGGGGGTTACTATAATTAAATATTCTCTAGGAGAGTCTGAACACTCTAGGGTGGTGTCTCTCAAAGTGTAGTCTTTAGACGACCTGCGTCAGATCCTCCTGGAGCATAAGACAAATTCTTAGATTCCAGGGCCCCTCCAGACCCGCTGCATTCCAGCACACGGCCCTCTCTTAGTGGGTGGTGCTCGAGCTTGTTTTCAAGAAGTCATCGTGCTCCTTAGCAAAGCCCATGACACGTTCATACAGATACCAACCGCACGGTCTAGTGTGCGCGTATGTTAGATTTAGTTATAGATAAAGTGGTATTTAAGTCCAATGTATTAAACTTGCCTGAAAAATTATATACGCCAAATTGGGAGAGAAACGGTTGTGCTGGATACGTTCCTGTTTGCACCCGCAGGCCACCCTCCCTGCCCTGCCTAGGAACCTGACCAATGTGGCTGAATCAACAGGCCCCCCTGGCACCAGCTTCTGGTGGGTTGAGCCAATGGCAGCAAGACAGAAGAGCAGAGGGTGGGGAGAGGGAGGTCAGGGTTTCTATCCTTGGGGTCCCTCCCTGGTGGTGGCAGGAGTGGCTGCATTCCTCTCTGAAGGCCCGGCCAAGCCCCTCCCCAAACAGCTCTGTCTCTAAGTTCAGCCTCCTGCTCCATCCTCTTGCTCCTGCAGGCCCAGAGGTGGCAATGACTTGCCACTCTTGCCAGCCTCAGTGTACTGAAGCATCCCTTACTAGTTCCCCCAAATTCTACCACATCTTTATTAAACACTCCTTAATTACCCAGTTTCAGTGAGCTACCTGTGTCTTTCTGGGGCCGTGACTGATACAATAGTATTGTGTGGTTAATGACACAGGCCTTAGAGCAAAACAGGGTTCGGGTTTGAATCCTAGCTCTGCATCCTTGCAGGGCATGGTGCTGCCTAACCATGCCAGGGATGGTTCTGGATGCCAATAACAGCATCCAACTCTGGCTGTTCAAAACAGCAAAGGAATTCTAGAAGGATATCAGCAACTCAGGATCAATGAGAAGGCTGGAGGACAAGGTTTTTGCCTAAATGCTCTCGGTTTAGACAGAAACCAAGAGACAATGTATAGCAGAGGCCATAGCTGAGGTCACAACACGAGACAGTCTGGTTATGCTGCCACTGATCACTGCCCTGGCCACTTGAGGCAACCAATCTCTTGCCACCATGCTATTGCTGGACTCTGAATGCTTAAATTGCCTCTGTGTAAGTCGCCTCCAGCTGGCCCTGTATCTGGTGCCTCATCCTGAGAATCTAGAATCCTGGGCAGAATCACAGATGTGGCCAGGCTTGGGTCAAGTCACATGCCTGCAACACAGCTGCCAGGGAGAGGGGTGGGGGGGGGACATCTGCCTCCACCCTGTGCAGAAGGGGAAGCAGAGCTCTGCTTCCAAGTGACATTCACACACTGGGGCATGTCCCCCGAACGGAAAACGTGTTTGGTGCTGGAGAGCCCAAAGGTGAGAAACTTTCATTACAAAGTGTCCCAGTGTTGGCAGGATTAAATGAGATAACCTGAGTAGAGCACCTGGTACACAACAGAACTTCAATCCATGGCGGTTACTGCTGTTTCTATCTTATTTGTGGTCTGCATGCCTGGCCTAGACTGGATAGCTCGGGGAAGCACACACCTCGTACACAGGCAGACCACCTGGGGCATGCCGCAGGGCCCATCTGACCTCATACAGAGCTCTTGCAGGCTGGTCTATTTGGACCACTTGCCTCAGAACCACTTGTGCTGCTTGTTGAAGTGCAGATTTCTGGCCGGGTGCAGTGACGCATGCCTGTAATCCCAGCACTTTGGGAGGCAGAGGTAGGAGGATTACTTGAGCCTAGGAGTTCGGGACCAGCCTGGGCAACATAGCAAGATCCCATCTCTAAAAAAAATATAAAAAATGCAGATTTCTGGGACCTCTAAGTCTAGAGGTCATGTGCATGTGTGCCAATCAGAATGTGCATGTGTGCCAAGCTTCTTGAGTGAGTTAGCCACAAGCTCCTACATAAGAACCATGGTGCAGCGTAGATTAAAGAGGGTGGATTATCAGAAAGGCTTGAACCTGGGCTCAGAGGGTGAGCAAAATTTGGAGGCATCATAATATTTCAGTTGGGGAGAATGGCCTGAGGGTTTACGGCATGTAAGGGTCAGTGGCCAGTGATGACAAGGTCTTGGTGACCTGAGGAAGTGAGTGGAGCAGTGGGGACCTCAGGGGGGTGGATCTAGACTTACCATGGTGCAGAATGGGGAGCTACTGAGCGTGTCCCATCAGGACTGTGACACAATGACAATGGGAAGGAAGCTGTCTCAAGGGCACCCAGTGTTCCTTTCTTCCTCTTCTGCAGCTTCCTGAGCTGTTTTCCCCTTGTCACATTTCCCCCAGGGTTTCTCAATTGTACAGTAAGAGCCCGGCCTCCCCGGGAGGATGGTAAACACCCGTGTGGGGCAACATCCTCCAGTAGCTGGAAGAGGCCCTGGGCGGCCAGCGGACAGTGCACCTGGGGAGCAGGATAGAATGGAGGGGGCAGGGCTCTCGGGGTGGCCCCAGCTGCTGCTCCATGTCTCAGGTAAGGAGAGCAGGTGAGGATGCTGGGGAGAGGGTGCAGGCAGAGGGCTGTAGACAGCTCAGCAGAGGTACCCACTGTGAGCAGTTGTCTCTCATTTCTTTGGGATGGACTGGAATGGGGGAAGGAGGGCATGTGTTACTGACAGGAAAGGGAAAAGGGAGGGTGTGGATGTATCTGCACTGGTCCCCACCCCCCGGAACCAGCAGGGACTGGGCAAGGAAACGAGCTGGAGGTTCCTCTAGTGCATCTTGAAGTTGAAAACTTAGCTGGAGTCAGCCAAGCAACCCCGCAGCGCCGCACTGGTGTGCTGGGAGATGTACAGAGGTGTCAGGCAAAGCTCCCCCAAGGGCTACTCAGGAACCGTGTGGAGGAGGCGTTAGCAGAGGAGAAGGTGAATAACGACAAAGGGCCAAGTAGCAACAAGACGACAAAACTGCTGTGGAAGCCACTCTAGCGAGGCACAGAGGGGGAGTGTGGAAAAGAGGGCAAGAGTTCTGGAATCAGACACAGCTGGGTTCAAATCCCATCTCTGCCACTTTCTACATATGTGGCCTTGAGAAAGTCCTCAGCCTCTATGAGGCTCAGTTTCCTCACCTGTAAGTAGCACCTACACATAGGTATTTATGTGTAGCTAGTGCCTACTTCAGACGGGTGTCCTAAGAATTAGAACACAGAGGGAAAGCTCTTGGCTCAGTGTGTACACATAATAACTGCTTAAACAATTATGGCAGGTGATGATGTTGTGACCAGGTGCAGGGCGACCGTGCTGTTAAGGTGAAGAGGAGAAGGAGACCAGTGCAGCTGGAACAGTTCAGGCAGACTCCGCTCTGGGACCGAACGGGATGGGTGTGGGTGGAGAGGAGGGAGGAGCGACATCAGGAGACCCCGGAGCTGATACAAAGGACTGTGTACCAGGAAGCAGGGGCACGTCTGGGCCACTGCAGGTAGAGTAGAAAATGGGGGTGAATCTGGAAAAATTATTCTTTATATTTTTATTACAAACATTTTCCAATCTACCAAATGTAGAAAGAATAGCCACCATCAACTCATCACCTAGATTCAAACGTTCACCTGTGACAGATACGTTGGCTTATTTGCTCCATACGTGTATGTATCTTGCTGCTGTACACACACCCCTACACACATGCACACACGATTACAGAAATCCTAAATGACTTCTTCATGCTTGATGGAGCTATGAATACTCTTTGTCTGTGGTCCTTTGCGGTGTGGTCTGAGGCTGGGGGTACAGGGGTAACAGAAGAAGCGACATCTGCTTGGTGAAGTGCCTGACCCTCCATTCTAGGATTGCGCGCTGCAGGTGAAGCCAAGGAGCAAGTGTGCCCACTGAAAGGGAAGAACCTGACAGTGGTCTGTCCTTACAACATCATGAGATACTCCTCCAGCCTGAAGGCCTGGCAGGGGGTGAGGGGCCAGGCCCCCCAGAGACTCTGGCGCTCACAGAGACTAGAAATGAAGACCTAACCCGGGCCCAGGCCAGGAGGTACCTGCTGGAGGATCATCCCACCAAAGCCATAACCAGGGTCACGGTGACAGAGCTCCAGAGGCAGGACTTGGAGCTGAACCAGTGCGTGATCCGCCGGTCTTCTCAGGACCTCGTTGTCCTGTACCATTGGACTCGGCTGGTACAGTGCCAAGGTGAGCAGCTGTGAGAACGGGGAGGATCGCCTCGCGCACAGCCAATGGGCTGGGACCCTATATGCCATGAGGGGCCACTTTGGAGAGATAGGGCAGAGCAATGGGGAAAGTTCCAGACCTGAAATCAGGGCACCTGGGTCTTCCACTCTGTTGCTTTATAATCTTGAGAAAGTCATAGCTGGTCTCTGGGCCTCAGTTTTCTCACTTGTATGACAAGGAAGTTGAACTAGGTGATCTCAGAAATCACCTTTCCTGTGGCAGAGAACCTGCTGGAGAAAGCAGATAACTGAGCATGTACTATGTGCCGAGCCTTGGATTTGTTAATCTCCCTGCTGTGGAGCAAGTGCTGCTGTCCCCGCTGTGACTCCAGAGACTAAGTTATTCACCATGTCATTCTGCAGGTGAGTGGCACAGCCGGGATCCCAGACACCCATCCGATCATTCCTGGTGAATCTGTGAAATGGTCCCTGCTTGGCCAATAGAAAGCTGTTCCCTTTCTCAAGGGATTTATTAATAAAAAGCAGTATTTGAGGAATAGATGTCAGAGGGCAGAATGAAGGGCATTTCACTGACCTCCAATTGCTTCCGGTTGGTGGGAGCACTGCCAGTCCCCCCTCTTCCTTGCTAAAGCCTGTCTGCGCCCGTGGGGAGATGGAACGGGGACAGAGGAGCCCATGCTTTTGCCTCTGGCGAAACAAACCTCTCCTTTCAGGCTGGTGAGTTCGAGAGGCCTCTGTGACCACAGAGCGTTGCTCTCCTGCCACTCGATGCAGGCTAAGCTGAACATGTGAACATCAGGGCAGAGCTGGGCTGAGGTTGAACTTCACGAGATCTATAAATGGTTGACCAAGCGAAGGGACAGTGCCATGGCAGGACTGTAGGAACCCACTGAAGCCCTGTGATAGAAGAACAGAATCCCTCCGTCCTTGAGAAACATCCAGTGATATGCAGGAAGTGACAGGCTGGTTACAAATTAATTACGCAGCCAGTCGAGCTGGCCTTGGCTCAGGAACATTAAATTCGCCTGGTCTTAGTACCCGTGTGCTATGGATGTACTAAACCACAGCCCTTCGCAAAGGCAGGGGCAGCCACTGCTATGTAACAGAAGGTTCTGGATTCTCCATCCCTGTGTGCCCTGCACATACTTAGTGATCTTGGACAAGTACTTCACCCTTTTTCCTAGGCCTGTGTCACTCGTGTCAGTGGGCTTCCCCCCGGTGACATTTAGTGGCTCCAACCTTTTCATTTCCTGTGTCTTGACTGAGTTCAGAGAAATAAAGGCCCTGTATTTAACACTTGGCAAAGGTGGCCCACTCCAGGCACCAGGGGACGGCTCGGGCCCTTGGTCATTGGATTTTGGCCCAGTTCTAACTAAGGTCTTAATAAAGACAAGAGAAATGATTGAGAAAGACTGAACCCATATTATTAAATGGGAGCTGTATCGAGTGGAGCAAGGATAGACTAAACATAATAATTTTCATCAAACCACAAATAACACACAATGGTGTTTCCATAGCACCCTCGTGTTCCTTTGTCTCCAGGAATTGCAGAAAACTTCAGGCTAATGCGGCCAAAGAAGCAGCACCTGGTACAGATTATTCCCGCCTGAGGGAATTACTGACCTGCAGGAGGATGGGACATAATCCTGCGCACAGTGTGCCTGCAGCCTGCTGCTTTTTCAGTTAGGTTAGAACAGCAGAGGAGGAGGCTTCTTTCTGGGGTGGTCGTGGGCCCCCCTAGAGGACATTTCTGCCACAGATGCTGGGGAATCCTTCTTTATTTTTCCCTTACTTTTCCAGGTGGGCTGGGCAGGGCAGGGCAGTGGCTGACCACAGCAAATAAACCTGCACAATGGGATGATATTTGGAGGGGATGGACGTTGTGCACCCAACCCCACTGTGGGAAGTGGGGCTGGGAATGGGAATCGAGGGGAGCCCAAGGTTGGGGGGTGGAGGGGGCTTCATGACGGGTCAGAGCAAGAGCAGGAGGGCTGTTGGGGGCCCCGTGAGCAGGCCCATGTGCTGTGGTGGGCCGGGTGCAGAGGGGTGCTGAGAGCTGAGCAATTAGGCCAGGCTCACTCAACGAGTTCCTGGAGCTGACACCAGCAAGATGTCACAGGCACACACAGGCAGAGGACTCAGGAGCCCTGGGTCCCGTGGCTGGCTCTGCCACCGGGTACTATGTGACCATGGGCATTCCCTGTCTACCCTGCTGCTTGGGAGGTTGGACTGGATGGTGTGGACCACGCCTTCCACCTTTGACCTTTTAGGACCCTGTGAACCTTTCTCCCCCAACAGAGTGTAATCCCATGGTCATGACCTTGGGAGAGAGCTGCTCAGCCTATAGGAGATGAAAAGTTGTTTCAAACACCTGGGAGGCCCCTTTCTGGCTAAGATTAAGCCAGGAGGGTGTATAGACAGCTGGGTGATCCCAGAGTGTGCTAACTCATCCTTCTCAGGCAGTATCTGGGCACCCAGTAGGGACCTGGTCTCAGTTAAGACCCTGAAGAGAATTTGTCTCTGCCAGAACATGGCAATTCCCAAACAGAGCAAACTCTAAAAGACGTCTGGATTGAAAATGAGCTGTGTCTGAGCGAGGGTCACTGCACAGAGGCCAGGGCAAAGCCGGGTAATGTTATGAGATGAGCTGGGGTCCTAAGTTCATGCCTCACTTGTGGCCCCCAGAGAGCCAGGCTGGACCACATGGGGACTCTCTCCTGCTCTAGGCAGGCCCAGGGCATCCCAAACTTGAGCAGGCAGGGTGCCCTGCATTCTGTTCTGTCTCCAATCCCTAACACAAGCCCTTCATGTTCCTGCTTCCAGGCAGCAAATGTCCCACCCACCAGCCCCAGAGGAAAGGAGCCAGAGGTCGCAGCGCTGTGATCATAGGCTTGTTATACCCCTGCTGACAAGGCATCACACCTAGAACACGCGGCCCAGCTGTGCGTGGGGTCTGGGCATCAGCAGCCTCTTTCCTGGAGGTGAAAAATAGGACCCATAGATGTCCTTCCCTACAGAGCAGCTCTAAGGACCACATGAGCAGAGAGATGCCAGTGGCAGGGGTGGGGGCTGGAGGTGAGTGACAGAGGAAACTCCCTGGAGGAGGAGAAACTTTGAAACTAGCAGAGGCCTTACAGGGTGTAGAAGAGCGTGGCATTCATTCCAGGCCGGGGAGTGTGGGAGCAGGTGGTGGAGACACACACACAGAGTGTGTCCTTTACCAAGATGGGTGGTTTGGCTGAGTGGAGAGAGGAGATGGGTTAAAGCAGGAGAGTAGGTTCAGATTGTGGAGAGCCTTGAATGCCGAGTCAGCAAGTGCTCTGTGTGCCGTAGGCAATGGGGAGCGCTAAGGGCTTCCCCTGGGCCCTTGGGTGCAGAGTGAGGCGCTCAGTGCAGACTTCCCCAGGAGCCATGTGCAGGACGAAGTGGGTGGGCAGGTATTAGAGGCAGGAGACCTGTCAGAGTCCTTTGGGGTAAGGGTGGGTTTGGGGCTCACGGGAAAGGTGGAGGCTCCATCTTGCACTGGTGCAAGTCCCACCTGGCTGCTCCCATGGCCAGCAAGCAGGGAGCAGGCTGGGCTTCAGAGCACAACGTTTGGCAGACACCCCTGTGGACTCAGGAGGGTCAGACCCAGGAGCCGATGCTTGCCTTTGACCTTGCAGACCTGCCTGAGCTGCCTGTTGTTCTGACCTGTGGGTCGATCCTGAACAAGGGCCTGCCGTTCTTAGTCCTGTTTGTCCTTCTCCGGAAAGCCTGGGCCTTGGGTGAGTGGGGGCTGGGGCTGGGCTTGAGCGGGGAGTGAGTGAGGGGACAGGGGCAGCTGCCACAGGTGCTGGTGTAGAGGGACTGTCCCCTGGCACGCCCAGGGCCCGTTGTCCCCTGCCTTTTCTTCATGTCTGTTCTCCGGAGGTCTTTGGAGGGGCAGGGCCAGGATGCTGGAACACTGAACAGGGCTGGGCTGGGCTCCCCAGAGGGACTCCTGGGCGTGGGAGGGGCAGGGGAAGCTCCCGCCCTGCACCCCAGGTTTTCCTGCAGGGCAGGGAGGCAGACTGCAGCCTGGCTGGCTGGCATGGATCCTGTTCCCGTTTCTCCCACTGCTCCGCTGCGGCCGCCTGCTGAGGTGTCCCCGGCACAAGGCAGACCCTGGCCCTTGGGTGAAACCTATGCCAAGACCCATGGCTCTTCTGGAAGGTGTAAGAACCTTGTTTTAGCGCAGTTGTAGGTTCACAGCAAAATGAGGAGCAAGTACAGAGAGTTCCCACATCCCTCCCTCCCTCAGCCGCCCCCACCGTCAGCACCTGGCACCAGCTGGGGCATCTGTCACAGTGCATGAGGCCCCAATGATGCCTCGTTGTCACCTGGAGTGCACACTCTCCATTAGGGCTCACCCTTGGTGTGGCACATTCCCTGTGTTTGGACAAACGTGTCATGACTCGACTGGCCACTGTGGCACCCTGCAGGGCAGGTTCCCTGCCCTGGATCCTCCGCGCTCCACCTGGGCAACCCCTTTGTCTGGTCAGTTTTAAGTAGTAAAAAGTTTATTCCAAGATTGTGTTCAGTAATGAGTGCCGTGGAGAAAGGGCCCCATTTAAAATTCAAGCTCCTTCTCTGAATTCTGGATTTTGGCCCCTCAGAGGGACAGAGGGGACAGGCTGGCTTTTCTTTCTTTACTCAGCCTTCTCCACCTCAGCTGCAGCTTGGGGGGCCTTGAGGCCGGGAGCAGGGGTGGGGAGAGGAGAAAAGGTCAGGAGAGGTTTGTGGGGGCCCTCGGGTGCACGCTGACCTGTCTCATGGGGCACTGTTGTGGGCTCCTCAGACGCACCCCGCCTGTCACCTGCAGTTTCCTCCATAGCCGTTGCATCTCCCTCTTCCTGGCTGGTTGCTCCCAACTCTTCCTTCCGTCCCTGTGCATTTGCCAGTTCACTTCTAGCTTCCTCCACTGAGTTTCTCCATCTCCTGGCAGCCCTTGAAGATAGGATCTAGGACAACCCACACCGGCTGCATCACATCCCTACAGCCCAACATCTGGTTCATGGGAAAGACCCACTTCCCTCACCCCCAAAAAGTCATGGAGCCTCGTGGACCCCACGCAGTCACCTGTCCTTCACTGCACCTGAATCAAACAACTAGCCCCCTGCAGTCTCTGCCCGACACAGTCTCAGGCTGGAGTCAGACACAGCGGCTGAGTCTACCATGGGCAGGGACGTAACAAGCTCCCCAAGTTGTGACCTTGCTGCACCTCTCCTCGGGTTGAGATAAGGACAGGCACCCACACCCCTCTTCCTCCAGGGCCATAGCATGCCAACAACAGTCTGGAAAAATCCTCTTCCAATTTTCAAACGCCACACAACTTTACACCCTGATGTAGGTGAGGGATTAGCTCAGGAAAAGGGTTTTCATGCCTTTTGCGTGTGCTCCACACCCGTGTCCCACCTCACACTGACGGAGGGCATCTATTTTCTTGAGATTCACATCAAATTAACGTTCAGTTACAGATGACAAAATCCAATCTCCCTATTTGTAGTAGAGAGAGATTTTACAAATAGAGCATTGAATGGTGTGCAGAATCACATGCTACGTAGCTTCTGGGAATGACTGTCAAAGCCACACTGCAGGGTGGGACTAAGGGGCCACCGCTCCTGGCACGATGAGGACTCCGAAGAATCAGGAAACTTCCCAAATCTAGAAGTTGCCAGCACAGCCCTGGCTGCAGAACCACTCCGCCCCAACCACAGCCTGCCGGCGTCGTGGATGCCTTCCATTCCACTCACTCGGTGCCACGTTTAAGTCGCATGCGAATGTGTTTGATGGGTAGAGCCTGAAATCCATCTGGGACCCCAGCTGCAAGCCGGTCTGAGAATGAGCCTGCAGACCTTTCGCGCAGTGCGGCTCCAGAGGGAGGTGGGAATGAGTGTCCAGCAAGTTTACAGTATCTACCCACACAACCTCAGCCACAGCTGAAATTAAAATAGTTCAAGTTTTAGAGTTTCGTTCTTTCTTTTACTGTCAATGAAAGGCAAGTAGGATTAAGTGAAAAATAGCCATCGCTTTTTTGTTTTGCTATGCCAAATAAGCTCTATTATCTTGGATAAAAGTTATATCAAAAAATTCCCATTTGCCAAAAAGGCTACGAGGGACATCATGTGCTACATAACACACGCTGGAGGTGTAAAATAACATAGATGCAGAGAAAACATTCCTATTGTTTCCCCTGCCAGAATTTATGGTACTCTTCTTTGACACTGCTGGGTATTTATCATAATAAAATGACTCTTATTACCATCAATCTTCTTTAGTCTATTCCTGCGAAAGCGCCGTGATATCCAGGTGTTCAGCTTCCACAGCAGTCACATGAGTGAAAATAGTTGCAGTTTAACAATCTGTAAACTGAGAGTTTTCAAAACCTTGTAAAGTCAGAAATGATTATTTTTGGTACCAAAGGCAGGTCTTTTTCGGTAGGGGCTGGTCTTCAAGGACCAGAGTTCTCTTTGAGGCTGGCAGGAAAGCAGTCATTCCATCCTACTTTCTCTCCCTGCGTGGTTATGTAGAGACCCTCACCCAGCACGACTGCCCACTTCATTGCATTCATCTCAGTGAGACTCAGACGTCCTTGCCTGTCTCCGGCCTCCAGGCTCCCCCAGCCCCATCATCCCCCACTGGAATTTGCAGGGAAAAGAATACGACGTTTGGCATTAGAAGGCCAGGTGGGAATCCCATCCCACCTCCTGCACACTGGGCCCTTCCGGATAAGTCAGTTCCTCTCTCAGGCTGGAACTCAGTCCTGTCATTCATGTTATAAAGGAACATCTTACCTCCTCAGTAGACAAGAGGGTCAATTTTAAACAAAAACATGTGAACATGCTTTGTTTTTGTTTTAGCTCTTGCTTTTGTGTTTTCTTTTAAAAGATCTTCAAGTGTCCCAAACTGAGTTGACATACTTCTTATTTCACGGCCTACAGTCATCAAAGGAAATACTTTACCACTCATTTGGTTTAATGTGTTTCAAAATTTTTCCCACCTTCATCCTTAGCTCCACCCCTATCCTTCTCCCATAGGTGTCTTCTTAATAAATGTATTTAATATATATATCCTTTCAATGCACTTTCCATATATTTACTTACATGTAGACTATCGAAAATATGTAGAATTGATTTTGTGTGCTTTGCTTTTTTTACACATTTCACTCTTTCGTATAAAGAAATCTGCAAATAAATTCAAAACTCAGCATTATCTATTGCACTATCTTCCTTGTGGTATCTCATTCTGATTCTATGAGAGAGATTTTACAGCTCTGACAACTACAACTTATTGACGGATAAGCAAATTCTGTTCTGCCTTCTTTTCCCTGCTCTGGGGGCAAAACAGACCTACAACTGGGTCCCTCCACATGCAATTCATTTCAACATTCCTTACTCCATATAAATTTCTGTTTCTTGATCCGTTTATGGTTATAACATGTGTATGAATATGAGTTATGGAGTATGGGTTCAATAAAATTTTTAACATGTGTTTATTTTGTCTGTATGAAAGACATGATTTAAACCTCTTTGAAAATGGTAGCTGTGTTTTGTAAGTGTTCAGTCAATATTGTACTTCTGAGACTATCTTTTGTTGCTATATGTAACTCTAAATCTTTGCTTTTTTTTTTTTGCTGGTATGAAGGGTTTCATATAACGTATGGATAGTATTGGATTTTACTTTTTTGTTCCCCCTAGTAATGGAAACCCAACCTGTTTCAACCCCTTACTACCCTAAAACAAACAAACAACACACACACGCGCACACACACACAAACACACACAGAAGAACAAAAAGAAAAAGTTTAAAATAAGCATCTCCATTCATGTTCCTGAAGGGCCCATATCAAAATTTTTCTAGAGTACATGACCAATTGGCATAAATCAAAATAGGCGAAAGGAATAGAATAGAGGTTCAGGGACATTCCACACACGGACAGTCACGTGATTGCCACTGAGGTGCCTCTGCAATACAGTGGGCAAAAAAGGATCTTTCTACCATTTCTGTGAAATGGCGACAACCAACTGGATACCCACACAGTGTAAAATAGGTGTTTACCTCTTTCTCACACCATACACAAAATTCATTCAAAATAGATCATAGACCCAAACGTGAAAGGTGAAAACAATATAGCTTCTAGAAGAAAATATAAAAAAATGTGACCTTGGAGAAGGCAAATATTCCTAAAGGGAACACAAAGTACAGTAAGCATAACAGAGCATCCGTCAGGAATGGGGACATTGGGTGCAGGATATCCACATGTTCATACCGCATAGAAGTTCCAGATTGTTCTCCAGAATGCTGGGCCATATTGCATTCTTCCCAACAGGGCTGGGGCCTCCCCCTTTCTGATGTTCTCACCAACCTGAGTGTTGTCTGCCTTTCGTGTTCTTGCCAATCTGATGAGCCCAAAGTGACATCTCCTTGTTGTAAAATTAGTATCTGTCTGACAACTAACAAGACCAAACATCTATGGGCTTCTCGGGCAAGGGATGTTTACTGTAGTGTACCCCCTATTTTTGACCATTTTCTGTTGGATTTCCTTTCTTCTGCTTGTTGATTTTTAATAACTCCAAGGTTAGTTTAGATATTCATCCACAGTTAAGTTTTAAACATGGCAAATATCTTCTCTCAGTCTGTCATTTGTGACTTGTCAAGCACACACAAGACAAGGCTGGGCCAAGGTCAAGGCCTGAGTGCCTTGGCTGGTAAAGATACAATAAGTCACCTTTAGATTCAGATAGTTTAATACTTACATAGACAATGAAAGGAAGATTGCCCAAAGCTGCCAGCTCCTTGTAGTTCTTGTCCCACACCCTCAGACAAAAGGGGACGGATAACTGCAATATGAGTTATTGGTAATTTCATATGCTTTAACAAGTCTCTGCCTCTCCCATTTTCTGCTGCCATTTCCATCATCTGGCAACCTCTGTTCTCTTTTCTTCTCTGAGATCAGCTTTTTTTAGCTTCTGCATATGAGTAAGAACATGCATTCTTTATCTTTCTGTCTGTGGCTTACTTCACTTTCGATAGTGTCTTCCAGGCTCATCCATGTTGCCACACGTGACGGGATTTTATTCTCTTTTATGACTGGATAGTATTCCATGGTGTATATACACCGCATTTTCTTTATCCATTCATCTGTTGTTGGACACTTGGGTTGATTCCATATCTTGGCTCTATATCTGACATTCTGGAAAGAAATAGAAAAAACAACCTTAAAACTCATATGGAACCATAAAAGACCTCGAATAGCCAGAGCAATCCTGAGCAAAAAGAACAAACCTGGAGGCATCATACTACCAGATTTCAAACTATCATACAAAGCTATAGTGACCAAAACAACATGGTACTAGTGTAGAAACAGACACATAGACCAGTGAAACAGAATAGAGAAACAGGAAATTAATCCATATATCTACAGCCCACTGATTTTTGACAAAGACACCAACAACACACATTCCAGAAAGGACAGTCGCTTCAACACATGGTGTTGGGAAAACTGGATATCTATCTATATGCAGAAAAATAAAATGAGATCCCAATCTCTCACCTTATACAAAAATCAACTCAATGGATTGAAGAACTAAATGTAAGACCCAAAACTATAAAACTACAAGAAGAATACAGGTGAAACTCTTCAGGATATTGGTCTGGAAAAAGATTTTGTGAATAAGACCTCAAAAGCACAGCCACAAAAGCAAAAATAAACAGATGAGATTACAACAAACTAAAACTTCTGCCCAGCAAAGGAAACAATCAACGAAGTGAAAAGACAACCTACAGAGTGGAAGAAAATATCTGCCAACTATTCGTCAGACAGGCGATGAATATCTACAATGTACCAGGAACTCAACTACCTCAACAACAAAAAAACCAAACAATCTGATTTAAAAATAGGCAAATGATCTGAACAGACATTTCTCAAAAGAATACATAAAAATAGCCAAGAAATGCATGAAAGACTGCTCCACATCACTGATCATTAGAGAAATGCAAATCAAAACCACAGTAAGAGAACATCTCACCCCAGGTAGAATGGCTATTACAAAAAAGACAAAAAATAACAAATGCTGGTGAGGATGGGGTGAAAAGGGAACTCTTCTATACTGTTGGTGGGAATGTAAACTAGTACAAACACTATGAAGAACAGCGTGGAGGTTCCTGAAAAAATTACAAATAGAACTACCATATGATCCAGCAATGCCACAACTGGGTATTCATGCGAAGGAAAGGAAATCAGTACACTGAAGGGGTTTCCACTCCCCTGTGTTTATTACAGCACTAGTCAAAGCAGCCAAGACATGGAATCAACCCAAGTGTCCAAGAACAGATGAATGGATAAAGAAAATGTGGTGTATATACTCCATGGAATGCCATTGGGCCATAAAAGAGAATAAAATCTCGTCACGTGCGGCAACATAGATGAGCCTGGAGAACATTACAGGAAGTGAAATAAGCCAGGAACACAAAGTTAAACATTGCATGTTCTCACTCATATGCAGAAGCTAAAATAGCTGATCTCCGAGAAGAAAGAGTAGAACAGAGGTTACCAGAGGCTGGGAATGGCAGCAGAAAACAGGGGAGAGGCAGAGATTTGTTAAAGCATACAAAATTGCAGGTAGGTAAGAGGAGTATGTTCTGGTGTGCTAGAGCACTGTAGGATGACTATAGTTAACAATAATGTGTTACGTATTTTCAAATAGCCAGAAGAGAGGATATTGAATGTTCACAACCCAAAGAAATGATAAACGTTTGAGATGATGGATGTGCTAATCACCCTGATCCAATCACTGGACATCATATGTATCAAAACATCACCATGCGCCCCATAAATATGTACAATTATTATGTATCAGTTACAAAAACCAATAAAAATGTAAAGCAAATTAATGAAAATTACATGCAAAATAAAAATTCCATCCCCTGGCACTCTTGCCGCACGTGGTGTGCTCGACAAGCACACGTGGGTAGTGGGCGCCGTGTTGGACGGGGAAAGAGAGAACATTTCCCCGTCACAGGAAACCGTGGAGGACGAAGCTGCTGTGTAGACTTCTGCCTGAACGTAGCTGGTCAGCTAGCAAAGTGCTCAGCTTCTTGCTATACATTTCACTTCTCATTAACACAGATTAAAACACTTTATACCACAATGTGCTTTTATATCTGATTGGTTTGGTTGATACTTTCCATTTGATTAAAGCAGTTTTTCCTCTGAAAGGGAAAAAAAATCACGTTTTTTCTTTTCAAATTTTTTCTGAAAAAAGAGTTTGTACTCTTTCTGGTCTCCCAGTCCTTTGGCCCTTTCCCCTCTGAACCTCCCCCACAGCGCCCTGTCCTCGGGTCTGCAAGGGCAGTGCATTTGGGTGCGTGACAGGGACTATGGCGGGGAGGGCAGAATGTCCTCTTAGGTTCACCACCCGAGGGCCTGTGAATTAAAACTAACAAAGACAGACCAATTGGAGAGAAGGCGTACAATTTTTATTACTATTCAACAGCACAGGAGTTCACAGGAAAGAAATGAAATTTCAATAAACAGTTAAAACCAGGGGCCTCCAAGGCCCCTGACCACTCTTAGGGAGCGCACAGAGAGAAAGAAAAGAGGAACGGCCCCACATTTCCGGGGTTTATTCTCGAACATTCTCAGAGCTCCCTTGGCAAGAGCGAGGGAGCAGGATGGGCTGGCATGTGTGGAGCAGCAGAGGTGGGGAAAGCTGGGCAACAGGGATCCGAGCACCTGGGGCAGGGCCAGGGTGCCAAGGCCCAGAGGCCGACCCTGCAGCTGGGGGCCCCAGTCCAGCCGGCTGCCTCTCTTTCTCCAGCCTGCAGAGCCCGCCCTCCGGGCCACCCACTTCCCCAACCAAGGCCTTGACCTTGTCCAGATCTTCCAGCCCAGAGAGTCTGGGAAACTGGGGTGGAGTCAGACCCAGCTTCTGATTCCCTCCCTGCTGAGGGCTCCCCATTGTCTCTTCTTCACCACTGTCAGAAACAGCTTGGGAGTGACATAGCCTTGGGGGACGCACACCTCCTGCTGCTGCCTGTGCTGCTGGTGCTCCTGGCCTCAGGTGCCATGGAGGGGTAGAGGGCAGGGGGGTGAAGCCGAAGGTGGCCGCGGAGCAGGGTGGCACTTTGACGAGAGGCCTGGCTTTGGGGCCACGTTCTGGGTGTTGGCATTGCACAGTGTTCCCTCTGCCCTTTCTCTGGCCCTGCGAGAGGGAGGTTGGGTCCTGCCAGGGCTCTGACCTGGGGTTTTGTCACCCAGCTTCCTGGGGAAAGTTATCTGTGCCCGAGGAACTTCACCAAGTGCCTGGACAGACACTCTCCGTGCGATGCGAGTGCTCACCCAGGAGAGGGCCCTATCAGCCCAAAGCCGGCAGACGGCTCCAGGTACGTGTTACATTGTAGTCACCAGCTCCAAGCCCCGCACAGCAGCTCAGGACTCTCGACACACCATCTGGGACGAGCCACACCATCTGGGACGAGCCCGACGCTGGCTTCTTCAACGTCACCGTGAGTCAGCTGGAGGAGACGGACTCAGGGATCTACTGGTGTGGAATTGACAACTCTTCCGTCAAGGTTGTGACTATTCTCAGAAAAATTAGACTGGTGGTGTCTCCAGGTGAGCTCTTTGCTTAAGAAAGTATCCCTGCAACCCCCCGGGGACCTGGAGGAATTGTCCCTCACACCCCACAGCCCCCCAATGTCTACCACCCTGGTGCTGCCATGTCTTCTGCTCTGAGCCGAGGGGAGCGAGGGCTTTCACCTCTGTTCCACCCTGCTGATCCTGGCCCCAGCTGCTGGGAAGGTACACCCACAGGTGTATCCAGGGGGACAGGGACCTGGAGTCTCTCTCGGATGCTCAGTCTCTGTCTTTCTCACACACACACACACACACACACACGCGCGCGCGCGCGCACACACACACACACACACACGCCCCAACAGCTCTGGTGTGCACATGCTAGGCGCAGGTCACTCCCGCCCTAAGGGATCCTGAGGGACTGGCTCTGGGCCCCCCACTTTCTCTCAATCTCCGGAGCCTGATCCCATTCTCTCTTCCGGGTCACCAGACGGTTGTCTACTTTTTTTTCTGTTTAGCCCCGACCACTTCTCCTATGTAGACCCTCACCTGGCTCCCAACAAGGACAGGTAGGTTTTGGGTCTTGGTGGGGGAGGAAGGAGGGGTGGCCAGACAGCTTGGGGTTCCTCACATTCAGGAAGGAGAAGCCAGGGTGGCCTGTCCTGGAGGTCGATCCCTGGGGCGTGGGCTGGCGGGAAGCTACATTCAGGGCTTGCTGGGCTGAAGACGCTGGGAGATAAACATGCCTGTCTGATCTGATCGGGAGATAGCCATGGGGTGCCATGACGAGCTGGGTGTGCCAAGAAGAGGCTGTGTAGGAGGCCAGGCAACTGGGTATCGCAGCCCGGCTGCTCGCTTCCCACCGGTATGGACAGAGCTTCCTCCCCTCTGGGCCCAGCACCACGCTTGAATTCAGCTGGTTATAACGATCAGAGCTCAGGCCCCAGGTCCCCCTGGCCTGAGGGAGCTTAAGGAGTGGGCTCTGTCCCCTCCCCACTTCCTCTCCCGGTTTTGAGACCCAATTCCACTCTCTATTAGGGTCCCCTGCACAGTCACTGTCTTCTTTGTGTCCTCCTTAGTTCTGATCACTTCCCCAGAGGGGACCTCCGGCCGTCCTTCTGTCAATGGCTCTGAGACCAGGTAGGTTGGGGGTTTCACCGGGAGGGAGGTCCCTGGAAGGGGCGGCCAGGTAGCTCATGCAGCCTCAGAACCAGGGACGGGGCCCCAGGGATCTTTCCAGGGTGGCCGGAGCACAGGATACTGCCGAGTAGCACCGAGGCGCAGGCTCAAACTTGGCTAGGGAGGAATGGGCAGGAGGACACAGGCCACTAACTCTGGAGGAACTACAGAAAAGACAGTGAAACGTGGATTTGTGCAATGAGGCAACACGGAGCCCACAGCGTGTGGGAGCTGGCGGCGGTGCTGGTGAGTGTTAAACGTGGGTGTCAGAGTGACTGCAGCGTGGGGTACACGGTGGCTGAGACGCCCACCAGGAAAAGGTGAGGGGACTACTTTTCTGCTCCTATCCTTGCAGTAGCGGGTTTTGGCCTCCTCTGTGCTGGAGAAACAGGCAGCAGTAGCCTAGGTCACGGGTGCTCTGGGGACCGTGAGGCACAGCAAGAGCTCGGAGGGGTGACGACCACAGACGATCACCTGCCGGTGCGCGTTTGCCCCCGGAGGCGCTCCTGCTCCAAAGGGCCAGGCAGGGACATCACGGAGTGCGGAGTACCTCCCGGGGAGTTGAGGGTGAAATCCTAACCAGAGACGAGGGTGGCAGCCAATGGGGGTCTCTGGGGTCCTGTGCCCTGGGGCTCAGCCCGCCCACTCCCCACACTCGCTAGGCAGGGAATTCAGACTTCACTTCTTCCCCTCACCACACCGGGTGTCCCATAGCCCCAGAGGAACCTGGATTCACAAGCCGACGTGACTGGACATCTGCCAACTGCCACCTTGACAGAGTGTCAGCACAGCACGGGACAGAATCCCGGGAGCGCAGCGGTGGGAGCTGACAGCTCAGGAATTGCAAGGAAGCAGGACCCATCTAGCTAAGGGGGGAGGGAGGACACAAAGTCAGCACGCGGATCAAGGAGAGCCATTACAGAGAGCTGAGTGGTAGCGGGTAAAGGACGGCGTGGCTGGAGGGCGAGCTGCAGAAGAGTGAGGACTTCTCACAGACGGTTCCTGGAAAGGACAGGAGACTGAAAAGGCAGAAGTTAGGAGACACGAAGGACAAAAATAGATGCACTCACACGGGTCTTCAGAGGCCCTGCAGGAGAGACAAAGGGGACAGGAAGAAATATTTGAAGAAAGAATCTAGGTACATTTTTCAGAATTACAGACGAAGGAAAGACCTCAAGATTGAAGAGACTCATACCTTGGCAAGAGGAGAAAACAGGAAACACGCACAGAGACAGAGCGACAGACAGACAGATGCACACTCTCTCTCACTCTAGAACCATTATGTGAAACGTGAAACCATCAAAAACAGAGAAACAATTTTGAGGGCTTTCAGATCACCTACAGGGAAACAGGAATTGAATTACATCCGACGCTGGATGCAAGAAGACAACTGAGTGGCCGGGCGCGGTGGCTCACGCCTGTAATCCTAGCGCTTGGGAGGCCGAGGCGGGTGGATTGTTTGAGCTCAGGAGTTCGAGACCAGCCTGAGCAAGAGCAAGACCCCGTCTCTACTAAAAATAGAAAGAAATTATCTGGCCAACTAAAAATATATATATAGAAAAAAAAAATTAGCCGGGCATGGTGGCTCATGCCTGTAGTCCCAGCTACTTGGGAGGCTGAGGCAGTAGGATCGCTTGAGCCCAGGAGTTTGAGGTTGCTGTGAGCTAGGCTGATGCCACGGCACTCACTCTAGAAAAAAAAAAAAAAAAAAAAAAGAAGACAACTGAGTAATACTTCTCAAGTATTACAGAAAAGAAGTTTGTGTCTAGGATTTTCTCTCTGTCCAAGTTGTCGTTCCAGTGTGAGGTCATGATACCTTTGGACTTCTCAGGCCTCAGCGGTCTGCCGCTTGCAAAGATTCCCGCTGCCAACGCTCCTGCAGGAAGGACTCGGTTAAGATGAGCAACAAATCCTGTAGATGCTGCAGGAGGGAGGAAGTAGGTGTGGCCAAGCACTTTGGTAAAGTACATTTTTGTCTTTAAGTTAAGCAAATAAAACGTAGACCCCTTCAACCAGCAAAATACAACTCTATCCAAAGGAAAATAGGGAGAGGGTTTTTAAAAAGTAAAGCAGGGTAAATGGAAAAAATGAAATTCAAAGGCAGAAATAAGTCCTAATATAAAAGCATTTCCAATAAATCCAAGTGGATTAAATGCAGAAAATGACAGAGACTCTCTGAGCTTGTACCGATTCCAACACTATATTGCCTACAAGAGTTATACTTAGAAAAAGATTTTAAATGGTTAAGAAAACAGTTAGAAAAATATAGCTGGCTAACATGAAACAAACTAAACGGTTGTGGCACTCTTAGTATTTAACAAAATAGAATTTAAGGTAAAATATCATGAGACAAAGATATATGATATATACTGATAAAAGGCACATTTGAATATGAAAATACAGCCATCATAAACATAGTGTGCCTAAATATTTCACCATAAAATATACCTGGCAACATTATCAGAGTTTCAAGGAGAAGTAAATCACTGACACATGTATTTGGAGTCACAACCCTCTCAGGGGATCAGAGACCAATGTGGCAAAAACCAAACAGAGGAGCCAACATTCTAAACCAGATTGCTAGGATATTCCAGGTGTCGTACCACTGTATAACTTTTACAAATATGTTATATACAGTATGATGTATACTTATAAGAATATATGATTAGTATAAATTAAACTTTTCAGTAAATACTAGTTGCAAATACATAAAATATGTATTTATATATTTTAAAATGTTTTCATCTATATAAATTATGAATATTTCATAAAATACACTAGTTATAAATACATGTAAACTGTGTATACACACACACACATATAAATAACCCTCTACATGAATAAAAGCAGATAATATATATTCTTTCAAACACATGGAATGTATGTACAAAAGCAGCCCTTGTATGTGGACGTGAAAGAAGGCTAAAGAAATCCCAAAGAATCACTACAGCACAGAACACACTCTCCAACTTAATGCAACAAAACTGGGAGTGCATAAGAGACTTGAGAATAAAATAGCACGTTTTGAAACTAAACAATATTTGTTAATATATTCTTATATGAATTATTATATATAATAAAATATGTTTTAATAATTTAAATACTGCATATCAAAATTTATGGGGCATAGCTAATATTAACAGAGCCAGCTAATAGCTGGGAACGCATTTATTGGAGAACATAAGTGGATAAAAATGAATGAGGTAGGCACTGAGCTCAGGAAGGTGGGAAGGGGCAGCAGAGCAAGCCCAAGAAACGTAGAGGAGGGAAATCACCACGGTGAGGGCTGAAATAAATTAAATGAATTTAAAAAATGGAGAGCAAGGAAGCCGATAATTCATTCTTTGAAAGTTTAATAAAATAGATGCACATTTGTCAAGACAAGTCAAAAGAAGATATAAATAAAGAACCAATTGAAGGAAGAGAGGAAAATAACCACATTCATTCTACAAAGATTCTTTAGCAAATAAATCCTGAGAAAAATCTTGCTTGAAACCCTAGAAGTGGACAAATCCCTAAAAACCTATAAAAGTCAAGATTAGCACAAGAAAAAATAGATTTAAATAGATTAATACATATGAAAGAAATAAAAATAATTGATAAAGACCCATTCTCACAGGAAATTCAAAGGCTCATGGGGATTTGCAGGTATCAGCAGTCTTTTAAGAAACATTTGATTCATAGTTTCTACAAGATGTTGCAGAAAATAGAAAGCAGCAAAAGCTGGATAAGGGGAAGGGGTGGGAATAAAAAAGAAGCAAAAGTTGCTAAGCTTGTCTGAAAAGGCCAGTGTCATCAACGTCTCAAAAGCAGTTAAGGTAATACAAGAAAATTAAATGATAGGTTCACTTCTCTGATACACATAGAGCCAAAAACAAGATAAAATTATCCCACTGAATTCAACAGTGTATTTAAAAAGAGTGTATTCTGATCAGGCAGAATGTTATCCCACAATTGAAAGGCTTGTTCAACTTTAGAAAATCCATTAATGTAAATGAACCAAAATACTAAACTTCAGGAAAACTAAAAGTCAGCTCATGCAGAAAAAGCTTTTGGGAAGGTTCAAAACATTTATAATCTAAGAAACTAAGAAAAAGCTCTTAATAAAATAGAAATAGGAAGATATAACTTGCTAATGATTGCATACCAATGACTATCATGAATATTACTGAGTGGAGAAAATATAAACTCAAACCAAGGGTTTCCCCAGCTATCACTAATGCTCAGGATAGTATTAGAGGTCCTGGCCAATGCTAGAAGAAAAGGAGAACAGG
This sequence comes from Varecia variegata, assembly GCA_028533085.1. Taxonomy (NCBI): domain Eukaryota; kingdom Metazoa; phylum Chordata; class Mammalia; order Primates; family Lemuridae; genus Varecia; species Varecia variegata. The sequence goes on from CM052441.1 coordinate 88,388,932, forward strand.
TAAGGGAAAGAGAAAATTAGATGAGAAGAGGAAAAACCATTTTCAGATGATGGGATCATCTAGCTCGAAAGAAACAGGCTGAAACAACAAATTATTGGATCTCACGAGAGAGTTTAGCGAGGCTGCCAGGTACAAGATCCAGTAACAAATATCAAAAGTGGTTCCCTATCGGGAATAATCACGTAGAAAAATCTAATCAAAATAAGATACTATTTATTACAACAACAAAATCTATAAAGTTTCTAAGAAGAATTAGTTCAAGACCTCTTTAGAGAAACTTTTAAAATGCTAAGAAATGCCAGGTGATCTGAATAAATAGAAATAATCCCTATCTTAGATGAGACAATAATATTATAATCATGTCAATTTCTCCCAAGTTAAATGGAATTCTCCCGTCTTTAAATGGAATCCCAAACACAACTTCAGTTTACTTTTTTGTTTTTTTTAAGAACTTGATAAATTGACTCCAACACTGTACGGCAAAAGAAGATGCATGACTAGCTAATTCAACCATGAAAAAATAAAAATGAAAAGGGAGGATTTGCTCACCAAATACAGTACAGCTGAGAACACGCGGTGCTTGTGCAAGGACTGACAAAAGGGGACCCTGGAAGGGGCTGAGAGCTGCGGACAGTCGCGTGCATGTACAGGAACGAACCTGACCACGAGGTGGCGCCACAGAGCAGACGGGAAATCTCGTTATCTGCCTGACACCCTCGAGAAAACTGGCGGAACGTATTAAAAAATTTAAAATGAGCCAAACACTGGATCCCTACTTAAGTATATAAAAAGATGAAGTCAGGATGGATTCTATTTATATATGTAAAAAAAAGTATTCAATTAAATAGAAAAAATACTGCAGATGGGTATCTGTGCGACCTTGGGGTGAGGAAGGACTTCTCATACAAAACTTATAAGCACAAATCATGAGGAAAGAATTAATCTGATTGCACTGAGACTGAGGAATTCTATTCAGTGGAGAGCACTGTGGGAAAATGTCACACAGATGACAGACTGGGGAAAAATTAGTTGAAAATGTCTAAAACTGGCATGGCAATACCATGTATACTAGCAGCGAGTGCTAATGAACAACAAAAAGACTAGAATCCCAGTGGAAAATGGGCAAAGCACAGGAAAGGCAGTTGTTGGAAGAGGAAATCTAGAAGGCAGACGTGTGACGTCCGCACAGGTGACTAATGGAGGAAGTGTCAATTTAAACAACCATGAGATGCCACTGCACACCTTTTCAGCCAGCAAAACAAGGGCCCTGTTACGTGCTCTGGGTTGGGAGGGCTGTGGCACACAGGGACCCTGAGGCACTGCTGGTGAGGGCTCAGGCATTTCTCCCTCCCTGATGGCCCCACAGACATGCGGGAGGAGCCTCCCAGGACTCAGACTCAAAAGCACCTTCAGGATCAGCCGAGATACCGCACCTGAGCAGGTGAGGCCCGGAATGGCACAGGACCGGAGCAGCCTCTCAGGACCAGCACAGCAGAGACCCAGGCCTCCGGGCTGTGTGCGGGCCCATCCCTGGCCTGCCTAGCTCTGGTTCCGGAGACTTCCCTCTCCCGGCAACTCTGCCTGTCCCTTCTGGCCTCAGGAGCCTCCTGCTTCTGGGCCAGTCTGAGGGCCCTGCCCTTCCTGACCCGGTCGGGAGAGTTCCTGCTCCCCGGCCTCCATTCCTCCCATCCCTCTAACTCTGTTCCCCTGCCAGCCTTGGCTTCCATCCGAGCCTCCTGGGTTCCCTACCACCAGGTCTCCTCTCAGGCCCAGAGACCTGTGTGGGCCCTGTCTCCTCCCCTGTGTCATAGTTCAGGGTGGGTCTTAAACAAACACCTCTGGCCACAAGGGGCCTGACTGAGAGGCAAAGCAGGAGCAGGCGACATCCCAGCTAAGATCCATCCCTGTTTCTCCTTCCTCCCGCAGGTGATCCAGTGCCCCCCTCTGCCGTGGCTGTGCTGCCCCCGGACTCCTGGTCTCTGTGCTGTGCGGACTCCTCGTGGCCAAGGGGCTGGTGCTGTGAGTCCTGCCTGTGCTCCTGAGCTGGGCACCGGTGAGTGGGGCCTGGAGTAGGTCTGGGGGGCCAGCCTCTGCCCCCAGAGCTGGGCCAGCCTCTGCCCCAGAAAAGATGTCCAGGAAGGAGGAGCCAGAGAGCGCAGAGGCGGGTAACAGCATAACTGAGTCTGATTCAAATATGTGTTATTTTCACAACTCCACCTCCACTAGAAACAGACCTTAGAGAAAGGCAGAGGCTTTTTTGGAGCCCCCAAGCCCAGGCTCTGCCTCTGTCTGTGTCCTGATAGGAGGAAGGGCAGGAGAAGTCAGGTGACAGTACCTGGGCAGAAGGTTTAGGCAGCAGGAGGGGCGGGGCTGGAGCAGGTGACAGTGGGAAGGCAGGCAGGTAACAGGGACAGGGTAGGACAAAGGGGCAGGGAAGAGGGTCAGGGAAAGGATTCACTTCTGTTTGTGAATTTCCTCCCCATCCTCCTCCTCAGGGTCATAGGATACCGTGGGATGCCCTGACGAGCCTTCTGATTCCGCCAGTGCAGCTCCAGGACCTTGGGGGTGTTTAGCTGCACCTGTGGATCCAGGATGAATTCCTGTCCTTCTCCCCGTGCCCCGCTGCTGGGAGCCACCCTTACCACGGAGCCCACAGCCCCGCGAGCAAAGGCCAGTGCTCAAGCCTGTGGGAGACCACTCCCTGTCCCCAAACTTCCCTGTTGCAACCCCTCATCCAGGCACTGAGCCTTCTTGACTCCACTTCCACTGCCCCTACCGTCCCTGTGCCCCCACAAGCCCACCCCCACCCCCAGGTTCATTTGCATCCGGTCAATGCCCCACAGCAGGCTCTTCCCCGCAAGTCCCTGTGTCCTCTGTCAGTAGGACTGGCTGGGTCCCTCAGCCCCGCCTCAGCTGGGCCGCACCAGGGTGCCTCACCTCTCCCTGGTTCCTGCCCCTGCTCTGCCCAGAGTCCTGTGTATTTCCTCTTGTGCGTAAATCCAAGCCTCTGGACTGAAGCATGTCAGGGGCCACTGAGCAAGATGGCAGAGGCGTCTGTCTCCCTTCCTCCCCTCCCATCCCAGATATCATAACAAGTTAAAAATGATTAAAATATAAATGATAAAATTGAATCTAAGACAGGCTCTTGTCAGCACACCTGCAGATGTCTTAGACGTGAAAGAAGAAAATCAGAGGCATTACAGTAAGAGCAGATGACTCGGCAGCCTGAAATAGGCCACGAAAATATTCATCCGTAAATACGATCTGACAGCCCGGGTCTGAAAGTGTGTGTTTCACACGTGACGTAATTCTTTGCTTAACAGGGAAAATCAGGTTGAAGAAACAGAATAAGTGGCCGTAGGTGAAGGAAAGGTAAGTGTTTCAGGGAACAGGAAAGATGATCACATCTGTGAAACAAAAGGCAGAGTTAGAAGCACGTTTAGCGAGGGGGCTGGTGGAGCAGGTCTCAGCCCCGACAGTCAAGGGCAGGTTCCTCAGGCACAAAATTTTAGGCTGGAGAAGAGATGAGTGGGAGGGGGCAGGGCAGGGTGAGCTAGGGGATGTGGCGTGAGAGGCGCTTTGGGGCAAGCATGGCCTGGGCCTCCTGGGCCCTCTGTGGACTTAGGAGCTCGTGTTTCCCCAAAAGTGCCAAGCTTTGAGGGCCTGCGCACCCTTCCAGGAAGAGGTCTTGAGAAGGGATGATTAAAAGGGTGGTGGGGCCTAGGGCCAGCCAACTTGGGTGGAAAGCGCCCTTTTCCACGTCCTACTGGTGCCATCTTGTGCAATTCGTTTTGCTCCTTTGAGCCTCTGTTTTCCCAACTGTGAAGTGAGGCTAGTGGTGGTGGCCTCCTAATAGAACAGTTTTGAGGGTTAAGTCAGGTGACACACACAAGGAACCCAGAGGAGAGCAGGACATGAGGCAGTGTTCAACAGTGTCAGCTGTCCTTGATAAGATCCTGGTTCAGGGGTTCTATGTCCCTCACAAAAGTTTACACCGTTGATGCTCTTTGAAGATATATCTGGGGACCTTGTGTAATTCAATGGACTGTAATGAATTATGTCCTTAACTGGACGTTAAGGACACTGGAAGTTGGGGATACTTTTCACCTCACAGCCGTTGTGAGGGTTAAATGAAAATGAAGCCGTGTTTGGATGGAACTGCTGGGCAGTCAGGGCTCACTCGTCAGCTAAGTGACCCAGGTTGAAAATGCTGGTCTAGTGGCTACTACCAAAGTCTGGCCTACATCTGTGGTGTAGCTGTGTGTTCCAATAAAACTTCATAAAAACTTGAGACGGGCCCCTATTCTGTGACTGTACTAAATTCTCTTGCAGATCTTTCTTTCTCTTTTGTTTTCCAGGCATACGGTAGTAATCTGCATATAGTGATAATCCAAATTCCCTATTTCTGACTCTAATTTCTTCTCCTGTCTAATATTCTTGGCTGAGACCTCAGGTACAATGTTAGATACTCAGCAGTGACCACGGGGAGGCCTAATCTTGTTTGCGAATCAGTCCGCTGTTTTTTGATTGAGCAGGAGGCTGGCTTTTTGGGAGTCGGGGGAAGAAAAAGGAAAAGGCAGAGTCATCATTGGAACAGGTGACATTCATAAGGCCTGGGCTGACCACTCCTAGTTGGGGTCCACCATGGACAACCAGTACGAGGTACCAGTGCACAGCATCAAATAGACAACACGAGCCGTTTTCTTTTCCTTTTTTTTGGAGGGGGGGGATGTCAAACATAGAAGGTTCTTCACGTATATCTCAGCTCAAGTCGCATGACCATCACCGACCTGTGCGAAGCACCACTTTCACTTCGTTTCTTCTTTCTTTAAGCTTGTGCCTTATTTACACCTGCCTCTCCCTCTGAGGCAAGCACTTCAATGTGTTCGATGTGTAACCTTCAAATTGAATGTATTCTTGTTAAACATGCAGATTTTTTTCTGTGACTGCATTTGAACTAACATAGAAGAAATTGTGATATGCCTTTTTCATAAACTCATTTCACTCCTTGCTGGCCGCGTGGACCCAGCTCACTGCTCTTTAGGCGAGAGCTGATTCCCCACAGTGCGCCATCCAGAGCTCTGGGGCACAGGCTGTTTTGCCGTCACTTTTCCATATCACAAACTATGCTGTGGTGGATGTCCTCAGTCATGCTCCCTTGTGGAATTTCCTGTAGGATTTATGCGGGGGGGGGGATCAGCTGGGCTGTGTGAGAGGATCAGACACCTAATTAATGCCGTCAGTTTGTGTTGCCTGAACCGATAATTTAGACAACTGGAGATTATGTGCTTCCTCTGAGTCTATGTGAGGTACACAGCACCACCCATGGCATGATTTTGCCGACAGAAAGTGGGAGGTGAGAATAAACATAGTTGAGTGGTGGCACATAGTGATTAGATGTGTCATTTTTCTCTACTTTTTTGCGTGCTTGGAAGATTCCATAATTAAAATAATACATAAATGTAAAGACTCATACATTGAACCACTGCTGTTTGGTTTTCAGTTGTGTCTAGCTGAACCCAATCTTCTCTTGATTTATTGGATTTATATAACGGATTGGGACAAGTTCACTTACAGTATGGAAATATTGAGATTCAGTTAAAGAACCTTAGTAGTGGGATAAAAGTGGACTGAACAAAAATGCATCTTCCTCAATCAGATGCTAAGAGGTAGCATTTAGCTATGAATTTTTAACATTTTATCTCAGCATCCTTGGCCTCAAAACTGTCTTCATTCCTTTCACCACTACTTTCAAGCTTGTGGTAAATTCTATGTCATAAGTTAACATCCAAAAGAGGTATATATCCTCAAAATTTTGAACATATTACATTATTTTCTTACCTTCAGTGTTGCTAGGGAAACATCTGATATTTGTAATCTGATATTTGTTCATCTTATCTGACCTATTTTATCTCTCTGGAATACTTTATAATTTTCTCTTTGAAATCTTTAATGTGTTTAATGTGCGGTATTTAGTTATCCATTCTATTTGGAATTCTCTGAACACATTCAATCTGATGTCTTATATATTTCTTTAATTCTGAGAAATTCTCAGTATTATTTTTTCAAATAGTCTCTCTCCTTCATTTACTTCTTTTTTTTCCCTTCTGGGACTTCTTGAGGAAATATTGACATGTCTGCTTTTTTTTTTATCCTCAGCTACTATTTTTCCTTCTCTTTACTTACACTGAAATATTTCCACCTTTGGAAGGGACATTAGGTTGATCCACTGTACGTGTCTAGACTGCGGGCAATAATACTAGTCCAGCAAGTAACCTCCCTGTCAGTCTGCTCCCATTCAGATAGGGTAAGCTTACATAGGCATGGAACTAGTGAGCTATTTTTACTACCAGCCAATGTAGCTGCATTCACTGTTAATCCCAATTTTGCCAAGTGGAGTGAAGGCACAGCTCACCCCCATGAAGCCCTTAGGAATTCTGACCTAAGGTTTTAAAACATGGTTACAGTTTCACAGTATTTTTTAATCATAGTAATTAGGGGCTACATTTGCAAACAGACTTTTCTTATTAAGACTTCATTATTTTGGCACAAACGGTCATGAATCTGACATTAAGTATATGCCATAAGACAACGTATAACTCCGGGCCCCAAGATCAGCATATCTATGTCTCATTTCGATACTTCTTCTTTTTTTTTTTTTTTGGAGACAGAGTCTCGCTCTTTTGCCCTGGCTAGAGTGCCATGGGATCAGCCTAGCTCACAGCAACCTCAAACTCCTGGGCTTAAGCAATCCTACTGCCTCAGCCTCCCGAGTAGCTGGGACTACAGGCATGCGCCACCATGCCCGGCTAATTTTTTCTATATATATTTTTAGTTGGCCAGATAATTTCTTTCTATTTTTTTTTTTTTAGTAGAGATGGGGTATCACTCTTGCTCAGGCTGGTCTCGATCTCCTGACCTCGAGCAATCCTCCTGCCTCGGCCTCCCAGAGTGCTAGGATTACAGGCGTGAGCCACCATGCCCAGCCTCTTTAATACTTCTTGATTTTTCTCTTATACTGCCTATCACTTTATTCCTTCCTAACACCCTTGGGGAATGTTCCTTGACTCTATCTTTCCCTCATCCATTCATTCCGTTCACTGAGTTCTTTATTTCCACAATTATCCTTTTCAAAGTCAATATTTCTAATTTGTTCTTCTTCATTATTGCTTGCTCCTGGTTCATGCTTCTAATATTGTCCTTATTTCTCTGAGAATATTTATTATGCTTATTGTAAATTATTATTCTCCTAGTAGTTATGCTTTCTCTGCAATAAATTATTTAATTTCTTTCTTTCTTTCTTTCTTTCCTTCTTTCTTTCTTGGTTGGGGAACAGGGTCTCACCCTGTCACCCAGGCTAGAGTGCGGTGGCATCATCATAACTCACCATAACCTCAATCTCCTGGGCTCAAGCAATCCTCCTGCCTCAGCCTCCTGAGTAGCTGGGACCACAGGTGTGCCCCATCACACCCGGCTAATTTTTCTATTTTTGGTACAGACGGGGTCTCACTCTTGCTTAGGCTGGTCTCGAACTGCTGACCTCAAGCTATCCTCCCACCTTGGCCTCCCAAAGTGCTAGGATTACAGGTGTGAGCCACCACGCCTGGCGTAATTTACTTCTTTATAAGAGCATGTTTAACTGTTTGGAAAAAGGTTAAATTTTATGCCCTCTTCATATTGTAAAATAAATTTTAAAGGTTTAAAGAGATAAATGTTAAATGAGAAAATATTAAAGAGCTAAAGAAATAGCTATATAAAGATCCAATCCTGGTCATGGAAGACATATGTAAGTAACAATAGAGGCAGAAATCATCGGGGAAAAAGGCAGAGAGACTTGCCAAAATGAAAAGAAAAGGAAAAAGTGAAGAACAAACTTAAAAGAGCTGTTGGAATTACATTAGAAATCAGTAGCAGAATAACAAAAGAGTATGTAGGAACTGAAAAATATAATAACCAAAATAAGAAGCTCACTTGATGGATTCCATAGGAGAGTGGAGATGACAGGGGATAGAATGAGTGAACTTGAAGACAGATCAAAATTTACTCAGTCCGAACAACAGAGAGGAAATAGACTGAAAATAAATGAGTAGAACCTCAGCAATCTGTGAGACATTTGAAAAAGAGCTAACTTGGCATCATCAGAGTCCCAGAAGGAAAGGAGTCCCAGTGTTGGACTGAAAATGTATAAAAAATATCTTAAAAACTTCTCAAATTTGGGAAAAGGCATAAACCTACATATCCGAGAATCTGAATTAATCTCAAATAGAATAAACCCAAAGAGATACACACCAAGACACAACATAAATAAAGTCTGAGAACTAAAGACAAAGAAAATACCTTAAAAACAGCCAGAGAGAATTGACTATGTGTAAAGGAATGCCAATTCCAAGTGCAATGAATTTCTCCGTCGACACGGTGGAAGTCAGAATGATGTTGAGTAACATTTCTCAGATGCTAAGAAGACAAATAACCCAACTTCAAAATGAGCACAAGATTAGAATAGGCATCTCTCCAAAGATATACAAATGACCAAATACCACATAAAACAATGCTCAACATCATTAGTCAATAGGTAAACACAATTCAAACCACAAGATAAAATTTCCCATCCACTAAGATGGCTGTAAACAAAAAGACAATACAAGTGTTGGAGTTTGTAGAGAAATGAGGACACTCACACATTGCTGGTGACAGTGCAAAATGTTTTAGCCACTTTGGAAAACTATGTGGTAGTTCCTCAAAATGGAAAACAGAGTTGCTATGGGACCCAGGCAATCTACTATTTGTTATATGCTCAAGAGAAATGAAAACATACACCCACACAAAAACTTCTACATGAATGTTTATAATACACTGTTCATAATAGCCAAACAGTGGTAACAGAGCAAATGTCCATCAACGGATAAATGGACAAACAAAAATATATCCATACAATGAAATATTATTCAGCCATCAAAAGGAATGCTGTACTAATACAACTTACACAGCAAGTACTGCAACAACATGGATGGACCCTGAAAACATTATGTAGGGGTTTAATAGAAGCATTGATTCCGGGCGAAGTCCCTATAAGAGAGAAATCCCCCACTCCTGAAGCCTTGGGGAGAACGGGGTGAAGGAAGATGCCGTGTGTGTTGGGGAGGGGAGCTAGCCTGTGAACTCAGTGATCTGACGAGGTTTTGAGGACTTGGTGAGAAGTACTGAAAAATGAACGGTGAAGAAGGAAAACATAACACACCTTCCGTGAGCTGAGAGGTTGGAAATGACAACTGCCTTTCATTCCCGTATCCCCAGTGCCGACTTAGCTCCATGCCCAGCAACGAGGTGTGGGAACGAATAAATGAATGAATGAATGAGTTAAAAGACTACAAAAGTTTTGTGATCAGTCCAGATAAAACTTTTTTGGTTTTGGATTTGGGGGTTCAAGGTCAGGTTAAGACTGTGGACATGCAAGCTTGCAGACTGTTTACTCTGAGTCCTGCTAAAGTAAATTAAAATAGAGACCGGGCCTAAAGAATCTCTGAACAGACGAAACAAGGCAGGCCTCATAAGTGACTTCGACCCTGACTGAATTAGCAAACATCAGTGAAATTTAACTTGAGCTATTTCTTGTAAATGTGTATATTTTAGGCATAACAGAAACTAAGCTTAACCAATCAGAAGTAGCCAACCAGCTTACAATTGTGTAACTAGAGTCTTTCGAATGGGATAAATCAAAGAAGGCAACTGTGTAACTGTAACCAATTAAGTATTTTCTTCGATTCACTTGTCCTGTGAGAGCCCCTCCTTGGGTTCCCTCAGTGGAGCTCTCCAGCCACTTCTGGTTTGGAGCTGCCTGATTCATGCATTGTTTGCTCAAATAACCCCTTTATTATTTTATTGTGCCTCAGCTTATTTTCTGGCAGTCTCATCTAAGGAGACGAAGGGCGGCCAGGTGAGTAGGGGGAGTACACCTAGCCTTCGTGGTCCCCCCTGGGTCCCCACACACCAAAGGAGCAGGTGACACGGCTGAGGGACGTCAGAAATCATTCCTTCTGATTCTGAGCCCTGGGGACTCGGTGAAGGGTGGGGTCCTGGGCTGGAGCCGGGTGGCTGTAGAGGCGAGATAGGGCTGAGTGGGAGGAAGTGGAGGGGACATGCCTGTGTGCTGGCAGGGCCAGAGCCCTAGGAGGAAGGGGCCCTGGGGACGCAGTGTCTTGGAAGAGGTGGGTGAGGGGAAGCATTGCAGTGGCATTAGGGAGGTTGCTCGAGGGACTAGCTGTGTAGACAGAGCTGGCGGTGAGTAGAGACGAGAGGAGAGAGGGATAGAGACAGGAGAGAGGGACAAGGAAAAGGAGGCAGCCTGTGTGTGTGTGTGTGTGTGTGTGTGTGTATGTGTGTGTGTGTGTGTGTGTGTGTTAGAGAAAGAGAGAGACAGTGTGTTTGAGTGTGTGCATGTGTGTGCGCGCTCGTGTGAGAGCACAGGAAACTCTCCCTGAGCCCAAATTTTACGCTCTGAGTCTCACCATTTGCATCTTTTCCCCCGTGGCAAAGTCCGATGCAGGTGAGCCTGTGAGAGGCTGTTTGCAACAGTGAACACGAGTGACTGTTCTGAGCAGCCAGCAGTCTGAGAGAGAGAGGCCGGAGCTCATGAATGCAGGGGCAATGAATGAATGAATGAATGAGAACTTCCTTGTGAATGTGTGTATGTGAAAAGCTGGAGGCCAAGACACTCCGCCTCCGCCTGAGTGCCCCTGGGTCTCTAAGCCTGGAGGATTCCAGAAAACCTGACCCTGAGGTTCCAGAAACCTGGCCCCAGCCCCTTCGCTGGGTCCCCTGCCTCGGATCAGCAGACGCTCCTGGGGACGAGTTTCTGGGGAGGCCGGGGAGCCCCCGGACTCTGTGAGCTCCCCTGGGCGGGAGGCCCCAGACTGGGTGGAGCAGCCACACCTGCCTGAAGTTCTGAGGAAAAGGGCGGAAACAACTGTGGGCGCCGCCCTCCAGATAGGCTCTGCGGCCCCTGCGGTCGCCGGGGGCAGTGGGTCCCACACCGCCTCACTTCCCTAAATGGGCAACTTCACTTTCAGAACCCCAGGTCCTCCCCTGGCACACCCAGGTGGCCCGTCCAGTGCCAGCCTGGCCTACCCGGGGATCCCCGGGGTGCTTGGGCCCGTGACTGCCCCAGCCGGAGGGAGCCATGGCCCCTGCGATCCTGCTGCTGCTGCTGTGGCTACAGGGCTGCGTCTCAGGTGAGAGGGACAGGCTGACTTGGGGGAGGGATGGTTCAGGGGCAGGAGCGCAGGGCCTTGTCCTGTACTGTCCCTCCCCGCCCCTCGCCCAGTTATTTTGTCTGATGTTCTGTGGGTTGAGGGAGGGGAGGCCATGGGGCTGACTTAGCAGCTCCATACCGGAGGCCAGTGACAAGGTACGGGCCCAATATCAGGCCGCAGGTCATGCCAATCCAGGCCTCCCAGGCTGAGATAAAGCTCTGGACCCCTCTGCATCGGCCCCTTATCTGCTAGGCTTCCTCGGGCCCCTCCAAGCAGGGACACCCGGCTTCCTCACACACAGAGCTTGGCTCCCTCGGGGAAGCCCTGTTTGGTTCTGAGAGAAGTCATTGCATCACGTGTGGGCTTTGAACTCACGTTTTCTCGGAATGCTGATGCCACATCCTGTCCCTGCCCCTGTCCCCAAGGGACCAATCCCTGAAGTTCTTCCCCCACCCCCCACAGCTATTAATGCCCCTTGAGGGGGCCTCACCCATTCCTGCCCCTCTCGCTGCTATGGCGACCAAGTTACCACTTCCTGTTCAGTTCTGGGCACGGTGGGGGTTAGCAAAACCCACCCCCCACCACCATGAGAGCGTTGGTGGCAGAAGTAGGCGCATAAGACACAGTGCCCTGGAGACCCGTCCCAAGTCACTCCACCTCTGTGCCGCCCCAGAGGGATACGAGGCCACTCCCTCTGCCAGGTTGGAAGGGATCTCTGCTGTGCTAAGGATTCCTGGGCTCACCCACCAAATGATTGTGTTGGACCATTCTGCTTAGTTTGCAAGGGACAAGGTGACACTCAGAGGGGGCGTGGCCTTCCTCAGAGCCTCAGCTATAGTGGGTGCTGGGTGGGACCTGGGACAGGTGTCTCGGGGTCTGGGCCCTTGACTGTCAGAGCTCTGGGCTCCAGCAGGGAAGTTTGCAGCCACCTGCACTTGGGAAAGGAAGCATGCATTGAGTACCTACTGTGTTCAAGGCACTGTCTGGGGGCATAATTCTCACAGCAACCGAGGAGGGGAGTGACAGGGTTTGCACTTGACAAAGAAACAGAGATGTTAGGTGATCTGCTCACACAGTTGAGTGGCAGAAACAGCGTGTTAACCCATGTTTACAATGACTCCAAAATGAGTGCGCTCTATTCTCTGCTAGGGGGAGAAGCTTTCCATGTGTGTGTTTGTGGAAGGCTCTGGGGTGAAGTTATCAGAAGAATAAGCACTGAGCTTATAGCAGGCAGAGGGGGAGGGACCCAACAGCACCTTCCTCCCTCTCTCTGTCCCCTGAGTCTCCTCCCCCCAAGTCTGCTGGAGACACTGTCCGCTCTCTCTCCTCCAGACTGTGGAGGACACGGGCCAAATTTTGGTCCTCGGCGAGGAGTGCAAGTTATAGTAGATGGAAAGTGAAAAATTATAGAATTCCTTGGTTCCCACTCCCCTGGGAGCGTTTATATGTACATGGAGGTGGGCTTACTGTGTGGGTTTTATGTAACTAGAATATTCTAAAGTTAAACACCACCTATTATAGAATGAACTAAGGCAGCTTGGTATTTCAAGGGTGACTACAGTGAAGTTATTTGTGAAAGAAATAACTCCTTGTCATTTTTTTCAAAAAATGGATTTCCTTATCTACCTACACTGTTTGGGCCCTGAAACTTCAGAACTTAGCAACATGTGTTTGTGTCTGTGTGTCCATCTCATTGGGGGCAGGACGTGGGTCTTTCCCACAAAACTCGGGATCCTGGAGACAGAGCTTATCCGTCTCCCATCAGCCTGGAAAGTCTGTGAAGTACAGGGCTGTGTCTGGTCACCTCCGAGTGTACAGGCTGAGTGTCCTCCATTGGCCTGGGGACTCCCTCAGGGACATGCCTGTCTCCTCCACCAGACAGAGAGCTTCCCGAGGGAGGGGCCTGCATCTCCCCCATAATTCTGAAAGCTAGCTGTGTGCAGGGCCCGCCCAATCTAATGTACCTCCCCATTAGATTGGGGGTGCCCCCTGGGGGTAGGGCTGTTCCCTTCAAATTCTGAGTCCATGACAGCAGGGCAATATGCACCTCCTCTTCCTTCCCACGATCCTCACCATCCTTCCAGATGCCTTCTTCCTTCTCTGTCTCTAGACCTTGCTCACAAGTCGTGTCTCCCCAGGTCTCCCGGCAGAGAGTGCATACACCAGAGTGAGGCTGCTTGAAGGGGAGACTCTGTCTGTGCAGTGCTCCTACAAGGGCTACAAGAACCGCGTGGAGGGCAAGGTTTGGTGCAAAATCAGGAGGAAGCGGTGTGAGCCTGGGTTCACCCGGGCCTGGGTGAAGGGGCCCCGCTACTTGCTGCAGGACGATGCGCAGGCCAAGGTGGTCAACATCACCATGGTGGCCCTCAAGCGCCAGGACTCGGGCCGATACTGGTGCATGCGCAACACCTCGGGGACCCTCTACCCCCTCGTGGGCATCCAGCTGGAAGTTTCTCCAGGTGAGCGAGCCTGCTGGGGCCCTGGGAGGGAGAGGGTGTTCTCCCTGCCCTACACCCCACTGACAGCAGATATGAGAAGAAGAAGAATCCATCACTGGATTCTTCCATGGGATTTTTCAAAGTGCCTTTACAGACACTTCATGGCATCATTGTCACCCTTTTACAGATGAAAAAAATGAGACCTGAAAGCCCTATGTGGCTCTATTTTGACCAGGGTCACAGAACTAGCAGGTGGCCGAGATGAGGTTCAAACGCATCACTGTCTATGCTTTGTTTTATTCAGTCATCGGTTCAACATGTATTGGTTGAGCCCCTGTGATGTGCCAGGCACCATTCCAGGCCCTGAGGATGCAGTGTGAGCAAAACAGACCCAGTCCTGCCCCGCGGGACATGGCAGGCACTAGCACGCCATCCAGACAAATAATTACCAGAACAGTAAATGTTAAGAACAGAAAACCGTGTGATGAACTAGAAAGTAACTCTGTGATGGGGGAGCTGCTGTAGAACCGAGGACCGGAGAACACCTGCCTGAGCAGGTGACATCAAGCAGAGCCCCGAATGGTGACAGTTCTCCAGCCGTGTTGAAATCTGAGTGCATTGAGGGGCACTCTGTGGGGACAGCTGCATGTGCAAAGGCCCCGAGGTGAGAAGGACTGTGGCCTGTCTAAGGAAGGTGGTGTGGCGGCTCCATATGGAGTGTGGGGCAGTGATCCATGAGGCTGGAGAGTCATCAGGAGCCCTGAGCCCAAGAAATGGAGTTTGGGTTTGATTCTAAGTACAAGAGGAAGCTATCGGCGAGCTTAGAGAGGCATGTTGCAGCTTGCTTGTAAGAGTATAGTGGCTGCGGGGTGAGGATGGATTGTGGAAGGTATGAGCTTGGGCAGAGAGAACCGTTGTGAGCGTCTGGCTGGAAATGACAGTGGCTTGGAGTAGGGTGAGAGCACTAGAGGAGAAGGGAAGTGATTGGGCTCACATCTGTGTTTCTCAGACTTGCTGTCCACCATGTGTGTCTTCAAGGTAGGACAGGCTTTTCTCACGTGGGAGGTGAGCAGAAAGGACGAATCAAGGGTAACTCCAAGGTTCCCTAGTTCGTCAGCAGGTGCATGAGTGTACTGTTTACTGAGGAGGCTAAATCTGAAACAGGAGCTAATTTGGATGGAAAAAAAATCAAGAGCTCTATTTTGTTGTGTTAAGTTTAAGATGCCTCTTAGGACCCTATGTGGAGAAAGGAAGCCGGCAGTGGATACACAGCCTGGAGCTCATGTGAGAGGTCAGAGCTGAGATATGTATTTGAAATATCTCTACAGAGATAGTGTTTCACATCCAGGGATTAGAGTAATCTATGGAGACGGAAAGCAGACTGTGGTTTCTTGGGCTGGGAGAAAGGAAGGGGGTGAGGGAGTAATAGCTTAATAGCAAGAGGTTTCTTTGCAAAATGATGAAAATGTTCTAAAATTGACTGTGGTGATGGGTGTACAACTTTGTGACTATACTAAAAAACCATTGAACTTTATACTATAAATGGGTATATTGTAGGGAATGTGAATTATATCTCTATAAAGCTGTTGTAAAATCAAGAGGATATAAAAAGCTCTTCCTGGAGTGTAGAAAAAGAAGAGAGGAGGACCAAGAATTGAGCAGCAAGGTCTTCCCACACTTATAAGGTAGGAAAGGGAGTCAGCAGAAGAGCCTGAAAAAAGAAGCCAGTTATTATGGGATTTACTGTCCACCCTGTTCCCCTCACTCAACTATATCCCCATCTCCTCTTGGGTCTGAACTAGGGAAAAGGCCATCTCTGAAATGTGGGACAAATCCCATTCGTCCCCTCTCCACTTCTGATTTAGACCCAGGGAAGGAGTCGAAATTGGTTCACTGAAGCCTTAATTTGTAGGATACAAACGTGAAATGGTCTTATTTTCTCTCATCATTTCCCCCAATCATGCCATGTCAAGTCTCACTTTCCACATCTTAAGGACAATTTGTGGAGATTCCAAGTTTGCAGACCTTTGCAGTTATTAGGAAATAGAAAATCCTCAGCCAATTACAAGCTCTAATCTTCCAGAAATATATGATTTTCCACTGCCCCGTGCAGACCAGGTTTTATGGCCCAAGGCACCTGAAGTGGGGAGGGGGTTGCCTGCTGCCTACCTCCCACTCCTTCATCTCGGCAGACGAGGAATGTGGAGTCCTCTTGGTCACCTCCTCATGATCCTCCCCCTCCCACACACCTTGGTGTACTGGTGCAGGAATGAGGGAGAGGGAAATGGTTGTGTGACTTAACTGACCATTGTGGGAGTCCTCTCTGTTGGATGTCGTTCCTTTTCTTCTAGCCCTTTGAGATCCTCTCGGAGGTGAGCATGCAGATGCTGTCCAAGGCACTGATGCGTGGGTTCTCTGCAGGGCTCCTTGGGGGAGTCCCCACTGAAGTGTATGGTGATGTGGGAGCTCTAGGCTCCAGGTCTGCCTCTGCTTCTATCCCCACCCCCCAGTGCTGCTTGTTCTGGGCATTCCGGACCCCCAAATGGCTGAAACTCAGCCATCTTCCATGGTGACCATCTGGCCCTCAAGAAAGTATCCTCTGCATGCACGATAGTCTGATGCGGCATCCTGTAGCAGCCTCTCTCTCCACTTTCCGTGTTTCCTGCTGAGACAGAACCAACACTTCCTGCTGTGTGGTGCCTCACCACTCCTATGGCTGCCCCCTTGTCTATCGCCCAAACTCCAGGCTTCTTCTAGAAGACGGGGGTGGTAAATGTGCCGGGTTGAGGGTTGAGGGTAGCAGGACCACTTTGGATGTATCTTAGGGATCCTGCAAGGAAGGTGTCTGGCTCCAGTGTTTGCAGCTTCCTTCGGAATTTGGGGCCCTTGATGCCTTGTAGTTCTCATCTCTGGACCCTCTGCCAATTATGGGGCAACTGGAAAAGTCCCTGTTCAACATCATTTATAGAGGTCTCTTTGACCCACAAGAATGAGGAGAGTCTGGAAAATGACAAGAGAGAGATGGGGATGGGGAGGGGGTGTCCTCCGGGACCAGGTGGCCTGACATGAGAGGCTAAGGAAATTGTGAAAGTCTTTCCCTTCTTCACCATGCCTACTCCTTCCTTCCTGACATCGCCTTCTGAACCCTGGTCACGAGGCAGAGCAGAACCCTAGGTCCAAGGTCAAGGAGAGAAGAGGAGGACAGGCCCCCACCCCAGCATCCAGACAACTGTGTGGGCTGCCGGGATCTGCTCCAAGTGCGGAGGCCTCGAGTCAGTCTAACTTCCCTCCCTCTCTGGTCCTTCAGCCCTCGCAGCTGAGAGGAGCACTCCCCTCACACATCTGGCTGACATCTTCAAGAGTGGAATTGTCCCAACAGTCCAAGTCCCTTCTTCAGGCCCTGATGTGCCTTTCACCACTAGCAGGACGGTGTTCACCCCTGGGATCCTCACCTTGGCCAGACTCTTACCCTCCTCGAGACCAACCTCCATGACAGGCTACAGCTTCACAGGTACCAGCATGACCACCATGGGGTCCAGGAGGACTACAGGGGCCCAGACAGTGACTGCGTCTCCCAGCAATGTCGGAGCTTTCTCTGCAGGCCCAGAATCCAACTCCCCCGAGTCTGGACACCTTGGCACCAGAGTGCCGATGACAGGCATGTGCCACACCAGCAGATCTCTCAACAAATTTCCCTCCATCAGGTACCTGTGGGGCTGGGGGTTGATGACATTTTGCCAGATATGGCACAGTTCCTGGTGTCTGAATGAAACTCAAGTGCAAATCTTATAACTGACCTTCCCCTTTCCTCCCCAGGAACACGGTGTGGCCTATTGTGAGTGGGAGGTGGGAGACTGGAAGTGACATAGGGGATGGCAATGGGGATGGGAGTAGGGGATGAGAGTCAGGGGAATGAGGGTCAGGGGATCAGAGTCAAGGGTCAGGGGGATGAAGGTCGGGGGTCAGGGTCAAGGGTCAGAGGTTAGGGTCAGGGGATGAGGGCCAAGGGGATCAGGATCAAGGGTCAGGGGGATGAAGGTCAGGGATCAGAGTTAAGGGTAAGGTGTTAGGGTCAGGGGATGAGGGTCAAGGGGATGAGGGATGAGGGTCAGGGGGATGAGGGTCAGGGGGTTAGGGTCAGGGGATCAGGGTCAGAGTCAGCTCCCCTGAAGAGGCTGCTGATGGAAAGGAGAGGGTGGGAACAAGGCAAGTATGTGGCTCTGGGAGTAGGAAGTGGGAAATGGAGCCACTTTTAATTGGGCTCCACTAGTGAAGGCATCTCTGGGACAAGGATTTGCATCTCATTTGGAACACTGCAAAGAGGGTGGGGAAGTAGGACAGGGAAGTGAAGGTGGCCAATAAAGAGTCTTTAATCAAAACCAGCTACCACTATGTGCAACAAGAGCCTAATCCCCTGGGGAAGCTGGGATCCAGTGTCAAACCCACTCCGCAGGGCAGGTGAGCAGGTGGTCACACACCACTCCTGTTGGCTGCTGGTAGAGAGCTGCCTGTGTGTGGCTTAGAGGGCTCCAGGGATAGGAGAAAGTCCTCTCCCCCTCCCCCTTGCCACACAAGGGGGTGCTGATGACCTGTGTGCACAGAAATGACCCCAGCGAGGGAATAGGGGCTACAGGTGGGGCACCTACAGCCTCTGCTACAGAGGACACACTTGGGAAGGGACGTCCTCAGTCACCTTGGGGAGAGCAAGAACCTTGATCTCGCCAGTCACACATGGGCATCTCTTAGAATCCTTGTCCTCAGCGATGAACAGATTTGGGGGCATAAGGGAGGAGAGGCGCCATCTGGAGGGATGTTCCCATCTGCTTGGGCATGTCCCGCCCTGCAGCTGGGTCCCCAAGGGAGAGATGCTGTTTTTCCGGAGGTGAGTGCTGTCAGGGCTTCCGAAGCTGGTGTTGTCCCTTGGCCCGACCCCTCTCGTGTGGTGCGTAGGAAGATAGGGGTCAGGGCGGGGGCCCTTGGTGCTCACTTCCTGCTGCTCTGTCCCTTCTCAGGCACCAGGATTTTTACCCCACTGTGCTCGTGATGGGGCTGACTTTCCTCTTGGTGCCCATGATGTTGATCGTGGTCTATGGGTTTTGGAGGAAGCGACACGTGGGAAGTGAGTAGAGCCCACCTCTCAGCCTCCCAAGGGCAGAGCTCTGGATGACAGCATTAAGGGCTGTGGCATGGAGTCCCTGGCGGGGTGTCCCTTGGCCTGTGTCCAGTCAAGAGGACTGGGAGGCACCCAGCAAGGGAGGAGGGTGGCCAGGCAGGTGGCCCAGCATAACCCTCAGGGGATGACCTGGCAGGAACCAAAGGCGGAGCCAGAAAGAGGCTGGAGCGTGGGGCACTGTGAGCAGGGACGGCCTGTCCTCACCTCTCCCTGTTCCTTGTAGGCTACAGCATTCGCAGTGATCCTGCCAGACGCTGGAAGGACCCACCTAGACGACCAGAGCCCCCATGGAAGCCTGCTAGGTCTGAGACCACTTAACCATGGGGTGGGGGAGCTTCTCCCAGAGGGGCCCCAGGAGGCGAGTGGAGGGGGGAAGACCTGGGCCAGTCTGGATTGGAGGGGTTGGAGGACTCGTGCAGTGCTGGACTCGCCCAGGCCCTCCCAAACCAGAGGCTGCACCCCACCTGTGTCAGGGCCAGCAGCCCAGCAGCCGAGTTCTCCTGCAGCGCTGCCAAGAACATGGGGAGGGACCCAGAGCAGCGGGCAGCAGGCAGGAAGTCCCAGGAAAAGTGTCCAAGAGGTTTCTGCTCAGAGCCACAGACCCCAGGGCCCTGGTGGGTGGCAGAGAAGCCCTGGAAGTGTTGTTTACAGAGACCCTGAGCTCCTGTCTGCCTCAGTGTCCCTTACTAGCAAGCTAGAGCTGCCCTCTCCCCTGCCAGGACCCCTGTGTCCCTGGCTTCCCCCTGCTCCCCTCAAGCTTTCCCTATGCTGAGGGGAGAAAGAGTTAGGGCTCAGGGGCCCGAAAGGCAGCCGACGTCCCGGAGGAGAAAGAACAGTGACTAAGAGCTGGGGACCGACAGAGGGGTTGGCAGCAGGGGATCCCAGAGCTGTCCAAAGCCCCTCCTGTCTGGCAAGTGTCCTCTGACGGGGCCTCTGGATGCACCCTGCCCTGAGGGTGGCTGCTTATCCTCCTGTCCCGGGAGCCTGAGGAGCCCACACTCTCATCACTGCCTCCTGCCGGCCGGCCCGCCTGGAGAAGCTGTGACCGACCAGGCAGATAGGAGCCTCTTCCCAGGGGTGCAGAGGCTGAACTCGAGGCTGTCTCCTCCAGTTCCTGCACCTGGGTTCCAGGTCTGAGCTCCCAGAGGGGACTCAGGGCCAAGCCTCGTCCCCACCCTGGGGAGACTGAGACCTGTATGGAGGGCGCTGGCCACACAGACACTGATGGGGAGGCCATGGCTCAGAGAAAGAGTGGATCACCCTTACCCCACTGTCCAGGGGCTCCCTGTCCCCTGGGGAGAGAAGGCACATGTGTGACACACCAAAGACAACTCGGAGCTGAGCATGGCCTGGAGGACTGGCCCAGGCGGGGGGCAGGAGGAAGGAAGCCCAGCTAGCCTCTGGCTGGGAGTCCAGTGGCCTGAGGAGTCTGCCCCCTGCCTCACTGCCTCATGGCTCAGACTTGACCTCTACTGCTCAGACCACTGCCCGGTGTCCAGCAGTGAAGGTGGAGAATGCAGCCTGGATTCCTCCCCCAGGAGGACTGTCCATCAGCCTGGAGTGGCTGGAGCAGCACCTGGGGATAAATGTGACATCTGCACGCTCAGCCCTGAGTCAGGCACCTCCCAGTGGGAGAGCAAACACCACAGTCAGGAGAGTGACGCAGCCAGGGCCCTGGTGGGCAGCCAGGGGGGCCACTTCAGGGAGGATGAGGGGAAAGGAAGGGGTGGGGTATTCCTGGGCACAGCAGGGAGGAGGGCCTTCTTCCCCACGGCCAGGAGGGGGCAGTAGAGGGAAGACTCGGGTTGCGGAATGGACACACACACGCGCGCGCACACACACACACACACACACACACACACGCTGACATCCATCTGGCCAGCAAGCAACCTGCTAAGAAAGCTGCTCTCCTTATCACCAGAGTGTGGCCACCACCCTGGGGTGTAGTTAGGGGGGGCTTAACTGTCCTGGGGGGAAATAGCTCCCTGGAAGCTCCCTCTACGTGTGACCCTCCAGCAGCACCACTGCCAGCCCTGCCACTCAGCCGGCCAGATGCCCCGGGGGAGGAGCACTGGGGAAGGAGTCAGGGACGGGGACGGGGATGTCGTCTGTCACTGTGTGACCCTCAGCAAGTCACTACCCCTGTCCGGGCCTCAGTTTTCCTCTCTTTTGAAAGGGGACAGTAATTCCTACCTCTCAGTATTGTTTTCCAATAGAACAAAATTACATGAACATTGTACAACCAAGCCGATGCCTCTTTACTGTTGCTCCCTAAGTTCTTTCTGGTGCCAACGCTGTTTCTCACGTCGCATTTAAGACCTTGGGATCCTATTTCTTCATTTTGTCCTCTCTCTTCCCAAGTTTCCTCACTGCATGGATGCTGGGGGCCCCACTATGGCAGCCCCTTTGGTGAGGTCATCTCATGCAGAGGGTGGGTACAGGGTGGGCTTCAGTTGGTGTGACCTTGGCAAGTCACTGTCCCTCTCTGATCCCGCTTCCTCATCTGGAAAAGGAGGAGGAGATGAGCTCTGACGCCCCTTCTACATCACCTCCTAGCCAACGGCGTGTGCGGGCCAGTCGTGTGCGCACCAGGCAGCATGGAGTTAGGTGGGGCACACGGCGGAGAGAGGGAGCCAGCCCTGGCCTGAGTCTGCTCCCAGCCTCTGAGGGAAGGGAGATGCGGCCTGGCTGGGTACACCCAGACCTTAGCACAGGGTCAGACGCCACGGTGCAGGACAGTTCTTCAGAGATGGGGGCACTGGGGACCCTGCAGGCTCTGGCCAGCCAGATGGGCTTCGCAGAGGAGGCGGGGCTCTGTCTGAGGCCTGAAGCATGGGTTGGTGTCAGGAGGCAACACCCCTGAGGGAGAGTCCAGGAACACGAGGGCAGAGACTGCACAGGCCATGGCAGCTGGGAGCCGTGGGGAGGGACAGACGGGGATGTGATCAGGCCCCAGGTGGAGGTTGCTGGACCCAAGAAGGGGCCCTTTGGTGTGTCATGAAGTTAGGCAGGGTAGCTGTGAGGGTGGCCAACTGTCCCTGTGTGCCCGGATGAGTGGTTCCTGGAACTGAGCGAACCAGCATGCAGTGGCTCACCCTAGGAGCCTGCTCCCACAGGGACTCCAGGGTAAGGACACAGGGTGCTGAGGAGCTATAGACCCCACAGCCCAGTTCCCCGTGGACATTTTCCTCAAGACCACAGCCTCTTGCTTCCTCTCTTGCCCTTCTTCCCCAGGTTCCTGGGGACCTGGATCCATAGCAGACCCCGGGGAGGGAGGTACAGGGCAGGTGGGCGTCAGGGGGGCTGCTCACTGTAGTGGGTGAGGCCGCGAAGCTTCCTGAGCAGCAGGCTGTGGAGACGGAGCACACCTGCAAAGGGCCTGTGGTCACAACCAAGGAAAGAACAAATACAGTAAATGCGGCACCCGCTGGATCTACACGCACCTCCGTGGAGCCTGGCGAGCAGCATGAGGCTTACAGTTTCCCCCAAGTGGCTGCGAAACGCGCTTTTCACTCTGCATCCAACTGAGTGGGGGATGCTGCGCTGGGCCGCCAGCTCCTCCTCGGGACTGACGGGCTTCCTGCCCTGATGCTGGGAGTGGTGAGGGCAGAAGGCCTTCTCTGCCGACCCCTCTGGGGGCTCCCTCAGCTGCAGAGAGCCACCTTGCCAGGGCCAGACCCCTGCCCAGGACGCCCCACCTCTCCTGACTGATTGACGAGGGGCTGGGTCTCAAGACCCACGCTGCCTCGCCAACTTGGCAAGTCCTGCAGGGCTATCTCGTCTTCGGAACTCCTCCCAAGGTGGCCTGAGTTGTCTCATGGCCTATACTGCAGCCCAGCTTCCCCTTCTGTCCCATGCTGCTCCCTGCTCTTCTGTCTCCCAAGTTTTGGTCCCCAGAGCCCTTTAAACCTCCTGTGCTATGCTGGCATTGTGGCTCACACCTACAGTCTGAGCACTTTGGGAGGCCAAGACGGGAGGATCACTTGAGGCTAGGAATTTGAGACCAGCCTGGCAACATAGGAAGGCCCTGTTTCTACAAAAAATAAACACAAAAAAATTAGCTGGGTGTGGTATGCACGCCTGTAGTCCTAGCTACTCAGGAGGCTGAGGCAGGAAGATCACTTGAGCCCAGGAATTCGAGGCTACAGTGAGTTTTGATCCCTCCACTGCACTCCAGCCTGGGTGACAGAGTGAGACGCTGTCTCTATAAAAATAAATAAATAAAAAAACCCAAATAAGCCTCCAGTGCTAATTTGCACCCAGAAACACCTGGTCTGTACTTACCTTCCCCTCTCCCCTCCCAGATTTGCTGTCTCCTGCCTTTGCTAGGGACCACACCCTGCATCTCCATTCCTGCAAATGGGTCTCTATCTCCTTTTCCCTCTTCCTCTCCTCTCCCCGTGAGACCTCCCAGTTCCCAGGCAAGCCTGAGCATGAAGCCTCTGACCACTGGGGCCAGTGGGTTAGGGTTCTGATCAGAACTCCCCTAACTCTGTCACTCGCCTTCCAGCCTGTGCGTGACTTGGGTGGGGAGGAGAAACTTTAGGCTAGGGAGAGAGAGGAGAAATATTGTTAACAGACCCACAGGGGGGTTCACTGTTGCTCACCACACAGAAAGCCAATTACTGGGACAATGACAACTGTCAAAAAAGAAAGGATTTATTGCAGGAGATGTGTCATCTGGGAGGTGGGAGGTATGGACTGCCTCAAATCTGCCTCCCTGACCAACAGGGTCAGGACTTTCTTCTGGAGGTGAAATGAATAATGCATGAGGGGAGTGAGCATCATTACATGTTTGGGGTGGAGTTCAGAGCTTGCAAGGGCAGTGAGAAATCATGCTAGTACATACATCCCATGATCAAAATATGGAGGATAAGTCCTTCCCGGGGTGGGGATCTTAGTAGTATAATGAACTAGGGGTTAATATTGGTCATTCCTTCAGCCTTGTGCACAGGTGGGATTTCGGCAGTAGGTTGCTCTGCAGTACCTTGGCCACAGTCTGAGGTGGGTGTTGCTTATCTTGTCTTCTCTGGACAAATAGGTGGTGTCAGGCTTTACAGTTATCTCATGGCTGCAAGGAGGCTCCATGGTTTCTGGGAAAGAAACTCAAAAGGGAATTCATCAGTGCAGTAGAAAGTTACAAAGTTCTGGTCAGCAAATCTTACTGGTCTGGGAATTTGAAACATAAGAGAACCACAAAAAAAAAAACTATAAAAAAAGTTTTCTTGCTTATGGAGCCAGTTACAATTCCCCCCTTCTCCTTGTTCATTCCTTGATCTTGGGGAATCAAGGCTTTGAATGATCTGGCTGTTTCCTGCTGAAATGGGGCATAGTTAGGGTATGAGGAATGCAAATTTTGAGCCTGCTGCTGAAGTACTCACGAGTCGTAGGTGAATGATTGAACGTCTCTAGTACCATTACTTGAGTGTTTTTGTCTATTGTTTTGAAACAACATTTTAATCCACATTTAATAATATCTCTTTCACAAAGTAAATCAAGAAAACAAGTAGTAAAAGGGAAAGGTGAAATTTCAAGATCCCAGAAAGAACAGAAGGAATACCCTGAGTGACCCAAGAAGATAGTCTTGAGAACCAATTTCCCATTTGTAGATCATCCCTTTTGACCTGCTGCAACCATGAAGCTTGTTGCTTTATTTTATCAACATTTCCACTTTTGCAGAGGTATTTCTGTAAGTGCAGCATGAAGAATTAGCTATGACACAAACACCCCCTTGTTCTGCTAACATAGAGTCAAAAGCAATGTGGTCATCAAGGACCACTTGAGCAAAAAATTCTAAAGATTTTTGTTGTTGCAGCTTCATTAGAGATGGTTCTCAAGGTTATGGATAGGTTGCAGAACATGTATTGATGATCTGTCACTGCCCACTGGGGTAGTAGGATGTACCCAGAGAAGTAGTTATCTCCACCTGGGATTTCTGCTGTTTGGGGGCTCCCCAGATGGGGTCTCTGTTAAGATCTGTTGTGGACTGAGAAGGGAGTGGTGAGGAGTCCTAATAAACAAGTGCTCCCATTGTCCAGCTGTTTAAGCAACCATAAACCCAAGGAGTTCCTTTTGTCTCTATAGACAAAAATATATCCTTGGGGGGGGTGCAAAAACAGTACCTGCTTCTGTTTTAATTTTTTAAACCAATTTTTAAAACCATGTTACTTATAAGGGAGTTCATCCTTTCCCTCCAGGAGCTGACTGGCTGCTAGTTCTCCCAAGCCTTGGGGATACATTTCTGCTGGCATACTATGGCACAGATAGTGGGCCCCTGGTCCTTATCAGAGGGGTTAAAACGTTTTTTAATAAGATAATCTAAGGGGGGTGGTGCTGAAAAGACTCTAACAGTCGAGTTTTTACAATAGGTGGTCAGTTTAGGGAGACTGTTTGCCCAGTAGAAAGTATACTTGTGAGACTGTGAGTCCTTGGTGTCACCTTGCACATACTATCTGACATGGGGCTGGGTAAGAAAGAAACACGGGAACTCTGAGTATGGAGTTATTAATTGTACCCTGTAGGTGACTCAAGAGACAGGCTTCTGTAAACTCAATGTATAGGAGGGTAAAATTAGTGAAATTGTATACAGGGACAACTATAGGATCAGAATGATCTTGCATTGAATGAGGTTTAGGAGGACACACCCAGCAGTGGGACAGGTTAGCAGAAGAGGAGAAGGTTTGAGATATCCTAACTAAAGAGTTGTCTTATCAGGCAAACAAAAATCCCCAAGGAATCAGTAAGACACATAGGGTATATAACTTCATGTGACTTATCTCTTTTTGCAGAAGAGCAACTTTAGCTCCTCTAAGGAGCCCACTGCTCCTCCAGCCTCTTGGAAGGTGGTGAATCCTGGAGGCGTGGGGTCTCTGGTCGGGGTGCCTCTTTTATCCGAGTGTGATGAATCCACAGCTTAACTCCTGCAAGTTTAACTTCTGAGTAAGTTGTCAACAGCACTTCAAATGGGCTTATCCACTGTGGCTGTAGCTGATCTTCAGGGTGCTGGTTTCTCCAGGTTTTCAGTAACACCTGTCTCCTTGCTTTATGGAATGAAGGGGCATATCCATTGGAAACTGGAGCCCGTTGGAAGGAAACTCAGAAATACTAGTTAGCATATTACCAAGCTGTTTTCTATCTGAGTGAGCCTCCCTGTCTGGGGGTAAACCATCATTGGGTGAGCCCTGGCTAGAGGCTCTTAGGCATGGTTTCCCATATAAAATTTCAAAAGGGCTAAGTGCCAGCTTACTTCTAGGGGCCCCCTGAATTCTCACCAGGGCAAGGGAGCACACTTTGTCTCAAGTTAAATTGGTCTCTTGACAAATTTTGGAGAGAGTCTTCTTTAAAGTTTTCTTCAATCATTTGGTTTTCCCTGAAGACTGGGGTCTGCATGATGAATACAGTTTCTAGTCAATTTCTAAAATTCTCAACATGTCTTGGGTGATTTTGGCAACAAAGTCTGCTCCATTATCACTTTGGAGAGTTGATGGAAGTCCAAACCTAGGAATAATTTCTTTTAAAAGGGCCTAGTGACTTCTGACACCCGTTCAGTCCTGGCAGGGTAAGCTTCAACCCATCCTGGAAAAGCATCAACAAAGACCAGCACATATCAAAAATTTTCAGGGACTCGCGGCATCGTGGAAAAGTCTACCTGCCAGTCCTCTCCTGAGAAACTCCCTCTCCATTGTGTCCCTTCCTTTATGGGTGGCTGTGAGGCTCCGAGAGGCTTTGGGTTATTTTTCAAGCATATAGGGCAGCTTTGAACACTCTATTTGAATAGTTCTCTGTAAGTTGGACCCAGCCTTATGAGGCTGTATCCATCGTAAGGTGGCATCTTGTCCAGAATGGGCACTTTGATGAATCTGCTCAAGCACTGATCTAACAATAGTTTCAGGAAGGAGAATCTTCCCTTCCATGTTCGTGAGCCAATTTTGATCATTATGCTTTGAGAATCCCCATTCTTTAGCTCTTTCTAGATCCTTTTCAGAATATTGGGTATCATGTTTATCTCATTGAAGAGAGAGAATTAGAGTCATTTGACAATTCATTTGTCATGCTGCCCTTTTCCCATTACATCTGCTATAGTGTTTCCTTTTCTAATATGAGTGTCTGTTTTCTGATGTCCCCGGCAGTGCATGATGGCTACCTCCTTAGGCAGTAAAACTGCTTTTACTAGTTTGAGAATCTGAGACCCCTATTAATTTTTTTATTTTCAGAAGTAAGCTATCCTCGCTCCTTCCAAATAGCTCCATGAGCATGCACCACCATAAAGGCATATTTAGAATCTGTGCAAATATTGACACACTTATTTTTTCCATGATATAGGGCTCTGGTCAATGCAATCAATTCCACTTTGGGGGCAGACATCCCAGAGGGAAGGGCTTGGACTTCAGTTACCTGTTGGCTGTTAACCACAGCATACCCAGCTTGGCATTGTCCATGCTCCATGAAGCTACTCCCATCTGTGAAGAATCCCTTGTCTGGGTCTGATCAGTCCAATCCAGGCGGCTAGAATATACTTGGTCAATGATTTGAATGCAATCATGAACTGGGCAGTGAGACTCCATAGGCAGCAAGGTGGCAGGATTCAAGGTGGACACTGCTTTTAGAGTTACATTAGGATTATTTAACAGAGTAGCCTGATATTTGCCCAACCAGCCCGCCACCAACAAATAGCCTCCCTTCTGTTCTAGTAGGGGTACCACGTAACGTGCACTATGAACAGTTACTGGCTGTCCAAGCATAAACTTTTCAGCTTTTCATAAAATATCACAAGTAGCAGCAACTGCTCTCAGACAGGTGGGCCATCCTTTCACCACTACATCTAATTGTTTAGGTCACTCGTGAACCACCAAAGTTAAAACTCCCACTTGCAGTTTTTCAGTCTGTTCATGGTTTATAAAGACTTTATAAGACACTTCAACCAAGTGAGATATGGGCAAAGTGAGAACCCTGCTCTAACTTCTGCAACTTCTGGATATCAGGCATGCTGTGGCCAACAAAGGTTGGGTAAGTAACCTTGAATTATCAGGACTTTCTGGATCTATATCCACATATTTCTGACATGCCTCCATAATCCTCACTAGGAAGGCTGATGGATTTTCATGTGTTTCCTGTCTTATCTCCTGAACCTTGTTCAGGCGTTTAGTTTTGGGGGACCCCTTTCCTAAGCCCAGCCAGGATGCAATCTCAAAAATGTTGAATCTTACCTTCATCTCCATTGTTTGAGTTCCAGCTGGGGTCATGCATTGGGATGGCTAAATTAGCTCCAGTTCTCACCTGGTTATAGGGTCTTCCGCATGTAATCGGTCAGGCTCCTCCCCAGCCTTTTCCAGGACAGTGCGATGTTCCTTGGAGGTTAGCAGTATGTTAAGCAGGCTCTGGACATCTGCCCATATGGGGTGATGCATGATGAAAACAGATTCAAACAGATCAGTTATACACTTTGGGTCATCCCTGTGGGCAGGATTATTCTGTTTCCAATTGTACAAATCGGAAGTGGTAAATGAGTTATAAACCCACATTTATCCAGCTGGCTGTCCATTCTCATTCATTCCTCCTATAGGGACTGGTCTCAAAGGAAATTGCACTGCTGGGAAGGAGGGAGGACCCCAACCAAATTGTGTACCTTGCTGGGTGTGTGAAGGAGAGACCATGTCCTCATGCCTCCCATGACTACATTAAGAGAAAGAAGAAAGTGAAGGATAGGTGGCTGGAGGAGCCAGTGGGGGTGAAGCAAGGGGCCCAGGCTCATAAGGGGCATCAGGAGAATTAGAAGAGGGATCTCTGAAAGAAATTGGAGCTGCAGCCACAGCCGTCATCACAGCCACAGCTGGAGCCAGCACTGCAGCCTGAGTTAGAGCCACAGCTGGAGCTGGAGTTGCAGCTGCCCAGAGGTTTTCTTCAGCATAAGAATTTCCTTCCGATGGCAAGATGGAGTTTTTAGATCAGGGCTCTTGTTCCCCGACCTTCTTGAAGGTTTCTGTCCTCTGCCCTAGAATCCTACATTTAATTTGATCTTGCTTGTTTTGATAAAGCAGCATAAAAGACTGTGCATAAGGGATTTCATCCTATTTCCCAACATGACGACAAAAATCTAATTGGAGAATAGCATTATAGCTCAATAATCCATTAAGGGACCATACCTCACCAGACCTGACGGAATGCTGGGGCCAGGCAGTATTATAAAAATGTATCATTTTTTGTTCTTTATTGGCTCATAACTATATTCAGACCAGTTAGTAAAAGATGGTTGTATCCAAATTGTTTTTGGCAAAGTGGGAACTTGTTCACATGGCCAAACTTCAGTTGCCTCAGTAGGTAATTATAGTGAACACTATGGACCAAAGTTTTGGATAAAGCAGCTTTCATGGCAGTTTGAGTTTTTCTTTAAAAAGCCCTGTTTTATCTTTTTTTCCTTTAGTTTCAAATGAGTTTTCAATGTTCACATTGTTGCTAGAACTGGCTGCTCCAAGTAACCTTGAATTAGTGATATCATAGACCATGAGTTTTATGTCAACACCAGTAACTTAGCAACTGCAGTTTTAAGCAGGAAGAAAAGAAGATAGAGATAGAGAGAGACAGAGAGCTTCACAAACTCTTATTTTAGCCCCGTGGTGGCAGATTGACCATTTGAGTTTTGAACTTTTTGATATAATTTGTCTACCAGTTTAAACATGTGCACAAGAACAGAACATAATATGTGGAGACCAGCTGGAGTCCTAGAAAACCTGGCCTCTCTTTAATCTTTCTCATAGACAGTACATTTATATGTTACATATTAATATAGATAAACACTCAATACAAAGAGAAATTTAAGAGGTTTCAAACACAAACCCAGGAACACCACATCAGATAAAACAAAACTCAGAACAAAGTACTTCCAAACAAATTTCTACAGGGGGAGACTGAAGAGAAGTTTTCAAGAATCTTGTCTCAAACCAACTGGGCACCACAAATGACCTGTCCTAGGTCCAAATGGCATAAAACCCCAAGTGGCAGAGACGGAGGATTCCCAGTGTGCACACCAGTTTTGCAGAATGTAGTCGAAAGGGCTACATTCAAGAATCAAATTCTGATTTCCCATAGTCACACACACACACACACACACACACACACACACACACACCCAAAGGAGTGCAGTCCCAACAAGCAAGCGTAGGGAGTGCCAAGTACAAACAGCTGGAGATCCTACTCTCCCAAATGGCTGAGGCTTCCAACCCAAACAGGAATTCCTCTAGAACTCCCCAAATGGAGAGAGGAGTTTCTCCATTGCTGTGTGGTACCCTCAAACAGCACTAACCCTTCCGGACACAAATGCCCAAATCCAAAGTTCAAAGGTCCATTCTTCCCTGACAATCAGGGATGTGTTTGGGGCTGGTGGCAGTAAAGCTGGTGGGAGAAACCAAAACCAAGCTCCAGCAGAAACTCAGCTGGGCAGCTGCTAGGGAGGCTTTTAGGTCTCCCCTGTTCCATGGCTACTAAGCCACATGCAATGCATCCCAGATGAGCCCCCCAATTTTTTTTTCTAGACAGAGTCTTGTTCTGTCACCCAGGCTAGAGTGCCATGGCATCAGCCTAGCTCACAGCAACCTCAAACTCCTGGGCTCAAGCGATCCTTCTGCCTCAGCCTCCCGAGTAGCTGGGACTACAGATGTGTGCCACCACGTCTGGCTAATTTTTCTATTTTTAGTAGAGACGGGGTCTCACTCTTGCTCAGGTTGGTCTCAAACTCCTGAGCTCAAGTGATCCTCCTGTCTTGGCCTCCCAGAGTGCTAGGATCACAGGGGTGAGCCACTGAGCTTGGCCGAGCCCCCAAATTGTTAACAAACCCACAGTGGGGTTCATTGTTGCTCCCCACACAGAAAGCCAATTACTGAGACAACAATGATTGTTAAAGAAGCAAGGATTTATTGCAGGAGACATGTCAACTGGGAGGTGGGAGGTATTGACTGCCTCAAATCTGCCTCCCTGACCAACAGGGTCAGGACTTTTTTCTGGAGGTGAAATGAATAATGCATGAGGGGAGTGGGCATCATTACACATTTGGGGTGGAGTTCAGGGCATGCAAGCACAGTGAGAAATCATGCTAGTACATACATCCCATGATCCAAATATGGAGGATAAGTCCCTCCCGG
The DNA here is from genome assembly GCA_028533085.1 of Varecia variegata. Classification (NCBI taxonomy): domain Eukaryota; kingdom Metazoa; phylum Chordata; class Mammalia; order Primates; family Lemuridae; genus Varecia; species Varecia variegata. Next base: position 88,419,926 of record CM052441.1, read on the forward strand.
GTTGGGGATCTTACTAGTATAATGAGCTAGGGGTTAATATTGGTCATTCCTTCAGTCTTGTGCACCGGTGGGACACGGGAGTAGGTTGCTCAGCAGTACCTTGGGCACAATCTGTGGTGGGTGTTGCTTATCTTGTCTTCTCTGGACAAACAGGTGGTGTCAGGCTTTTTAGTTATCTCATGGCTGCAAGGAGGCTCTGTGGTTTCTGGGAAAGAAAGTCAAAAGGGAATTCATCAGTGCAACAAAAAGTTACAAAGTTCTGGTCAGCAAATATTACTGGCCTGGGAATTTGAAACAAGAGAACTACAAAAAGAAAACAAAACAAAACAAAACAAAAAAACCCCACAACACTATGAAAAAAGATTTTCTTGCTTATGGAGCCAGTTACAATATTTCACCACAGTTTCCTGCTCGGCTTTCTCAGCTTTCCCCTCCCCCGCCCCCATGGGAGGAGGTGGCCTGACAAGGGGGAAGAGGTTGGGTCCAGGGGAGCCCAGCAGGAGCTACAGAGTCCCCGGAGCCCTGGTCCAGTCCCAGGGCTGAGGCCTTTCCAGGCCCAGGTGTGGAGCCTGCAGCTGGAGGGTCCCACGTAGGCCAAGGACGCCCTGTTCCTCCCTAGGCCTCCTGCTTCCCTGAGGGCGGCCTGTGCCTTCCCCAGCAATTCATCCCATGCAGCGGGGGGCAGCTGTACTGAGCCCCCCAGCTCTGCTTCCCCCTCCCCGGGGCTTTCCGGCTCCCTCACGTACCTCCCCGGACCCCAGCTCCAGAAGAGGACCCATGGCCTGGGGGGCCACACGCCTGCTATGGCCTGTCCTGCTGGTGCTCCTGGCCTCAGGTGAGGGGCAGGGGAGGGCCGAGGGAAGGGGAGGGGTGAGAGCAGGGGAGATGGATGGACAAGGTGGGTGTGACAGGGGCTGTGTGGAGGGAAGGGCAGGGGACAGGGTGATGCCATGCCAGCGCCATGCTTTGGAGCTCAACCTGAATGTAGGCACAACAGCATCGCCCCCTGAGGAGGGAGCCCCCACCTCCCAGCCCTGTGGCGGCAGACTGGGGGCTCCTGACCTGAGGCTTTATTTTCAGCTTCCTGGGCACAGAAGACAGAGTTTCGGTCTGCCCTGGAGGGTGAGACCATCTCTGTGAGATGCCAGTACCAACGATCCCAGCGTTGGGAGGTGAAAAGCTGGTGCAGGCAGACAGGACCCAGGACATGTGACATAGTCGTGGACAGTTCCAGGACGGTGACTCGGCAGCCTCACTTTTCCATCAGGGACGATGGCTCCTCTGACGTCTTCACCGTCACCATGACTAAGCTCAGGGTAAAGGACTCAGGGTCCTATTGGTGTGGAATCTACAGATCTAGGGTGATCTCTATTCTCAAAGTTATCCATCTGGTGGTATCTCAAGGTGAGTTCTTTCCCTTCTCGTGTGTGCGTCTCAGACTTCTTGAATCACAGGCGCTGGAGCTGGAGAGGACCCTGGAAATCCTTTCCTGCAACCCTCTCATCACCGAACACTGGGACACAGAGAGGAAAGCCCCTGGCCCGAGGGCAGAACCAGCCCAGAACCCAGGCCTGCTGGCTTCCAGTTGGTTCTTCCTTCCACATCACACGTATTCGCTTAACATTTTTGGTGCTACTGACGGGACTCCTCCATTTACCTGGAATGACGTTAAAGCTTCCCACGCTTGAGCACAGCTGGCTTGATGCCCCATTCCCGGACATCCCTGCCCCTGCCCCGAACCCCCAGCCTCCTCTCACGGGGCTGTGGGGTCCATCTTACAGCGGGGTCACCAAGTAACAGGGTGGGGTCGAGAACTGAGCACAGACGGGAGACGTGAGACTTAGGGGGTGAGGCTGGGCAGTGTGGCTGCCTAGGGCTCAGGGGCCCTGGGGCCTCCCCCGGGACCTGCCGTGAACAAGTGAGAGTCCTTAATCTGCAGAATGGGAAGTGGGGGGTGCCTCTAATCCTGGGACCCTGGGTATCCCTCCTGAGGACGCAGAGCTGCCCAGCCCCCTGCGTCTTTCTGTGGTGGTCGGGGCCTGAGCGGCACCTCCCGGGCCCTTCCCTGCTGCCGAGCCTGCCCTGCCATGTGGTCACACAGGCACCGGGGGCACCTAGACCAGCTGCTGGGCTTCACTGCCTGTTCCCTGCAGGGCACAGGGCCAGGCCAGGCTCCAGAAGGGGCCCTGAAAACCTTGCGATCCCATTCTGAACTGGACGGGCTCACAGCCCAGCCAGAAAGACAATGTGAACAAAGGGTTATGCCGTGGGTGGTAGGTGTCGTAAGAGAAGCATGCCATCCCAGTAAAAGGAGGGGTCAGGTCACCAGACAAGGCCAGGGTTCTGTCCCCTCACCCCAGGAGGACTCCACAGAGGAGCTGACACCACCTGGGCCTTGTTGGATGAGCAGGGATTTATCCAGAGGAAACACAAGCGGTGGTGCAGGAGGCATCAGAGGTTGACAGTGCATGACATGTTCAAACACAATAAAAACAGAAGAGAGTGGACAATGTATCCAATATACACATGACTATGTGATACTTCATTTAAAGCCACTCATACTGTGGCCCGTCACTGTGGGCAACTCCAGCAGAGCTCAGCCAACACCTCCATTCCTTTGCAGGGCATCTGGGGCTTCTCAGAGTCCTCACTTGGTCTGGGCCATGTGTGGGTGCCACCCACCCGGGGCAGGGGGCTAAAAGAGGGTTCTCCTCTCAGGGTTTCTTCTGTCATCTCTTACAGCTTCAACACTCCCCACCACCATAAGCACCAGGAGCACCAGGAGGGCAACAGTCCTGGCCTCTACCACCAGCCCTGTCACTGACAGGTACTGCGCCCCCATCCCTGTCCTCCCAGCCCTCCTTTACCTCCCGCCCTCTGCTGACTATGCCGGATGCCCCCAGCTACCACACTGCCACAGTTACCTAGCTCTCAACAGGAAGGAATGGGGTCAGACAGGTCACCTCAGGTCACTTAGCCTGAGCCTCAGTTTTCTCATCTTCAGAATCAGGTTAATAACATTCCCACCTTACATCACGGTTTCTAATCCTCGGCACTATTGACATTTGGAGCCAGGGAAGTCTTTGTTGTAGAGGCAGTCCTGTGACTTGTAGGATGTTTAGCAGCACCTCTGGCCTTTACTCATTAGATGCCAGTAGCACAAACCTCCCCCTGACCACCCAGATGTGACAACCAAAAATGTCTCCAGACACTTTTGAGTCACAACCACCTG
>CM052441.1:88423657-88457814 GCA_028533085.1 Varecia variegata
CCTGGTCAGCTGAGCAGGAGGGGACTTCAGGGGAGGCTGCAAGCTAGGGAGGGCCTGTCGTGACAACAGGACAGGAGGTCGGGCTGGGCTCTGACCTTCCTCACCCGGCTGGTCCTTATTCCAAAGCCCCCCGGACAACCAGAAGTTCATCACCCTGGACGTGGCGGTGGCCGTGGCTGTCCTGCTGCTGCTGGTGCTGACACTTGCCCTTATCTTGGTCCTGTACCTCAGGAAAGCCCGAGGAAGAGCCAGGAAAGGTGAGCCCCTGTCGCTGGCTCTGGGAGGACCACAGAGTGCTTAGCCACTGATTCAGCAGCCTGAAAGCCCTGGAGACAAGGCTTGTTATGCTCATTTTACCAATGAGGAAACTGAGGCCCGAAAGGAACCCCAAATGACTCTCTTCCCCCTTGCCAGAGTGGCAGTCTGGGCAGTACTGAGGGTGGACCAGTTCTCTTCAGAGACTCGAGGTCAGCTCACTCAAAGCCAATGCAACTTAGTGAAAATTTGCCTAAAACTAGGTGTGCTAGCGTCCATTTTGGACCATGTATTTTTGCTATCTTTTGAGTTAAGGCTTTTAAAACAAATTTATGTAAAGACCTTTCGGTTAATGGTATTTTTTAAATTGTTGCTATCATTTTAAAATTTTGTCTCCCTAAAAATACTTCAAGGACTTTTGAATTTTCAAAGTTTTAAGTTTTTAGCATTAATCAAATGTGAAATCTGTAGCATCTTGTACAAAATTTATCAGATTAGTCCCTTTTGATGAATCCTACCTCCTTTCTTGCTGTTTTTGTTTGGTTTTTTGGTGGGTTCAGCAGTTAGGTACTGTGTGTTTATTAACCATATACTCAAAAGATGTTTCTATTGACAAGATCAAAATGGGTAAGCAGGTCAGAGTTATACTTGATCTCATTGGTTTTAATTTTTCAAACTATAAAAATCCTAAGGGAGGAGTGGATTGTAAAATTTTATATACATATTTTTCAAACTGTCTAAAATCAATTTCGTAGATCACAATAGCATCTTTATAAAACAAAACAGAAGGGTAAAATGTCAAAATGCTTTGCACATTTTTTTCATTAAACTTTTCTTTCAGGAGTGTGTGAGTGTGTGTATAAGGGTGTGAGAATGTGTGTGTTTGTGTATGTGGTAGTAGGTAAATTGTGTATTGCATTGGGATTCCTGGTTCAAAAAATTTGGAAAACATTACTACCTATAACTTCACCAGCAAATAGATTATACGTAAGTTTGATGTTTAAATTTGGAATTTTCAGCGACCTGGAATTGAAAATTAAATTTACCAGTTTTATGTAAATGAACCACAGTTTGTTTTGCTCTTTAGCATCCCTGGATACTACTATTGCTGGGCACTTGGGACCTCCCCAGGCAGGAAAATGTGCCCTGATAAAGCCCTGGCCTCTTTCCCATTCGGGTTCCTTCTGCCCAGCCAGGACCTCCAGCCCCAGCCCCTTATTTCCATGGAAGTTGGGTAGGGAGAGAGGTCCCTTCCCTAACCTTGACTGTCTTCTTCGCAGATGAGGATGACTCACAACACATCTACAATGACCTTTCAGTCCAGAAGGAGGAGACCACTGTGAGTAGGAATGGCCCTTCCCTGGGACACAGAGAACCACAGCTTGTTCTTTTTTAACTTCCTGGACTGCACTTAACTCATAGTTTCTATTTATTCTGAAACTTGACTGACGCTCTGCTGCCTCGTGATTTATCTACGTGCCCACTTTCTCCATATTTCTCAACTCAAATCCCTTAGAGAAAGAAAGAAGTTGGCTGACCCAGCTTGTGAACTTCACCTCTGTGAAAGACATCGTTCTTTGTCTCATAGGTGATGAGCCAGTCTATGGATTGGCTGCCGTTGGTCCAATCAGCTGTGGGGAAGGGTTCACATGGCAAACAACATGGCTTCCCAGGGCACTCTCTCAGCAGGGGCTGGGGACTAGGCAGTTTCCCTTGTGTGGGCCTGTCCTGTCTAAAGATCTGAGACTCTTGGCATCCCAGAATTGCAGAATTGGGAGGATCTAAAGTAATCTTGGCCAACCCTTTGAATGCTGGAATCTGTTCTACAAACAACATCCCTACCAAGTGCTCTTCTAGCTCAATGCTACTCAAACATGAGTGTGCATAAAAATCACTTTAAAAGCTTGTTAAAACAGAGTATCCTGGGCCTTACCCCAGACACTTGGCTTTAATAGATCTGGGGTAGAGCCTAACTCTACATTTTTAACAAGCTCCCAGGAGATGTTGGTGCTGTGAGTCCACAGCCCACACTCTGTGTAACCTTCCTTGGCCTGTTCTTAACCATGTTCAATGATGGCGACCTCACTGCTTTCAGAAGCAACTTTTCCCAGCCATTCATTCCCAGAGGCTCTGCAGGATCAACACCTTGTCCCACATTTTATCCCTGTCCCTGCCCTCCACCCAGCTCTGGACATGCAGAGGCCCACTGACACCCTCTAGCTGTGATCCATACAATGGATTTCTGTCTTCTTTGATTCCCAGGGCTTTGCTCAGCAGATTGTCTCTGATGAGGACACTGGGAATATCTGCTATGCCTCACTCATCCACCTAAACCACTCCAGCCCTGAGGACTCCATCTATGCCAACACCCTCCCCAATCTGAAGCCCATGCCTGACCCCATTCTGTCTGTGGAATACGCCAGCATCACTAGAAGTGGACCTCAGTCCTCCAAGTCAGCTGCCCCAGAGGAGGGGCCTGGGAACTGAAGGCAGAATTCACCAGGCAGTGAGCATTTATCTAACACTCACATGGTGCAGAGCTGCTCTACCAGCAATGAGTGTCTTCCATGTGCAAAGACAGCTACCAACTAGCCGGGGCCATGCCCTCCTGCAAGGGAGGTGAGGAAAGGGGAGCAGAGGAAACGGGAGCAAAGGAAAGGAAAGTCCTTATCAACTCAGAGGGTGGAAGCTGTGAGTCTGAGGGCTGAGATTCGATAATGGGGGACTTCTGGACTGCTGCCCTCTCCTCTCCCCAGGATCCACCAAAACGAGTCCAACTAGATAGGGGCCTGGGACCCCGTGCCTCTGAGTAATCCAACTTACCTCCCTCTGTGACCATCACTTCCTTCCTTCCTGACCAGGGGCTATGACATTCTGACAGATTGTGCAAGTTCCCCAATTGATGCCTCTCTCCTTGAGTGCCCCGCGCTAACTGTCCTCTCAGGACCTCTAAGCAGGCTGGGAAGTTCTGGCCACTCCCCACCCCCCAGACCACCCTCCTCCTCTCCTTTCTGGCCTCCGGATCTGAACACCCCTTCCACTCATGAAATTCTTATGACCCTGCCAGGAGGAACACTGGGCTGTGGGCAGTGATCATAGCTCAGGAGTCTCCTGGCCCTAGCCCTGGCCCTTGCCAGGCAGAACGTGGCAGGGGAGCTTCCTTCCCTGTGCCACCCACACAGCTCCATCAGAACTGGTGTGAGCTTCTCTGCCTTCCACAGAATCCATCATCTTCTCTGCTAACTGCATCTTAGGCAAGCAGAGTGGCCTGGGGGATGCCTCCTGCCCAATCTAAGTTCATTCCAAAAGGCCCTTCTGGAAACAGGGTTCCTTTTTCATCATGTACCCCCAAGAAGTGACTTTGAATTCCGGGAACTCCAGGCCAGGTGAGTGGAAGGGTGATGTCCTACCTACATCATGGGGAAGGAAGATTGCTTGTAATTGCAGATTCGTCACTTCTCAACAGTGACCTTAAAGGTCACTGACTCCAACTGCCGATGCAATGCCCGAGCCCTCTCTATGAACCTCAGTCAGGAGTCACACACACAGTCAGAGGACAGGGAACTTCACCATCTCCTGCTTAGGCAGCTGGTTTGTGAATGTTTTTGTCAAACAGGACCTGGATTGCTTGCAGTCACCATGAGACATCAGCCTTGCCCATAGATGGGACAAAGGTCAGGTTGCATCATGGCCAGAAAGAGAGTGAAGGGTTGGAGAGGAGTGGGTGGGAGGTTTGGGGTCTGGTGGGCCAGTCTTCAAGAATATGAGTGCTTCCTGTAGGAGGAAGGCGGGTAAGTTCCTGTCACTTCTGACTGTGACACCTCTGCTGCCGTCATCCACCTCCCAGGGTCCCAGTGTCAAGGATGTGGTTCTGTCCCCAACCTGTGGCCCCATGGGGACACAAGCTGTGTAGGCCTATAGGGCCAGGCACTCAGGTTGAGAGAGGCAGGGACAGGAGGGAGAGGGATGCTCTGAGTGTCACCCTGGCTCCTGAGGTCTCTGCCCCAGCATTCTAGGTCTGACTGCTGGAGGCAGGGTGTTTGCTGCACCTTGCCCTCCCACCCAACCTGGCCTTGCTTTGAGAAGGTCACCTGTGGCCTCATTTGACCTCTGGTCCTTCATAGTTCCAGGTTCTGACAGTGCCCTGCTTTTGGTCTATATTTTAGACTAGGTACCCACTGGGGAGCCCGGCTTCACCATGTGCTCCTCAACCTGGGTTTCCTGCCTGGGCTGGTCCAGAGCAGCACTAGGAGCCATACAGGGGGCGAGGTTCCTCGCAAACTGTCAAAACCCAAAGGATTTACCTGGACTAGAGCTCCTAGAGTTATGACTGGTCTGTATTCATTAGACAAGCATTTGTGGGTGCCTGCTGGCTGCCAGTCACTGTGCTTAGAGTTGGGGATACAGAGATTAATTCTTGTAAGCCGACATTTATGGAGTGCTTGTTATGGGCCAGATTTCATGGATTAATGGCTCAGACATCTCTGTAAGCTCAGTACTTTCCCTCATTTTACAGATGGAGAAATTGAGGCACAGAGAGGTTAAGTAATTTCTCAAAGTCACACAGCTAGTAAATGGTAGATTCTAGACTCTGAAGTTTTAACCACTGTGCTCTGGGTCCCTTTTCCCTTAAGGATTCGTGTGTGTGTGTGTGTGTGTGTGTGTGTTGGGTAGATGAATGAGAAAATAATGACAATACAAAGCAGTCCTGGCTGCAGCTAGAGGAGTGCTGCAGGTGCTAGCGAGCATGGGGAGGATGGGGGAGCATGATTTTTTTGATACAAGTCTCCAGGAGGTAGGAAGGGATAGCAGTGGTGCAGCTGACTCAGTTGGAGAGTTCAAGGGTAAGATACCCAATAACCACTGGCCCCAGATAAGAGGGAGAGGGCTGTTCCTGCTACCACCGAAGGCCTGGAGACAGCTTTCCGGAGGAATGGCCTCAGGAGTGTGCGCCTTTTCCTTGTCCCAGTCCCCAGGCATCCAGAGCAACTGCAGGCCCCACACAGGGTACACGAGGGGTGGGGAGGAGGAGGACAGGGTGGACAGGGAGTGCTGCTCCCTGACCTTAGGAGCCCCGGGGGGCTTTAGGCCTATATGTGCGCGGCCATCATGTGTGAGCAGCACCCTTCTCGCCGAGGCTCTGCCCGTCCGGCCGCACGGTGGGGCCTCCCTTCACTTCACCTCCCTGTGCTCTCTATGCATATGACATGACAGGTAAAGATTTTGTTCACCGACCTATTTGGTCTTCTGGTGGTTGTTTCAAGCCACTGAGCTTTGGGATAGTTCCTTATACAGCAACAATCAAAACAAATAGTCAAGACAAATTTGAAGAACAAGGCCATGGGGAAAGAAGATGGTCTTACCCTACCAGAAGCCAAAACTTACTAGGAAGTCATAATAATTGCCATGCAATCCTGGACTGGGAAACCAGCCCAGGCAACAGAATCGAGAGGCGAGAAACAGACCTGCGTAAATATGGAAACTCGATATTTGATGAGCAGGCATAATGAATCAGGCGGAAGGAGAGAATATTTTATGGGGTTGACACAACTATCTATCCATATGTGGAAAAAAATTAGATTCCTACCTTATGTCTTACGCAAAAATAAATTCCAGGTGGGTTATAAATCTAAACATGAATAGTCAAGTAATAAATTGTTTAGACAAAAATCTGAGTTTTTATGACTTCAAGGTACAGAAAGATTTCTTGAGCAAGACATCAAAAGCACAAACCATAAAGGGTAAAAACTGTGACGTACTTCACCATATTAAAATTGAAAACTTTGGTGTATGGTAGGCACCAGAAGTAAGGTGACAGGATGAGCCACCCGACAGGGAGAAGGCATTTGCAATGCATAGAACCGGTAAAGGGTTAGTAGCTGGAATTCATAAGGATCTCATTCAAATCAATAAAAAGGACAGACCATTTTTAATGAGCATATAGGCAAAAACAAACAAAACACAGAAAATTTAAAAGCCAAAGGTACGTAAATAATGTCTAACTTCACCAGCAATAGGAGAAATTCAAATCTCAACTAGATACATTTACATTCAGCAGATGGGTAGGGGGTTCATATATGTCTGTAACGATTGATTTTTTTTTTTAAAAAAGTGTGTGTGTGTGTGTGTGTGCGCGCGCGCGCGCGTGTATACATCAGGCTGGGCAACATAGCAAGATCCCATCTTTAAAAAAATTAGCCAGGTGTGGAGCATGCCTGTAGTCCCAGCTATTTGGGAGGCTGAGCCAGGAAGATCCCTTGAGCCCAGGTGCTGGAGGTTGCAGTGAGCAGTGATTGCAACACTGCACTCCAGCATGGGCAACAGAGTAAGACCCTATCTCAAAAAAAAATAAAATAAATATATATACATATACATTTATACACACATATATAGTCATAGAGAGAAATAAAGAGATAGATGACTTCACATTTTCTGAGATTTCATAACAATCACAGAAAATATATATACTTCCATGAATGCATTTAAGCAGCCCAAATGGTATTTGTTCTGTAAAAATGCATATAATATCACTTTGAGTATGTGCTGATATCAGGTTTCTGTTACATCAGAGGTTTATGCAACATAGAATAACACTTAGACATGGAAATGGGAGAAAAGCTTAAACACGGCACTATGTACAAATTTTAGTGTTAAGTTCACTGAAAAATTCCATCTACTACAGCATAAGAGACAATATAAGTTTCCATTTCCTAAATCTGAACAATTTTTCCTCTTTTTCTTCTTCATTTCCAAATACAACAAAACATTCAAGTTTGACAAAGCTGGGTGATGGGTACAAGCATTAGTTATATTATTCTCTATACTTCCCTATGTGCTTAAAATATTTCTTAATTTTTAAAAAACAGCAATTGCAAAATTCCAAGCAAGAGCTGATGTAGCCATAGCCCAGGGTGTTGTAACGTGAAGAAGAGGGGGTGGCAGTGAAGAGAGGGCTTGGGGCTGCCACCACCCGGCTTGAGGACAGTGTTCGGCAGAGGTGTGGGGACGGATGTGAGGGACAGAGAAGAGGAGCATTGACAGCTTTCTGCCTGCTGTAGACGGTGACAAGGAGGGAGGAGTTGAAAACACACAGACATGTCCAGCCAGCTTGACGAGGAGAAGCTGGTGGCCAGTGAACGATGAGTTAGAAGAGAGAACCAGTGGAGGGAGGAAGAGCACGAGTTTGGGTTTGGAAGCCATTACACCCGCGTGCAGCTGCAGGACAGCTAAGCTTAGGAAGCTGCAGATGAGAGTCTGTAGCTCAAAAGAGAGATCAGGTCTAGGGTCACTTGCTGACCCAGGGGAAAGTGGCCAGAGGAGCCCTGACCCTTGGGTGACACTTTTGTTTAGATGATTAGAGAAAGAAGAGGATTCAAGGAAAGAGACAGAGAAGAAGCTACCAGAGAGGTAGAAGAAATACCAGTATGCCACAATGTATCACTCAGGGTAAGCTAGCTGCTGTAACAAAAAACCCTAGCAAAAGTTTGTTTCTCACTGCTGTCATGGTAGGATGGATATTTGTGAGGAAGCTCTGCTCTACACAGTCATTCAGGTACCCAGGTTTCTTCCCCCTAGTGGCTCTGCTATCCTGTGGAGCCTCAGAGCCCTCCACTGGCTCCTCTATGTCTGGGCAGCAAACAAGAGGAGAGAGAGAACAGGAGGTTTTATGGGACAGGCCTGGAAGTGGCAAAGTCATGTGGCCACCTCTAACTGTAAGAGAGCCTGGAAGATAGAGGCTAGTTGTGTTCTCAGAAGAAAATAATTTGGTGAACAACCACTTAGTCTTTTCCAGAAGTCAAGACATTGTGAAATAAACGTTCTTTTTTTTTTTTTTTTTTTTTTTTTTGAGACAGAGTCTCACTCTGTTGCCCGGGCTAGAGTGAGTGCCGTGGCGTCAGCCTAGCTCACAGCAACCTCAAACTCCTGGGCTTAAGCGATCCTACTGCCTCAGCCTCCCGAGTAGCTGGGACTACAGGCATGCGCCACCATGCCGGCTAATTTTTTTTTTTCTATATGTATTTTTAGTTGGCCAGATAATTTCTTTCTATTTTTAGTAGAGATGGGGTCTCGCTCTTGCTCAGGCTGGTAAACGTTCTTAATGTAAGTTCTAAATCCTTAGGGACGCTTCCGTACGGTTCCAAAATTTGAGCTGTCCTCTCTGTCCTAACTGCTACCACCTCTTCACCTACCTGAGTTTCCTTCTCCTGGGAATCCTTGTTGGATTTCTCAAAACAAGCCCCTTTCTCCCCCTGCAACTAACATTTGTGTAACCCATTTACAAACTGGATTTTGTGAGGGTCCTGTCCTTCATGGAGTTTCATTCTAGGAAACCCAGGCTGACACCAAAACAAAAAAGTCATCAAAATAATGGGGAACTTTATTCTGTTCTTCAGGGAGACAAGTGTACATTTTCAAAGTCCACATTTATCTTGCTTGGAATACCTGGCAACTTCCTTCTCTCTCACATCGCCCAATCAAATCTCTCCTCAAGCCAGTTTGCCCACCCACTGGTGGGTCATTACTGTCCCCACTGAAGAAGACATGCTTCCTCAGCCAAAAACTTAGAAATCAACAAGTTGGATCTGAGGTGGGTGAAAGTATGGGTCCTTCATCTCTCTCTGGTCCCCAACATTTTAGGTCTGTGTTTTAAGAGTTGTGATATTCGAGGCTGTGCTGATAGTTTGGAAATGTGAGCTGGAGATTGACCATAGGTGGAGTCTGCTACCTGTCAGTTACCTTGAAGCACGAAAGCAGTGATCACAAGCTAAGCCCTGTATGCTTCCTGTAGCTATTAAAGTATTGAGATTCGCTTCTCAACGGTTCACAACACATTGATGTCTTAAAAGATAATAGTGTCATGTGAAAACAATCCATGCTAGTAATATATTTTCTCTAAATATTTTAATGTAAGGAAAAGGAAGCACAATTTGCAAGAACCAGCTATTAGAAACTCTTAATATCCATTAGTAGGAGGATGAGTAAATAAATAAATTATGGTATGTTCATACCAAGGAATACTATGTAGACATTACAAAGAATGAAGTAAAACTCTATCTGTTGATATGGAAAGATGTCCCAGATACAGTAAATAAAAAAATGCAAACCACAAAATAACACATTTAGCATGAGCTCATTTGTGTGTGTGTGGGGGGGTGTGTGTGTGTATAAACACAAAAAAAGACTAGATGAACAAACACCAAAATATTAATAACAATTATCTCTAAGGAATAGGATTAGGGGAGTGGAGAAAATTCCAGTCAATAAAATTAAGAGGTCTGCCTCTGTCACCAGACTACCTGGTTCTAAATCTAAGTTTCAGCTTGCACTAGCTCTATTATTCTGAGCAAGTTGTTTAATATCTTTGAATCTCAGCTACCTGGAATAATAATATTACCTACCTCGTAGATAATGATGTGTCAGTTAACACACACTCTATTAATTAATGCATAATTAATACATTAATTAATGCCAATATAATCATTAATACATAATGATGTTCTAAACATGTAAAGTGTTTAGAACAATGCCTAGCACATAGTAAGCACTCAATAAATGTTAGTGTTTTAAGTGGTGGAATTATAGACAACTTTTTTAGAGAGAATTTTTACGTATTTTTCACATAAAAGTTACTGAATGTGGTTTTGGAAAGATTTTTAAAATGCTTAACACATTTTATATTGTTAGTAGACATACTCTCCCTTTAAAGCGGGGCCCCAGCCAAGCTCAGCAGCTGACTCTGGGAGAAACTGCCTGTGATTTGAAGGAATGACGTTTTGACTCCACATGAAGTATTAACCAAGTAACTATTGATATCACTAACGTATGTCATCTACTTAGTAACCGCGGTTACATCTTGAGTTACAATTTTAACACACAGGTCTTTAAAAATTAGTTAATTTTTCTAAATTGCTATTTTGAAAATTCTGCTTAAAAGTCTTGGAGAATCAGTTAAATTTTGCAGCATTTGATTTGTCTTAGGGACTATTTTTGCTTTCTGCTCTAATCCAGGCACAATGATAACTCCAGAGCTCCTGTTGACACCCCAAAAATTTAGAATAGTTTTTAAAAATGTTCACAGTTATACAATGTTAGGATGCACATAGGTCTCGGGATTTATTTCCTTGTTTGGTCCCGAGTGTGCTGTGTGTGTAAAGGGAAGGACCGGTGGCCTAGCTCACGTCGGTGTTACGGGAAATGGCGCCACCGTCTATGGGGTCCGCTTAGTGCTAGTGGTGGGAATCAGTCCCTCCCTGGAAGAACCATTTTCTTTCCCTTCAGAGAGGTGACAATTTTCTAATAGTCCTCTTTCATTTTTAAGGCATTGTGCTTCTAGCCTTGGCAGGACCAGTCTTCAGTTGGCAGATCTCTGTGGTCAGAGCCTGGGTTCCCATTTCCGCCCCGTGGGCATCCTGACTTCTCTGCTCACACTCAGACCACAAGCCCACTGTGCCTTTCTGGTCTGAGACGGTCTGGCCATACATGCCCCACATTCTCTCTGGTGACTCCCTGAGGGCCGCCCTTCACTCCCTGTACAACTCAATTCAGTTCTTCCTTCAGGTTAGATTCCGCAAGCCTGCCCCCACGTCAGATGCCAGTTGCAAATCCCAGGCTGTGACCTGAGCTTCCGGATCATTTGGCTATAAATTGGGGATTCCCACAATCCCCTCTTCAAATGTGGTTAATTTGCTAGCGTGCCTCCCAGAATTCAGGGAAATCCTTAAGTTTACCCATTTATTATAAAGGATGTTACAAAGGATGCAGATGAACAGTCGGATGGAAAAGAAGCATAGGGCCGGGTACGTGGGAAAGTGCAGGGTGCTTCCTGTCCTCTCTGGGCGTGCCAATCTCCTCCTGTTTAGCAGTCTGGAAGCTCTCTGAACCCTGTCCTTTTGGGGTTTTATGGAGACGTCATTATGTAGGTGTGAACTAAAAATAAAATCCTAAGCCCTCTGCTAACTGAGTGGATCCCTCTCAGTCACAGGGACCCCAGAAACACCTTAAAACTGAGTTCCCATCCCTTACAGTATGGGAGAGATAAAGTACAATTATGTGCATATGATTTCTTCCATAAATATTCATGACTCTTCCTACAGTCATGTGACTACATATGTGACCAACCCATTCAGTATAAAACTCTGTTTCCTTTTGTCTCTTCTTTGAAGCACATGTGCCTGGCTTCCAGCCAGTGCACTGCTGGAATGGCCACCCAACAGTTTGCTACCTTTTATGAGAAATAAAGCTCTCCTTTTTCCAAAGTAAAAACCTTGTTAATTTTTTTTTTTAGTTAACAAATGGCGACCACTAAGGGACCCAGGGAGGCCCCCAGTTTTCCCCAGTATGATTGGATTTCAATGCACTGACATCTGCATGAGTCCATTGATAGCTCAGTTGTCTCCTCAACCTCGATGGGAGAAACTTGAGTAAGCTCCCCTGGATCCAAGATCTCCGATTTTAGGATGAAGATCTTGGAGACTTTATTTCTCTTCCCCCATTCCCTTCATCTCTCCCCAGTTCTGGTTCCCTACATTCAAGACCCTGGAGGGAATGCCTTTGTTAGCCCTGGATTTGGGGGAGCTATTCCGGTTTTCCCTCATTCCCTCCATCTCAGACCCCAGAAGAAAACTTTTCATAGGTCCCAGGTTTGTGGGGACCTAGTTGATTTCAGCTGGTGAGGGGGTCTATGAGGATGCTCATGTTTTGGCACTTGGAGAGGATGCTCCTATAAAGGCAAGTGCAGTTATAAAAACCTTAGTTCTGTGAAATAAAATAAACTATTAAGCCCCCCAGCTGACTGAATGGAAACCCTCTAGGCCAAGGGGACCCCAGAAATAACCTAAAGCTGAGTTGCTGGCCATGAAAAGGGAGGTCAGACATGCCTTGTCATGCCCCGCTCCCTTCTAGGAGATAGCCTTATAGTTCATTAATAGGCCTAAGGCTATACAAGACAAAGCTAAAACCACACCTGCAGGTATATGTCCGGTGGCTTGTCTCTGATTAACAGACTTTCTTATCTTAAAACATTACAAGCTTTTATACAAAGCTTCATTTCTTTAACCAATTACAAATCAAAGACTCTTTAAACCCACTTATAAGCTGTAAGCACCTGCTTCGAGATGTCCTGCCTTTTCAGGCCAAACCAAAGTACACCTTCCATGCATTGGTTTATGACTTTACATGTAATTCCTGTCTCCCTGAAATGTATAAAACTGAACTGTAACCCAGCCACAGTGAGACCACTTGCTCAAGGCTTCTTGGGCGTGGCTCTCCAACTCATGGCCATCCATACTTGGCTCAAAATAAACCTCTTTAAATTATTTTACAGTGTTTGAGTTCTTTTCTGTTGACAGTCTAAGGAAATGGTCTCTGATCCACCATCATCAGAGACACTAGTGACTAATATGTTTAAAAAACTCTCATAAATATTTGAAATATAACCTGAAATGATTTAAAGCTTTGCTGGTGACAATGAAGTCTTAGGAGACCTCTAGTTTATCTGTGTGCTCCATTAAAACAAAGAGGCTATCAAATCTTCCAAAACAAAGAAGATAATGCTATAATTGCTCTTTCAAGTTTTCCAAATGGGATCAAAAGTCTCTCATAGCCTCCCTTAATGATTTAAAGTCAAAAGAGACTCCAAAAAAAAAAAAAAATGGTGCATGCAAAATATTTAGAGTCAACTCTTTCCTTCTTTCTTACCTCTCCTTCAATCTTTGCTTCTAAACAATTGTTTTTTCTTCCAAACTAGTTTAAAACAAATTGCTCCAAATGTTGACCTTTGTTTTTTTCCTCTGTTTAAAAATTCCTCTCCAATACCAGCTCCTGGAATGGGACACAGCTGCCCAACTAGACTGATTTATTCACAGAACTAAGAAATTAACTAATGAAAATATAGGATGATATGTTTAAATTTTGTTTTTTTTTTCTCATTATCCCAATTTGGGTTTTTTTTTTTTTTTTTTTTGGTCTCACTTTTTTGTCTATCTCTAACAACCTCTAACCCAAATTTCTCCAAAACTATCGCTTTGGCTTTTGATATATAAAATCATTTAGCTTCAAATTGGATTAAAGGGATTGGAAATGTTTTGCTCCAAGGTATATTTCTTTAACATATTTTAAAATGACAGCTGCAAAACTGTCTTTTACCAAAAAAAGAAAAATTTAACTGAGCGTGGCATCTCCACATTTAAAGATCTGAAAAGAAACATTTGCCATCTACTCTCTCTGAGGGCTACTACCCACAGGGCTTCATTTGCACAAGACCACCTTCTGCTAACTTGTCCAGCCCTTTCTCTTCTCTCTCCAAAAATCTGTTTTTCTGCTTTTCAAGCCTTGAAAGACCTTTAATTTCCTGTCTTCTCCCATCTGTGAGAGACACATGAGGCTTTTTGTATTGATATATAAAGGGCTCAGGCTTATAAAAAGAAACACATACACACACACACACACACACACACACACACACATATATATTTTACTTGTTCCATTCTCAGTGACAAACTTGTATTTTGAGCCTCTGGATTCTGGTGTCTGGATAGGTGGCCATGGTGAGGCCTGGGGACATGTTCTCAGTGCCTAGACCAACAGCTATAAGATACAACCAAGCCTGATCTAGCTCCTTCTTCCCTTCCTCGGCTTTGCCTCCTGGCCATTCAAGCAGGGGTTCTATTCTCCAGGCATCTTGTCTTTTGTCCTCAGTGGTACACCTGGTATGTAAATTGAGGACGCAGACAGGTTCTGATCTTTGCAGCCATGTTGGATGCTACATGGCTACTTAAGACCTAAGATGCTGAAGAGGACATTAGAGATGATATCTGTGTTATAATTTCAAAATTCTTTTCAGTAATTTAAAATCTTAAAGTAATATTTAAATTAAAGATAATCATAAAATATCTGAGTTATTTATAAGTTAAAATACTAAAACATTAATTATTAAATGTTAGAGTGGGAACTCCCAGTGCAGGATGAGAAAGAATTCTCTTTGTCAATTGTCTTTTTAACCATGGCTATTCTAAGATCTTTTGTCATTCATAGACAATTATTATTTTACTTTAATTCTTCTCAAAAAGCAGTTTTCTATTAACTTTAGAGATCATACAATTTAGACTGAATCCTGAATTCTTTTTTGGCTATAATTCTTCAGATAATGTTTTCAAATTCTTTTTCCATTTTTTCTGACTTTGACTCAGTGAAATTTTTCCTGAGGTCCTACAAGCACACCTTGTGACATACAAACTCCAGGATAAACTGTTCCAAATATTAACATTTGTTTTTCTATATGCTCATTTTACTTCTGAGAAAACCAGAGTCATAATATCCTGAAGACTGGGGATGATTCAACAAAGCCCACAAATCTTCCTCATCTAAAATCTCACTGGGCCTGGTTTGTTTCCATTGCCAATGCCCCGTTACTACACAGACAGACCTTCCTCCCTCTAGGCCCAAGGACTACTGCAGAAGAGGGAGGCGTATGAGATTTTAAGGGCCAGTTTGAGGGATAGAATGGTCTTAACACAATGGTTACATTTATATAACTAATTGCTACAAGCCTATAACTAAAACCAAGTCTACAGTAGCTGGATACTTATAGATAAATTAATTTTATAACCTTGTTTTTGGCTTTTGGTTTTCAACTATATTACTTTAAAGGTTTTAAGGGATCAATTAGTACCTGTGTACCCCCATTCCCATCTGGCCCAAAACGTTCAATTGGCTGTAAGCTTTTATGGCTCTAAACCTTTCCTGGGCCATAAGGGTCCCACTGAGGGCCTAGATGGACCTGGGACCAATAGCCACTGCATCCTGTCAATGATGGAACAAAATAAGGTTTGGCCATCACTACTGCCTCTGCACGTCTTGGTCAAAAGGGGGAACTGTGAACTAAAAATACAATCCTAAGTTCTCTGCTAACTGAATGGACCTTCAGAAACACCTCAAAACTGAGTTCTCAGCAACAATGGGATGGGAGAGATAAAGCACAATTCCCTGCATATGATTTTCCTTCAAAAACATCATGACTCCTCCTATTGCTTATTGAATATGCATATTTGACCACCCTGCTCAGTATAAAATCCTGTTCCCTTTTGTCTCTTCTTTGAAGCACATGTGCCTGGCTTCTAGCCACGGCTGTGCTTCCCAACCTGTTGGAATGGACACCCAACAGGTTGCCACCCTTTATGAGAAATAAAGCCCTCTTTTTTCCAAAGGATAAACCACGTTAATTTTTTTTTAGTTAACATAGGCATGACTGATTACATCATTGGCCATTGGTGATCAACTCAACCTTCAGCCCCTCTCTGCTCCCTGGACATGAGGGAGGGTAGGGCTAAAATTCCCACCCTTTAATCACATGGTTGGTTACTCTGCCAACCAGCCCCCATTCTGAGGCTTCCAGGAGCTCACGAATGGTGGCCTCATTAGAACAAAATAGGCTCCTATCACCCAGGAAATTCCAAGGGATTTAGGAGCTCTGTTCCAGAGAGTCCTCTCGTTCAGAAAATTACAAAGGTCTCTGTGTCATGAATGTGGTCAAAGACCAAATATTAGAAAAAAAGATTCTCCTAGCAATCTTATCTACAAGGGTATTAGCAATCCTGTATTAGAAACAGGGGACAGAGGCCAAATATATATTTCTCATTATATCACACCGTCACAAAAGCTATGTATGAAGTTGGTAGCGTAACACACAGAGGGGAACAACACACAGTAACTTAACTGTACACCCCTAATGGGATAAACTCTAAGAATAAAAAATGAACCAAAAAACTTTTTAATGGTTTTCCATAAGCATATTGCTGGTAAGAGCCCTGATATTATTCTGAGACTCTTGAACCACAATGTGAAATAAAACAAATTAGTAATTATGTGATAGTCTAATCCTATCATTCCAGAGTCCTTATTGTTACTGAACCAAACTGGGGTCCACTCACCCAGCACAGCAGAGCCAGACACTGATGCCAGGAGTTGCAGTGGGAGAAAAAGGCATTGATTGTATGGTACCAAGCAAGGAATATTGGTAGCTAATGGTTAAGACTTGGACTCTCCAATGGCTTACAAGCAAGGATTTTAAAAGGCAGGGGCATGTTTCAGGAAAGCAGAAGTTGCAGGCAAAATTATAAATCAATATATGAAGGTTATACATTGGTTTGGCTCCAAAAGGTGGCAGAGGCTTATGGGTCAGAGGTGGAGTCAGAGATCCTTTGATTTAGCAGAAAGGAATGTTCAGGTGGGTGTGACTTTCTCCAGTCCTCTCAGGGAGAAATTTAGAACAAAGAACAGGGTGAGAGTTCAGTTCCCGCTTACCTGCATTTTCCATCCTACGAGGGTTTCTGGAAGACAATTGAAGAACATATGCCAAGATGGTCTCTTTTAGTTTCCATAGGGAAACTGGGGATGATTCTGGCTTGTTTGGAGGAATATTGTTGCTATCCTCTTGCTTATCAGTTGCTCATCTACTTTTCAAGGCTATCTAGGTGCCCGTAATTTCCCTTGAAGGGATTCAAGATTTTTCCTTTATATCCATGCTTATCCCTCCCCAGCCCCCCAGGCCCCTAAGAGGGGTCCCTGTTCCATCTCATTATCAACAAAGATTCTCCATGTGAGAGAAAGGAGATATAGATTCAGGATAAAAGATGTTAAATACTAGCTCTATCTATAGTCCTGATTTTGTATTGGAAGTACCAATATAAACTCTTGAAGAATTAATTTTAAAAAACATATTTTATACTTTTGTCCACAGACAATGACTAACTTAGTAACAATGGACACCCAGTTACCAGGGCTTCCTGAAAAATGACTGACCCGGGTCTAGTAAGAAATGTACAGGCTCTGCCTGGAACATCTTGTCATGCGGACGGCAAAGAAGCTGTCGAGGAAAACTTGGGTCAGTCCATGGGAATCAAGAATTAACCACTGGGCCGGGTGCAGTGGCTCACGCTGTAATCCTAGCACTCTGGGAGGCTGAGGCGGGAGGATCGCTCGAGGTCAGGAGTTCGAGACCAGCCTGAGCAAGAGCGAGACCCCGTCTCTACTAAAAATAGAAAGAAATTATATGGACAGCTAAAATATATATATATATATGAAAAAATAGCTGGGCATGGTGGCGCATGCCTGTAGTCCCAGCTACTCGGGAGGCTGAGGCAGGAGGATTGCTTGAGCCCAGGAGTTTGAGGTTGCTGTGAGCTAGGCTGACGCCACGGCACTCTAGGCCGGGCAACAGAGTGAGACTCTGTCTCCAAAAAAAAAAAAAAAAAAAAAAAAAAAGAATTAACCACTGGTCAAAGAATAGGCTGAAGATCAGTAAGAATTATAACTACAATGGGTTGAAATGTATCAAATATATTTAAATAATTCATTTATAATCATACCCAAACTAAAATGTAATCAGTCACAATCTAAGAGTGTTAATGAACCAATGCACTATTTTTAAAACATGCTAAGAACGGAAAGAATAAACATTCCTCCTGCCTTTCTTATGCAAGCCAAGTAGTGAATGAGAGTCAGTCGCTCCTCATAAAAGTATTCCGAGTAAGACATTAAGAAGGAATAGTCATCTTTGCAACCTCGAATGAATTAATGGGTCTCGGGACTGAGCAAGAACTGCAGCTAGCATCACACCTCCACCCCGTGTCAGGCGCCTCCTGGTGGAAGAACACATCACCTACTATGTAGTATTTGCCAAAATAAAAAATCTGAAAAGCTTCTGTAGCTAAGTATCAATTTATAGAAAATGCAGAGGCCGGAGGAGAAAGTGAATCCGCAAACTCCACACTGTAGATTCTACAGGACAATCTGGCTTCTTCAACAAATAAATCACAAGGGAAGAAAAAGGTGAAGAGGGAAGAATATGGATTAAAACAGACATACAAGACATATAACCAGCTGCAACATGTAAACTTCTTTGGGTTTAATTTTTTTTCTCTTTTTGAGTGATCCTCCTGCCTCAGCCTCCCAACTAGGACTGTAGGTGCACGCCACCACACCCAGCTAATTTTTAAAATTATTATTATTATTTTTTTGTAGAGAACAGGTCTCACTACATTGCCCAGGCTGGCCTTGAACTCCTGACCTCAAGCGATCCTCCTGCCTCAGCCTCCCAAAGTGCTGGGATTAAAGGCATAAGACACTGTGTCCAGTCCAGAATTTTTCTTAAAACCTGTAAAATATATGTGACATTATTGAAACAATTGGAAAATTTTTTAGGTTTTATTTTAATCTTTTAAAAAGAGTCTTTTAGCTGAAATAGTTATGGAAGAAATAATATGGTGTATGGCTGCAGTCCCCAACACCCAGGCTGTGGTCCCCAACACCCAGGCTGTGGTCAGGTACTGGTCCCCATGGCTTGTTAGGGACCTGGCCACTGAGCTCCACCCCACCCCACAACACTACTCCCTAACCCCCGCTGGTCTGTGGAAAAATTGTCTCCATGAAACTTAGGAACCAGGATGGGGAGGCCACACAGCAGCAGGTGAGCAGCGGGCAAGCCAGCAAAGTTTCATATGCATTTGTAGCCACTCCCTGTCACTGGCATCCACCTCCCTGTCACCACCACCCCCTGGCCCTGCCCTCACATCCGTGGAAAAATTGTCTTCCGTGAAACCAGTCCCTGGTGCCAAAAAGGTTGGGACCACTGGTGTATGGGATTTGCTTCAAAATAATACAAGAGAAGAAGAGGTAGACCAAGCAAAATTGGCCATGAGTTGATAAATTGTAGAGGATGGGTGATTGGTACATGGGTTTATTATACGCTTCTGTCTACTTTTGTATGTATTTTAAATTCTCCATAGTGAAAAAGTTGAAAACAATTTTTAAAAAAGCAGCATGTGCATGGCAGGAGGAGGAGATGGCGGTCTAAGAGCACTCGTCGGGCAGAATATGAAGGGGAAACAGAGGCATGTGAAGGGTTTTTCAAGACAGATGCGACTATGCCCTTGTAAACATGGGGGGAAAGGTGTGGGGTGTCAAAGACACTGGAAGAGAGAACGTAGCTGGGAAAGCAAGTTGCTGGGGACTGTCCAAGGCACAGAGAGAGCAGTCACCTTGGAAGAGGAAAATGGGCTCCCGGGATGGAGGTGGTAGGAGGAAGAAAGGAAGATTTCAGAGAAAAATATATTGAGGAGGAAGGAAAATAATACCAGCTCCTTTTTTTTAAAGCACTTAACAATAAAGCCATAGCTTTACATACCCAGATAGTGAAGCCAGGCTCAGATAGTTAAGAAACTTGACCAAGGCCATGTTGGGGCTCAGAAAACAGTACCCCCAAATGAAGCCTCAGCAGCAAAAATTTTTCTCTGACCTCCTGTCCTCCTGCCTCTCAGTCCCATTCTCCCCTGAGACTAGCCATGGAAACTGGAATCCCTCTTCCTTAAGGCAAGTCATAAAAGCCAGAACCCCTTTTCACAAAAGCCAGCCATGAAACCTTAAATTATTCTGTGTAAAAATGGCCATAAAGAAATTATCTGACCTACCTTGTTCGACTGCAGGGCATAAGACCCTCATTCCCATGAAGGTCCTGCCCCACACCCAGAAGGAAGGAATGCATGCTCAGAGAGGCCAGGAAGAATCTAGACAGACAGGGCTTGCTGGATTTGCCCACTCAATCTACTAACTTTAGATCATACCCTTTTTGTCCAATCATATTTCTATATAACTGCCTATACTTTGTTGAACCTAAGCATAAAAAGGACCAGTTTCCCCCGTATCTTCATTCTGGTAGATATGGCTCTACCAGATTCTTCAATCTACTAGAATGAAGATTGGGTCTTTGTTCCGAAGGCTCCTGTGTATACACATTAAATGAATTTGTGTGCCTTTTCTCCTATTACTCAAACTGCCTCATGTCAGTGATTGTTTTCAGCAAACCTTGAGGGGGCCACGGGCCTTGGTCCCTACAGCCAGGTAGCTAGTAAGTAACAGATCTGTGAGAAGCAAAGCCTGCGTACTTAACCTCCACTCTGTATTTCCGGTTCCTGTCCCACCCAGACTTCCAGCCCCCACGGTAGGCTGGGCATCCTCCCTGACCCTAGCCGGAGCCTGGACCAGTTCTGATTCAGTTAAGTGGCAGGTGAGGCTCCCTATGCTTCTGCCTCAGGCCTGTGACACCTGCAATGCCTTGTCCCAGGTTCAGCACCTGGGCTTATCTCTCATCTCCTATGTTCTCTACCAGAGCTTCCCTCTGGGGCTGCAATTCTGCATCACTCCAGCGGGGCCACCAGCTGCTGCCAAACTGGCCTATTGTCCGTCTGCCTGTGACCTAATCCAACCCCACAACACACACACACACACACACACACACACTCCCTTGGGAGAGGTCCTGCCCGGAAGAGAGGAGTCGCTGGTGTGGAACAAGGACTGAGATCCTCAACTTATAAAATATGTTAAGAATGGAAGAACTGCCTGAGCTGGAAGCTCCAGAGAATGATGCTACAAATAGAAAGAGAGAAGTGGGAAGAAGGGTAAGTCTGAGAGGGTCAGAGGTAGGATGGAGGGACTTGATGGCAGAGATTTGGATCTAGGAAGGTAAGGTCAAGTCACAGCAAGACAGAATCAAAGAGGGAGCTGGGAAAGGGAAATCTTAAGTGGCTGCTGATCAGTGACTGACAACTACAGGCTCTGACGTTTGCAGTTTGGTGGCCCCAGCCAAGGATAGGGTGTACACTGCCAACCACACCCTCAAACCCACTTCTCAGGCCAGGCTGGGCAGGGGCTTTTTCAGGTTGGGCTCTGGGTGTGCCCTTATAGAATTTGAGTTGTTCCAGCTATGAGAGGCCTGTTCTCAATACCGACAGTTCAGTGTACGTGTACCCAGCCTGGTGCAGGTGCAGGCGCTGGCCATGGTTCTGGCCATGGTTCTGATTCGGGCACCTTACTGGTTGCTCAGGCTGGCTAGAGTGGGGATGGGAGGATAATGGAGAATCTGAAAGAGGGTGAGGATGCTCACATCTGATGGTCTTGATTTATTTCTAGGGAAGAAGGAGAGGGAAGTAGGGTGTGTGTTTGAGGAGGGTGAGGATTTGGAACAGCTGCCATAGGGAGTTTACTAAGGAACCTTCAGGAATTCTGAAAAGGAATACCCAGCAGCTGTGAGGTCTCCACTGAAGTTAGACACCAGGAGTATGTCATGTGTCCACTTATGCTTCTGGGTCTGGGGCTTTCCACAGCAATGGTCACCATTGTGCCTAGGAACACCAAGGCTACAAGAGAACTGAGTTCTCTAGCACAGGGACTGGCACATGTGTAGAGGTTGAATGAATGCGTGCATCAGTAAATGATGACATTCACATGTAATGAATGATAGGGGAAAAAAATCTCTGTGACCAAATGTGAGGTGGCAGGTATTCTTGAACTCAGATTTAGCAAAGGGACAGGAAGGACCCTTTGCTTAGGAGTAGGTGATGCAGAAATGTTCCTGTGCTCAGATATGAGGATCAGGGAATTGAACCACAAATTATCATGAGCTAAAAGAAGAGAGCATTTGATATGCATGTGCTGTGAGTAATCAGAAAGATTTCTTGGTGCCTTCTCTTCCCTATGGGGTTTAAAGGAACAAAAAAGACCCTTTCCTCAGGTAGGAAGGAAGGAGGGGAAAGGGCCAGAATGAAGCATAAATGGGCCAGAAAGTAAGAAAGTACTTTATGGAAGTTCTGAGTTCTGCTTCTGCCTAAGATACAGAAAGCTAGAAACATTTAAAATAGCACCCCGAATCATGAAATAATTAGGTAGCAATTTAACAATGTATGTACAAGATTTGTATACTGAAAACTAGAAAACATTGATGGGAAAAACTATAGAAGAAATCAGTAAATGGAGAGCTACACTGTGTCCATGAATTGGACGACTCAACAGTATTACAATGTCTATTTTCCCCCCAAACTGAACCACAGAGTCAACGCAATCCCAGTGGAAAGCCCAGAAGGGTTTTGGTGGATGAGGAGTACAGGGTAGAAATTGGCAAGCTGATTCTAAAATGTACATGGAAAAGCAAAGTAATTAGAATAGTCAAACCACTTTGAAGAACCACTATTTGATTTTTGTAATTTTTTATTTCAGAGTATTATAGGCACTACTTGATTTTAAGACTTACTATAAAGCTACAGTAAATAGTCAAGACAGCATGACACTGGGGAAAGAATAGACATATAGATTAGTGGAACAGAACACACGGTCAAGAAATAGATCTTGATCTTCAACAAAGACATTAAGGCAACTCAATGGAGAAAAGATGGTCTCCTCAACAAACAATACAAGTACAATTGGATATATATATATATATGTACAGAGAGAGAGAACTGCAAATTATATCTTACATCATATGCAAAAATTAACTCAAAATGAATCATAGACCAAAATGTAAAACCTAAAACTATAAAATTTCTAATGGAAAATATAGGATAAAATATTTGTGACTTTGAGGTAAGCAAAACTTCTTAGTAGAGCATAAAAAAGCACAAATCATAAAAGAAAAATCAATAGATTGGACTTCATCATCATTAAAATCTTCTACCCATTTGAAAGATTGTGTTAAGGAGATGAGAAAACAAGTTACAGACTGGAAGAAAATGTTTGCATATCACATATCCAATAAAGGACTGATGTCCAGAGTATATAGAGGATTTTCACAGCTCAACAATAATGATGACAATAAACCAATACCAAATAGACAAAAGTTTTGAACTAATACTTTGCCAAAGAAGATATACACATGGCAAATAAACAATTAAAAAGATATTTAATATCATTAGTTATTAGGAAAATACAGGTTAAAACCATAAAAAAAATACAGGTTAAAACCATAAAAACCACCTTAAAGCTATTAGAAAGGCTTTGAAAAAACCTGACAATATTAATTATTGGCAAGGATGAAAAAATGGTACAGCCATTTTGGAAAAGAGTTTGACAGCTTTTATGGAGCTTCACATACACTGACACGTGACCTCATACTCTCACTCCTAGGATTTTATCCAAGGGAAATGAAAACATATGTCCACACAAAATGTATGCACATGAATGTTCGCCGTGGCTTTATTCATAATTGCCCCAAACTGGAGACAACCTCACTGTCCATCAGCTGGAGGATGGATAAACTACCTGTGATTCAGCCACACAGTGAAATACTGTTCAGTAATGAAATGGAATGTATTACTGAGAAGTGCAGCTTCATGCGTGTTGAATGCATTATGATGTGTGAAAGCAGATAGGCTCAGAAGGCTACATACGGTATGATTCCATGTATATGACGTTTTAGAAAGGGCAGGAGGCTATAGGGGCAGAAGTCAGACCCATAGTTGCCAGGTTGCCATGTTGCCATGTCTTGGATGGGAGAGAAAGGGATTGGCTAAAATGGGCACAAGGGAATTTTATTAAACTGATAGAAATGTTCTGTACTGTGGTGGTTGTCACATAGACATGGTGATCGTGGTGGTGGTTACACAGATGTCTGAGTTTTATACAATTCGACACCTAAAAGGGGTGAATTTTTGTGTACATAAATTATGCACCATATGCACCAGTAAACCTGACTTTTAGAAAAGGACCATAGAAGGGTACCTAGAGAGTGACCTTCAGGTGGCCTCAGACCCCTGATCCCCCAGGTCCCTGGGGTAAGGCTAGGCAGTTGGCTTTCTACGTGGGGGACTGTCCCCTTCACCGGCACGCTCCCTGTCCATATGGTGGATGCACAGTACAGATGAGTAAATAAATGAATAAAAGAACAAATAAGTGAGTGCTTGCAGGAAACTAAAGTAGACTCTGATAATCTGCAGGGCCCTGCAGGCTTCTCCAGCCTCTCCTGCTGTTACCCCGGGACAACCTGATTCCCCACCCCTGGGAATTGCTTCCCGTCTCCCCTCCTTCCCATCCCCCCCACTAGGCCATGCCACCCCTTTGCACATGGGGGCCTGTGCCTGGATCACCCTTCATGGGGACGTGCACCTGTAGAAAAACACACCCCACCCCTGAACTCCAGCAAATGTCTCTCCTGTAGGATGACCGGGAGTTCAAGCCTGTGTGCACACAAAATAAATGCCAGCGTGAACACATGCACACTGGAGATGCCCAGCTGTGCAAAGGAGGCAGAACTTGGACAGGAAATTCCAGGTGGAAGAGAAAAGTCTCCCTCTCGCGGACAGCCCATTTTCCATTTCCCCTGCTGACTAGGGTAATAATAATAGTTAATATTTGCTGGGTGCTGCGTGTTAGGCCCTGTTCGGAAGCACTTTACCTGTACTTGACTCATGGTATCCTCCCCGTAACCCCGTGTACTCTCCTTAGTCCCATTTTACAGATCCAGGAACTGAGCCACAGAGAGGCTGTGGACACGTGGTTACACACCAGGAAGTGAGGAGGGAAGGACTTGAAGCTAGGCTGCCTGGCTACGGCCCGGCTACGGGGATGCCAGCCCCAGAGGGAAGGACTAGAGGGGCTGGGCGAGGGTCCCGACCTCCAAGAGGAGCAGCTGCTCCCTGTCCCTTGCAAGGCTGGAACCAGAAAATGCCAGGGACTGCAGCTGGTGGAGGGTCTGAGCACGGCTAGGGGGACAGTGCTCTGCGAGGAGACCAAGCAGCTCTGCACCCTGGCTGGCCCCGGCAGGAGGGTGGGCTGGCTCCTCAGAGGCCTGGGACCCTGAGCCTCCCCCTGCCAGGGCTGCGCGGCCGACTCCGCCTCCCCCGCCCCCGCATGCCCTCCCTGACTCGTAAAGCCAGACCCCAGTCCTGACTGTTGCTCAATCCTGGGAGCCCAGTTCCTGCAGCAGCGCCTGATGTGCCTGATCCCCGCTTTAGTGCAGTTCGAGAAAAGAGGAATCTTGCACAAGGCGCCCTGTGTCTGCCCTCAGCGGGGAAGGTGGCATGGGGCCTCTCTGGCTGCTCACCCTGCTCCTCGTCACAGGTAGGGTCCCTCCCTCTCCGTGATGCCTTCTTTCCCTCTCCTTCCTGGAGCAAATGGTGGGAGTGTGGCGGGGGCACC
Organism: Varecia variegata; assembly: GCA_028533085.1. Classification (NCBI taxonomy): domain Eukaryota; kingdom Metazoa; phylum Chordata; class Mammalia; order Primates; family Lemuridae; genus Varecia; species Varecia variegata. The sequence continues at coordinate 88,448,870 of CM052441.1, forward strand.
GAGCTGAACTAGGAGGGAGGTTGAAGCCCAAGCGCCCTGTTCTGCACCCCTGTCCCCCCCACCCTGCCCACATCCCTCACCCCCTCCCTCCCTCCCCAGCATCAAACCCACCGTCAGACTTCCCATGCGTGTGGAAGCACAGGGGCCTGTGGACTCTGGCTGCGTGGGAGGGACGTTCTGGTGGTGGCATCTCGGGCACAAGCTGGTAGCTGGGGGAGTGTGGGGCGGCAGTGGTAAGAGCCCCTAAAATTATGAGCTATGAATTATGAGTCCCTAAAATTTGAAGGAGGAAAGAACCCAGGACTGTCACTCTGGACCTCTGGGGCACTCCCTCCTTGCCCTGAAGGTCCTCTTGTCCTCTGTTCTTGATGAGAGGTGAGGGGGCTAAAGACTTCTGTCACTGAGTCAGAATTGACACCCAAATTCTTGCAATTGCCTTTGCACCTCTTGCTCCCCCAGAGCACTGGGCAAACCTGGGGGACAGGAGGACTGTCTGTCCTAAACAGTCTTGTTCCCACAGCTTCTCAGCTGGAGGTGGAGGGAGAAAGGTGGGGTGTACTGGCCTGCCTGGAGGCTGAGGGTGGACAGGGTGACATGTGGAGAGGGACACTGTCCATCAGGTCTCTCTAGTTCCAAAAGGCAGGCCGCCAGCTCCGCAGCGCTATCTTTCAAGTCTCTGTCACAGCAGTGGTTGAGGATGGGGTGGGGGGGAGACCCAGGGGAGAGGCTGGAGCAGAGGCCTCTGGCTGGTTCCCCTGCAGCCCTGCCCTGGCAACAGGCTGGTGCTCCAAGCCCTTCTCCCCCACCCCAAGGAGGGTCCCCAAAATAGCAGCCACATGTATCCCCCAAAATAGCTCCGAGACAAGTCCTTCCTGAAAGGGGAACAAAGCCACAGAAATAGGGAAGCTGGAAGCTAAAGGTCAGGAGAGAGGAGAGTGCGGAGTCGGTACCAGCGTGGGCAGCTGCAGGGCAAGCGTGGCGGGGGCGCAGGGGGCCCAGCCCGGTCCCTGCGGAACCAGCCCCAGGCCTGCGAGGGCCACAGCCCTGCGCTGGAGATGCACAGGGGAGGGGAGAGGTCCAGGTGCATCTGCCAGGGAGGAGATGAGCAGAAGAGAACTAAAGGAGACTTTAAGACCAAGTGTCCCTGGACATAGGCCCAGAGAGGGTCAGTTTCATGAGAATGCCAGATCCAGGACCCAGGTTTTCTGGTTCTCAGTTTCTCACAAACGCATGCCTGGGCCATGCCGTCCTCTCCTGACTTATATAAGAACCTAAGTTCCTTAAGGGCAGGATTTTGTCTGTTTGGTTCACTGCATATAGTAGATGTTTGATAAATGTTTGGAAATAAATGAATGAAGGAGTGAATGAGTGTCTTCTCCGCAGAGCTGTCCCGAGCCCACAACACCACAGTGTTCCTGGGCGTGGCGGGCCAGTCCCTGCAGGTCTCCTGCCCCTATGACTCCCTGAAGCACTGGGGGAGGCGCAAAGCCTGGTGCCGCCAGCTGGGCGAGGAGGGCCCGTGCCAGCGTGTGGTCAGCACACACAACGTGTGGCTGCTGTCCTTCCTGAAGAGGCGAAACGGGAGCACAGCCATCGCAGACGATGCCCTGGGCGGCACCCTCACCGTCACACTGCGCAATCTTCAAGCCCATGACACGGGCCTCTACCAGTGCCAGAGCCTCCATGGCAGTGAGGCCGACACGCTCAGGAAGGTCCTGGTGGAGGTGCTGGCAGGTGAGTGGGCAGCTGACTGCACCTCTGGCCTGCCTCTGGGACAGGCCTCCTGTTTTTGGCATCTATGTGCAGGACCACCTTCTGGGCTCTCAAGGATCCTGGGAAAACCCACAGTGTGGGTCTTATCCCCCGACTTAGGGCCGCCATGGATAGTTGTGCAGGTTGTTCACTGTACAAGGGGACCAAAATCCAGCCTAGACTCCTTCACCAGGCTCTACTCCCTGGTGAGGGCTGTACCACCTACAGAAAGGGCACCTTTCTCTAATTTGCACTGAGGCACTATCTGAGCTAGGCTTGGCCCTGCTCCCCAAACAGCTCTATCCATTTGACATCTGCTTAGTATGTGAATACCATAGGTGGTCCTTAACAAGGAGGAGGAGATTAATTTATTCCCTCATCCAACCAACCAGTGGACCTATCAACACAAATTAAGCACCAACCTGGTGCAGAAAAATGCCCCTAGAAAGGAACACTTGCTTGTGCTGGGCAACATGCTTCACTTCTCTGAGCTTCTGTCTCCTCATCTTTAAGTGGAGACGATGATGTCTGTCCTGCTGACCCCACAGGGCTCCTGGGAGTTCCTGGGGGTTGGCAGGGGGAGTGATACCCTGCTCCGAGCCTCCTACTGCTGAACTGACTTGGGACCCTGATTCCAGGCTTGACTAGGTGAGACAGGGTGGCTCCTTCCCACCTTGCGCTTTGCAAGGGGACCACCCTCCAGGGAAGCCTTCTGCCTGAGTCACCAGAACACAGCTGTGTCCCACAGGAGAACAAATCTGGGGTCACAGATGGCTTTTACGACTTCCCCGTTCCCAACTCCTCATCCCAATACAGCCCTTTCCCATGGAAATGAGGCCCAGTGGTTTTTGCCTGCGGTGGGAGGCCAGGGGAGACTCCCACCCCTGTACACAGACCCCACCTCCACCACTTCTCTAAGGGAGAGCAGCAAAAGACATTTGCAGTCCTGTTGGGATGTAAGGCTCAGCCAGCTCCCGAGAGGTGGCAGATGAACCACAATGTAACAGTAACCCATGGCGTGTGTAGACAGCTTGACAGGGCACCCAGGATCTCCAAGCGTATTCATGATCCCATTTGCCCTTCACAGCCCGTGTTTGGAGGGAGGGTGGGAGTCACAGGTACTGAGCTCCTGCGAGGTGCTGGGCACATACAGAGGTGCTGGCACTGGATCCTGGCAACCCTGGTATTGAGGAGGTGTTCTTGCCAGGTGAGGAAATGGAGGCTCAGAGAGGTTAATGAGTTGACCCACACAGGACCAGAGCCCCGGGGGGTTCTCCCCACTGAGGCCAGGTGCCTCAAGGAGGAGGGAGGCTGGAAGCTCACAGCTTTGTCTCCCACAGACCCTTTGGACACTGGAGATCTCTGGGGCTCTGAGGAGTCCGAAAGCTTGGAAGATGTCCGTGTGGAGCACAGCATTGGCAGGTATGGCGCTGGGTCTTTCCTAAGGCGCCTGAGCGGACTTCCGCCCTGCAGAGCCCAGCGCAGGGTGGAGGGTGGGGGTCCTGAACTGCCAATTCCAAGGCAAGTAAGAACATGAAAGGGCCTGGATATGTCTTGCCCACACGCCCCTCCAACCAGCCAGTATGTGTTGGTGGGACTGTGTCAGCTGTCAGGATGTTGAAGGTTTCCCTAACAGTTTGTAAAGAGCCTGCTCTACGACTCCTGAATAGGCAGCCTCCTGCCTCTCCCCTGGCAACCCCCAAATGGGGATGTCTGTCTCCATAATTCAGCAGCAATGGTAGTTTCAGTACTTTAGTACAAAACTGGGACTTCCAGATCCCTGCTCCTTTGGTAAGACCAGAGTCAGTTCTGACTGGTTCATGCCTGTGTCCTGGTGTTCAAAGAGTGTTGACGTAACCCACTGGGCACACACTCGTGCACGCTGCCCCACTTGGCATGCCCCCGTGTAAGGCAGACACTGCTTGGCGAGGGGAGGCCGTGTGTGTAAGGGCCCTCAGCAGGGTGGTGGCAGACCACGCCTAGAGCTCAGGTCTCCTGCTACAGGCTCCCCCAAGCTCCAAAAAGCCCCAACCCAGGGGCGGTCCGGGTGGGAAGGTATCCTGAACCCCCAGAAACTCCTGGCTTCTCCCCTTCCCTGTCTGAGGGCAGATTCCAATCTGCAGGCCGCCTCAAGGCTCCCACCTGCCTTCCTTGTCTCTCCAAGGAGCACCTTGGCAGGAGAGACCCCCTTCCCACCCACATCCGTCCTTCTCCTCCTGGCCTGCATCTTCCTCATCAAGTTCCTGGCAGCCGGCACCCTCTGGGCTGCGGCCTGGCGTGGGCGGAGGCCGGGGACATGTCCAGCCAGTGGACTGGACTGTGGCAGTGACCCAGGGCACCAGCTCCAGGAGCTGACAGGTGAGCTCGGAGAGCACAGCGACAGCTGGGAGCGGCCGGGTGGGGACAGGAGGTGGGATTGAGAAGGGCCACGTGATCACACAGACTGTTGCAGGGCTGAGAGACCCTTGAGAGAAGAGGATGGAAGGAGAAGCCCAGGACAGGTCCAGCCAGGGGCCACCCCAGCGGGCACACTCGCCCTTCGGCTACCGAGACTCCTGGTTGTGCTCTGGCAAGAGGCCACCCTGCCCGCGCCCTGCTTGTCCTGGCTCCTGGAAGCAGGACTTGTGTGTATGGGGGTTGGGTGGGGGTTGGGAAGATCATCTGTCAACTCTCGAGCATTGCACATTAAACACTCAGGAATAAATTCAAACCTTATATTAAACTGGATGGTTTGGAGCTTCTCTTTTCTATAGGGCTAAGAGAAAGAATTTGGATGAAGAAAAAACCAAAGAGCGGTTCCCTGGGGCCTAGGGCCTTAGGAGACCTTGTCCTTCCATTGTCTCCGGCTCCATTCCAGCCAATCAATCGCTCTCTTCTCTCTCCTCCCTTCCCTAGATCTAGCCCCCAAGTCCTGCCTCCCTCTCTGGAATTTCTCCAGCATCTAGTCTCCCTCCCTGTGCTGCCTCCTGCTGGGTTCACCCTCTTTATCATCTTCTCTTGGGTTTCCCTGCCCCAGGCCCCTCCACCTGGACCCCCACCCCCGCTCCCGCCATTCAAGGCCACCCAGCTCCCAGCTGACTCACCCTCCCTCTCCTTAGAGCTTTGCTCTCACCGTGTTACTCCTCTCCGGAGAAATGACAAGGGCTTGAGTCACAGGGTGCAGCACATCAGAGCTGGGAGCTGAAGGCTTAGACCTTCATTATAAAGCAGGGAAACAGGCTCAGAGGGAAGGGGACAGACTTACCTGAGGTCCCCACTAGAACCCGGAAATCCAAATTTCAATTTGCATTCAAGTGTTTTTCCCTCTAGCTCACTCCTACTCATTTAGTCAACATTTATTCTTTGGAGCATCTAACGTGCGCGGGAACGATGACGGGAATAGAACGGTGACTGTGACAGGCAGAGCTCTGGTCACACAGAGCCATGTGCTAGTGGGAGGTGGGGAGACAGACAGTAAGCACAGGGAAAAGGTAAATCTGATAGTGTGTTAGAAGAAACGTGCTGGGGGGAAACTGAAATGAAGCGGGGCTGAGAGTCCTGGCCTGTGGGAGGAACGGGGCGGTGGGGGGTGGGGGGAGGCAGACGATGCCATTTTAAACAGGGTAGCTGGAAGGCACCAGCTGAGAAACACCAGCAGGAGCTGAGGAAGTGACCCGAGAGGACGTCACAGCAGTCCTATCCAGGCCAGAGGGAGCCCAGGGCAGCTTCAGTACACACCCACCCTGGCCAAGAGGAAGGGGGAAGCCGGGGAGAGACTTCCAGAGGGTGAGCTGCAGGGAAGAGGAGGGAATGAGTCAGCCACGTCCTCGGGCTCTCTGTGCTGGGCCCCAGAGAGGTAGAGGCCCAGGAGACCCTCCGGCCACGGCCCACATGTGGCTGCTTAGCTACTCAGCCTGGGCTTGGGCACCCGGGGCTGTGGATCGAGAAGGAGCCCCTGACCCTGCTCTCCAGTTCCAGCCTCACTTTGACATGTCACCCACCCCCCGAGACCCCAGCCATGCCCCTGCCCTTCCCACTTTCAACCTTGACTGCTCCCTGCCTCCTGCCCTGCAGCTGTGGGGCTCTGGTCCCACCTGTGTTTGCTGGGCCCCCCTGACTCATAGCACATAAGCTTCCTCAATTTGTCCTGGGGCAGTGGCCTCCTTCCCGCAGATCCAAGGCACAGTGTGGACACCAAGACTGAGCCGAGCCTGAGCTGAGCCCTCTCCACCTACTCCTGCCCTATTTGTGGGCACCAATGCTGATGAGACGGCCATGGAGGCCCCCCGGGGCATGCCTGGCACTCGAGCATGGTGGCTGCCATCAGTCCCAGCCCAAAAGGAGCTTTCCTCCTCTTGGGTGGGAGCTCAGCCTTTTCTCTTTCCCGCTCCACCATGCCAAAGACACCCACCTCTGGATTGGAGTCACCCTTGGGATCCCTGCCTTGGACACACTGGACTGGAGGGGAGTAGGGTCGTTTGGTCTCAATTTTCAACTCTGCCTCCTTCTAAGACACCTTGGGCACATTCTCAAGCCCTCTGAGGCTCAGGGTCCTCACCTGATAGAGAAATAAACAAACACCTCGTCTGCCTTTGCAGGGTTTTTTGTGAGTGTGAGGTTGAAAGAAATGACATTTGTGAGAGTCCCTGGCCAGCTATCTGGGGCACAGTAGGTCCTCGATAAACACTGATTTCCTCCATCTAACGCCCAGCAACATGATGCCTCCTTGAAGGCCCGGATCTTGCCTGGTCACCTCTGTCCCCACGCCCAGCAGTGGACCTTATCCCTTTGAAGCAGGGAGAGAGAGAGAGAAAGAGAGAGAGAGAGAGGAACTTTACTCTGGAATGTAAAAACTTCTTCTCACCTCTGGACGTCACACTGTCTCCAGCTTTTTAAGGCACATTTGCTATTCAGTCGCCCTCGAACAAAGCTTGGTCAGTGCCGTTTACTCAGAAGGCCCAGAACATGAAGCAAGGTGAAAATATTCATGGAGAATTGTCTCCCAACAGAGAAAATAACACATTCATAAAGCAAAAATAGTGCTCCATAAATAAGAAATGCTGAGAGAATAAGAGATCTTGTCTCACGAATTTAAAATATTAAAGGATAAAGTTTAAAAAGACAATAATAGAAGGGATGGAAGAAAAAGGTGAGGAAATCACCTAGAAGGTAGAACAAAATGGACAAAAAGATGGAAAATAAGAGGCAAAAGGTATCAAAATAAGCTGAATATCTGACATTCAATATCCAACTAATTAAGGAGTTGCAGAAAAACAGGGTGGGGGGAGAAAATGGGGAAGTCATTATCAAAGACATAGTCTGTTTCCCAGAACTGAAGACCGTGGATCCAAATGGAAAGGTCTGGAGTGTCCAGGACAACAAAGAAAGACAGACCCGGTCCAGGGCACACCGTGGGAGGCTGTGCTGCAGGAAGGATGAACTTCTGAAGGCCTGGGGTGGGGGGTGGGGGCACTCATAATGAATTTAGAATCAGAATGGCCGCGGGCCAGGTGCAGGACACTTTACCTTCCTCCTTTGCAGCTCTGTGTCCTCAGATTCTATATTTGGAAGACCCTGAAGGTCACCTTTCTGCTTTCTCTCTTGCCCTCCACTTGCCGGGATCCTCCTCCTACCTCACCCCTTAGCTGTCCCCCAGCCCCTGCCTTACCTGTCCCTACCCTCAGGCACCGTCCCTGAGCACCAAGCCAGCCGGGGTTTGGAAGAGCTCCCTATCGCCACCCCTGGAGGTTCCCACCAGTCCCTGTCTCCCACTCTGTGGTCACTGGGGGCCCCACGTGACTGCCTGAGGCAGATGTTTCCTGCCCCCAGGGGAGTGCTGTGTCAGTGCCCAGGCAAGCCCCAGCGCTGACATCTCTCTGCCCAGCCATGGGCCCTCACCTGCTCCTGCTGCTGCTCCTGGGACTGGAAGGTAAGGCTCCGAAGGAGCTGCCCCTCTGGGACCCTGGACTCAGCCCACACCCAGGAGTAATTGACGTTCTTGTGGGTGCCACACCCACATCTGTAGGTCCCAGTGTCCCTATGTTAGAGGGTGGGCTGGGAGGTGCCCCCAGCTCCTGCCCAATACTGTCACCTCCTTTCCTTCCCTAGGTCAGGGCTCAGCTGACAGCCACCCCGAGGTGCTGCAGGCCCCCGTGGGGAGCTCCATTCGGGTGCAGTGCCGCTACCGGCCTCAGGACGTCAAGGCTCGCAAGGTGTGGTGCCGGGTCTCGCCAGAGGGGTGCCAGGCCCTGGTGTCCTCAGGTGTGGATCGCACAGCCCCGGGGAGCAGGCACACGTTTCTCACCGACCTGGGTGGGGGCCTGCTGCAGGTGGAAATGGTCACCCTGCAGGAGGAGGATGCCGGGGAGTACGGCTGCGTGGTGCATGGAGCCGCGGGGCCTGAGACTGTGCACAGAGTCTCTCTGGAGGTGCTTCCTCCAGGTAAGTTCTCCCAGGCCAGCAACTGCCCCTGTGACCCGCCTCCCTGCCCCCACCTCTTGCCAGGGCCCCTGGGTCTTGGAGGAGTGGGAGCCCCTGGGGGAAGAGGCACTGGGAGGAGATATCCTTTTGACAGCTCTGCAGGGAGCGGAAACCAAACTGCTTGGGAAGTCTGAGATAAATCAGCTGAAAACCATTCCCTATACACACACACACACACACACACACACACACACACACACACACGGGCTCCCCTCAGGAAGGCATGTCCTCCTCCCACCGCACGGCCTCAGCCGCATCTTCTAGTATTTTCGACATACTTGACGCTATCTTTGTTCTACTTAGAAATGTTTTAGACAAAGTTGAATCTGAGCATATAAACTGGAATTAATTTTATAGCTTCCAGTTTTTTAATGCTCTCTTAATGGATTTGATGGCTTAAAATTACTGAATTTGTATCTTAATTAATTTTATAAGTGTTCATTGAACATCCAGTATGTCTCTCCTACAGGCAGGATACATTCAGTGCCTGAACTACTTCAACGCCTTTGGTTTTAAAAAGGAGAAAAGTATCATCAATATTTAAGCCAATATTCTCCACTCTATTTTCAGTATAAAAAACACTTTACGATTTACAGTTTTCATTCTCACCGCCTTCGACTTTTAGCATTTATTAAATGCTAGAAAGCATTTATTCAAAGAAAAATTTAAAACATTTAAAAAATTTTTTTTCAGAAAAATAGGATATTCTAAAAAAAGGGGGGGGGAGTCTGGAG
>CM052441.1:88458314-88589918 GCA_028533085.1 Varecia variegata
AGAGAGAGAGAGAGAAAGAGAGACCCGTGATATATGATATATTTATTTATTGAATATATGATATTGATGGTCTTTCTGAACACAGATATCCCCACTGGGGCTCTCTGTTCAGACCTGAGAGAACAGTCCCTTCCTCACCTGACTTTTTGCTCTTCTCTTTGGTTTGATCCATGATGTCAATAGAGGAGGGTGCTAATATGGGCTCAGCAGGAAGGTTTTGGCTCTTGCTGAACCAGCGGAGCACATGTATATCCACAAGAGCCCTCAACGCCTGGAATAGTTTCTTTTTATCCCAGCCAGGCAGAAGGTGCTGCAGCAAATCTATGTGGAAGGAGTGACCAATGACTGCAGCACACTTGACCAGCAGCTGTTTCTCTGTGCCCAGTTGATCCAGTTGGTTTACTGCTATTTCTAAAAATCAATCAATCAATCAATCAATCAGCGATAAACAAGGTTTCTACAAACCTAGGATACAACGTGATGATAAACTGTCCATCTTTAAAAAGAAAGAGGTGTGCATTTCATCTCCCCCTACCCACTGCCCTACCTTAATCCTCCCTTCGCCACTCAGCCAAACCTCTTGAAAGAGCCTGGTCTCCATGTCCTGATCTCCCACTCGCTGCTTTACCAACAACAATCGGTTTTTACTGCACTACTGAAACTGTTCTCCCCAGTCACCAACAGGTTTTGTCAGTAGACCCAAAACTGTGCTCCGAATCACTCAACTACACCAATCCTTCCCATTTTCATGTCCTATTAGCACCCAGACCCTTTTCTTCTTAATTTCAACTAAACTTGTAGGCTAGGCTTCCTGGTCCCAGATCTCTGATATTTATAGAGATCTTAATTAACCTCAAGCGTTTCAGTAAATCTTTCCACCATTCTGATGTAAAGTAGTCAGTATTAAACCAGCAAGTCACCAAGCCAAAAGCCTTAGAATAATTCTAAACGTTTTCCTTTCCCTCACAACCTAATGGTCATCCTCTTTCTAAATGTCTCTTGTATATGTTTCCTCCTAAACAATTTCAGTATAAGTAGTCGTTTTCACCTGGATCACTATAATACCCTGTTTTGCACGTCTCCAATTTTCTCCCATTGTTATCCCAATAATATGTTAACTAATAGCAGAATAATATGTCTAAAGTACAAATATAATTATGTCAGTCCCCTTCTTAAATACTTTTATAACTTATACGGCCTTTTACAATCTAGCTGTGGCTTTTCATTTAGATCAAAGCTTTCCTGAGCTATTCATTTTAGCTTATGAGTTAACAAGGCCTTTTTCCTTACCAATAATGTTGACCCTGGGTCAATTTTCTAGCTGTTTCCTAGGATAACATTAGAATTTCAACTGTGTTACCAGGTAATGTTGCTTACGCTAAGAATGACCTCTGATTGGCAAACTGAATTTGGATTGGGAAAACTGAATGAACTGGTGGTCAGTCACAGCTTTGGGCTTCCTTGGCTGTAGTAATTCTTGTAATAGGTCATGCCCCTTGTAGGACCTGAAAGCTACACCTACTGGGCTGTTATAAAAATTTCTAGTTGGGACATGGGGCTTCTAAACACCCATGCATCATGGTCTCATTCCCCACAGCTGAGCTACTACTCGAGGCTCCAGACAATCGCCCCTGGACTGCCATGTAAATTGCTGTGAGGCATCTTACTGAAGAAAACCCCCTGCCGCTGTCCTGCTAGCATGCTGTGTTTCCTTCTAAGTAAGCAGAGCCGATGCCAAGGATAGTCAATCACAGTTGTATGAGTGTAAACTGTCTAGTTGGACCTCAAACCTCCACAGTGAAGAGCTTATAATAGCTGAAAGTCACAGAATATTTATGATGTGCCATGAATTATTTCATTCAATCCTTTTTAGGAGAAAATGAAACCAGGATGATAATGAGGATCCTATACTCAATCGCCCACCAAATTCCTAGTTGCAATGACAGCTGTAATCAGCTCACTTGTGGTCTTCAGGGGACTTGCCTTTTAAAGACGGTGGGAGAAGCAATGTATCCAAGTTCACATCATCCTTGACTGTGCAGACATAAAGTTCCTGGTCTTCCTCAGAGCTGGCAGGAGAAGTACCAAACATTGTGGATTTCATGACATTCGCTGTAGAAAAAGAGGACTATGACTGAGGAAAACAACATGCTCACTGCATGCTAGTTTTAAAGGCAACCCCCCCCCCCCAAGAATTTAGTCAAAAAATGAAAGGATGAGGATGAACGGAGTGTACTATGGTTTAAAGTGTTTTATGTCACCCATGCTGCCTGTTCTCTAATTTTCTTTTATAAACTAACAACATTCTCTGTATCATATACTATTCCTGTTCACCTTATAATAGCCCTTGTCTCCCTTATGTCACAGCTCTAGGATGCCTTTCTGTATTTACACATACTGCTACGCCTTACTCCTCTCCCACACTCCTCCTTCTCCCATCCCTTATCCAAATCGTCAAGTCATCCTTCTCACCAGTAATGTTCAATTTTCTATTCTGGACTCTCATGTTTATAAATGCTCTTTTCCTATCCCCTCCTCCTGGGATGCTTAAAAAGGAACTACTATAGATTGATTGACTGAATTAAGTTATCTGAGGCAGGTATTTATTGTTTTCACCCTAGTTGCATAATATTTGTATAGTGTATAGTCAGGCATGGTGGCACGTGCCTGTAGTCCCAGCTACTTGAAAGGCAGGAAGATCTCTTGAGCCCAGGAGTTTGACGTTGCAATGAGCTATGATCACACCACTGCGCTCCAGCCTGGGCAACAGAGTGAGAACCTGTCTCTTAAAAAAAAAAATTGCGTAGTGTGTTTACCTGGGGAGGCCTAACTGGCCCCATAACGTCAGTGGGGAATTGGTATGTGTTGCATAAAGACCAGGTGATGGATGCCATGTTAGAGGATAAACAGCAGCTGAACCAGGGCAGAACCCTACGAAGCTAAGCTTACCTGAGAGGGTCTCCCACTTGCTGTTCTCCTTCTCCTCCGTTTTTAGGTCATGAAAGAGCAATATGTTCTGAGACAGAAGGTCCTGGCACAGGACCTTACAATAGAGGGGGTTTCCAAAGCACCTGCGGAGAAGGTAGCTGCAGGGAGATAAGTAGAGGACGATTAAAGATGCCCACTTGAGGGAAGCCAAGCATAAGGGTGTTCACGCTGAGGAATCTTCTCTTGTTAAAGTCAGCTCTTGATGATATACTAACAGAGGGAAGCAGCAGCATAGAAATGTCAAAAATTAATTTCTGATTGGCTTTGAAATGCATTTTGGCAGGAACTTTTCTTTCTCAATTATTTTGCTTCTACTGATGTTGAAAGGAACCAACATCCCCTCACTAAAGGCAGAAACTGGCCTGATCACATATAATTGACACGTTAAGCAAGCCGTCCAAGTCCTAACTGTCTTGTGAAAACCTTGGTGGACAGCCCAGGGAGGTAGCCCCTTACTAGTTTACAAGGAGACGGTCTCCCTTAAATCTAGTCTTGAGCCTCATGAGTTTCTAATGCCATACTCTCCCCCAACTCCAGAAAGTAAGACCTGAGCCTTCTGACTTTTATAATGGCACTGGCTCCTCCCTTAATGAAGTGCCCCACTAGTGCTACCACTCACATCTGCAGCTCTGGGGGGATGCTCACCACCCCTAGTTCCCAACATGCCATTCTCAATAGCGAGGTTGTTGCCAACTTCAAAATAGGCACAAAAACAGCCTGAGGGCTCTGCAGGAAGTGCTGGGCCCAGCCACAGAGGGTGAAGGTAGAGGTCAACGTCATCACCATGATGATGGGCACACTGGAGAGCAACGTTCCCAAAAACTCCCAGGAAGCTGCATCCATATACTGGGCCTCATCAATGAGGAGAATCAGCGTTGTTTCCCTCACTGCCTGTAAATAACAGCAAAGAAACAATAACAACCTCTGATTAGAAATGAAGTCACCTGGTTTTCAAATCTACCACGAATTTCCCATCAATAATTTAAGGAAAATGTTAACGCAGGCTGGATTTTTCAGAATAATTGTATTCTAAGTCCAGGTGATATTTTACTTTATAAATAAAAAAATATTGCCTATATATTTAATTCCTAAAACAATGTGCTGAGTTTCTGTGGACAAGAAAAATACTCTAACTGAAAAATGAAATAAGCATCAAAATATTTTCCAAATCAAACTTAAAGCTTTCAAATATTTCATTTTGGCAAAGGCTTCATCCTGTGTGGGAATTCATAATACTTTCAAACAGCAATTTCCAACCCAGGCTGCACATCAGAATCACCTGTGAGTGCTTGCCAGCACTACCAATTACCAGGTGCCGCTCAGGTAGACTTAAAAATGTATTCACTTTTATCCAGATTCCCCACTCCCATTCCATTCGCCACTGCCTCCAGTCACCATTCTAAATGTGTTTATTGTACAGCTTTTTGTTTGTATCGTGTTCTTATAAAATATGCAGTGTTGTTTTTTCAAGTAAATTGCTTTTACGTAAATGCTACTGTATTACAGATCTCATTTTTCTCTTTTTATTCAAGACTGTTTTAAGATTACTCCATATTGCTATAGTTTCATCTATTCCCTTACTTCTAATTTCTGCATTTTATTCAATCATGTTCATCCATGCGTCATGCCAACACCTCCCTGGCCTCCACAAACACACACTGCAATGAATATACTTTGGGATATATATACTCAGGAGTGGAATTGCTGGGTCTAGAAGATGCATGTTATTAAACTTTGACTAGTTACTTTTACATTGCTTTCCCGGATGGCTCATACAGATTTTTGATTCTGTGATCCTGGGGTAGAGCCTGAGTATCTGTATTTTTAATAAACAGTAGATAAAATAGCAATCCACCTGCATTTAGAAACCACTATTTTAAATTAAGTTACTAAAATTTCATTAAGAAACAGGATCAGGAAAAAGCCAAGACCTTTTCTTGTATGCTGTGCTGTAGGACGAATCCAAGGTTAAAGACAGACAATAAACAATGAATACATCAACAAATAGGCAGGCCAAGAAATGCCTATATCAAGGTGTGATGTGGATAGATTAAAATGAGCATAAACTATCACCACATATTAAGAGATAATGGTATGTAGCAAAAGTACCCACCTCCTGAAGCACTTGAATAAAACATGCTTTAATCTTCTTTTGTCTGACCAGATCATCCATGCGTGAAACTTCGAAGGACATGGGAAACTGACCAGGAAAATTATTATATATTAGCATTCAAAATATCAAACTAATAAAAATATGTGGGTTCTTCAGAGGGCACAGAAAATGATTCTATTTTGACTGAGAATGGCTTTCTGCAAGACTGCGCACAGAGTTACAAGGGCCAATCCAACAATAACATACAGTTCAGAGGGTGAGATTGAAAGTTCATGAAGGGTTAGAGACAGATTATCTATCGCCTTTCCATACCAGACTCTGGAAAACCCTTAACGGGTTATGGCTAAGAAAGAAATGACAGGTTTGACTTAGTAATGTCATTTTGGGCAGCTCCAGTACCCCAGTTATTCTAAGTATACCAGGAAGAATCTGTACATGAGACTTGTCAGAAGAAGATGCAACAGACATCACCTAACATTGTTTCCTGTGCTAGGCTGAGGCACATGAGCTACCACGAACCTGTGAGCCCACGTGAGATTATTGCTAAACCGCATTGGTGAGGGTTATGGTCCCAAGTAAGGCCTGTCTTAAGGAGAGGGCTGCACTGAGGGATTGGACAGATTTTAGTGTCCTCTATTTTCCATTGAATACAATACTCTGTAGGCTGGGTACATTAGGAGAAGTGATGGAGGATAAATAAATGGAATTGTGGACCAGGGAGCTTTTAGCCTGCTCGCTATTGGGTACCCCACAAACCCTTAGACCACTGGAAGCTTTTGAGATTCAGGTGCTGGTTCAAGTGATAAATTCTGTGGCTAGGAAAGAGGAAAGTAGGGTTAAAAAATAAAAAATTGCAACTGACACAAGAATACATGAATATAACTCCTGAGGATGTGAGTCAGAATGACCTTAATATGTTTAGCATTTTAAAATTTACAATGTAATATTTTATATATTATCTCCTTTAAAATTCATGCAACAACCATATAAAGCACTGTAACATTATTTCACAGATGCAGAAAATTATGGCTCAGAGAGGCTAAGTGATTTGCTCCAGAACATACAACTATCAAGTATCAGATTCAATCCTAGAATCCGTTCTCCTCAAAAAGGAAAAAGCCTGACTTTTGGTGACACAGGGATTTCAAATCTCAATCCTACTATTACTGGATGTTCTTAGTATGTATGTGTGTGTGTGTGTCCTATATATATGTACATGGCCTAAAGGTATTAGATTAGAAGACAATCCTGGGTCTGACTACCCACAAAAAATAGCAGTAATCCAATTAGGAAAGCCACTGTCTTCATTACCTTCACAAAGAAGAGGTCATTGAAAAGGCAGTGAAGTGGTTCCTCCACCATCCAGCGAAGCTGTCTTTGTAGGCACTCTTGCCGGTAATAGGCTGGGCATGTATCAATGTCAAAGAAGACGGCCATGAGGGTCTGGATGGCATAGAAGCACTGCTTGGAATCTGCTTCCTTCAGCCTCAATGGCAACACCCTGGTGAATGTTACTGTGATCATCGGGAGTCCCCTGTACCACACACAGGTTACTCCCTCCACCAGCCCAAGGATGCGGAATCTAGTGACACAAGAGTGTCACCAACAAGGGAAAGAAGCCCCAAGAGAAGTAGGCTCTGACTAAGTCAGAAAGCAGGAGTCTTTACCTATGCCCTTCCTTTTGGGCCAAGAAGTTTATTTCAGCCAACAGCTGGCTTTTTCCATAGCCTTTTCCACCTTCATACAAAACCGCCTGTCCCTTCTTCTGGTACAAACACCCTTGCTGTGCCATTCGGAAGGCTTCCAGTTCTTTCTCCCTGTCTGTAGAGAGACAGGGAGCACCTAACACTCCTGTGCTTTTTAGTAGATACTCTTGATTTGAATTAAATTGCAGAGCTAAGTCACAAAATGGCTTTTTCCCCCTCTCCAGAATCCCGGGCAGAATCCCAGTCTTTGATGGGGACTCACATCTCTTTCCAGAAAATCAACTCTGAACTGTACAAAAGGTATGCTGGTCTTGAGGGCTTAATAACATTCAGAACAATTAGGTATCACATGGACTTGGGGGCTAATATATCTTGTTAATTTTTTGTAAAATTTTCCATAATAACAATTAAGTCTTCAAAGTCTGTCACTGCTATGTAAAGATAATGGATTAATAACTATAGATTAAAATATAAAGACAGGGAATGTACAGTGTGGGTTGCAACAATCTTGGTGCTATCTTCACTGTTCTGAGGATGAAAATTTCTCTTTAAAGACAATCCACAATAAGCTGGTCAGACCTCAATAACTGAACTCTGACTTACGAAGATGCTTATAAAATATTGGTACCTCTCAGGCAAAATAATAGCACTCCACCTGAAATTTGAATATTCAACATGGAAAAGCGATAGTAGGTCCTTTTCAAAATGAATATAAATTCACTAAGGAGGTTGCTTTCTATTTTTTAATACAAGCTTAAAAACATTTAGTCTTGCATTGTTTTGTTTTTTTAAATCACATTTAGCCATCTACAGCTGAAACAAATATGATTTAAGTTAGAAAAGAAAACTTACCTAACAGAGGGTGATTTTTGTTTCTCTCTCTGGCCAAATGCCTTTTCCCAAACATTCTGGGGAAAACAACAAAGGGAAATGTGGCTATTAAATATAGATTGAGGAACAACTGTCCTCATAAGCCAGTACTTTCACATAACTGAAGAGGTATAGAGTTCTGTACAAAAGAGTTTTCAAAAACTAAAAATTGTTAGAGAAGGAGCAAAGGAGTATTACTAATTGTCCCAGGATCAGGGGAGTAAATAAATAGTGAAGTACACAAATAAAAAAGAACAAAGCACATTTGGGTTAGTGACCTATTGCTATTCTCTTCCTGTTGGAGAGCAAGTAGTTAGTTCACTGAGGAACTAGCTAAGAGCTAAACATAAAAGCTCTCAGACACCAAACCCTCCCCTTGTATGCCATATTCCAGCAGGCCAGTACTAGCAGCATTTCAATTTCACACAATCAGAAACTTATTATTACTATGCCCTGACTCTGTAAGAGATGGGAATGAACTATCACATAACGATACTCACATACATCTTCTATGGCCAAAATATTCATAAATCTTTCCTGGGTTGGAGATGTTTTTCATCATTTTCTCTGGGAGTTTCTTGAAGTTGTATGCAGGTAGCATGGATCTTAGATATGTTACCTCATCACAGGACACCAAACCTGGATAAGCAGTTATCATTCTGGCCATGAGAATCACTTTTGGGCCAATAACTGTGTCAGAAAGACAGTAAAAAAAAGGGTGGAGAATTTTGGATCATGTCTTCCACCTTCATCCCCTAAGTCACAGAGCTAACAGTGACAGAGCCATTCTACCTGTATATTCGTGTCTTGCTACTGCTCCAACCACACCACAGAATACTGGTCCATTGGTGATACTGATGGAAACCAGCCTGGGGATGAGAAAGGCAACAGTGGGTAATTATACAGTCAGAAGAGGCCAAGTCAGACACTAATCTGCCACTCCCTAGATCCAGAAGTCTAGTGTTAGAGTTCAGAATGAAAAAGGCCAGGGAGATGGCCAAAAGGAAAAGAATGGCCCCATACTTCAAGAGTTTAGTTGGGGGTTATTATTAGTTGGAGGTAAAAAGATTTAAAAAAATCTTGTAACTGTCAGATGATTTATATATGCTTTTTGGAGTACTTTCAAACTGATCACCTCATCTGATCCTTTGAGAAATAATTAACAACAAAACCTGTATGGTAGGTAAGGCAAATAGTTTAACACCATTTAAGAAAAGAAAAAACTGAAGAGAACTTGTACCCCCTAAATCTATTACAATTTTAAAAAGGGGAAAAAAATTTTCTGGAGTTATATAGCAAAAATAAACAGTAGAGTCAGAATGAGAATCCCAGCCTCCTGACTCCTAGACCAATGTTATTTCTACTATACCTTGCTGCCTCAGATAAAACTCCAAAATGAAAAATAGATCAACAGATGTCAATACAGGATTAATGGATCAAATACTGCTAGAAAGTCAGAGTAAAGGAATAATCGGAATATTAGGACTGCAGATGGAAGGCTTCCTGAAGCAAATTAATACTTGGAATACATTTTTTAATGAGTAATATTTCTCATTCATTCATACATGCATACATTCATTCACTCAACAAGCATTGAGAAGCATACACAGTACCAATTATTTGGCTGGATGTTTACAATATCCTTCCCTGGAGAAGTTAAGTCTGGGGAGAAGAGTGGTAGGTACTGAGGGAGGCGAAGAGACACATGTATGTCAGCAAGACAAATACTCCGTACTATAGATTAGGATAGCACATTAAACAGAGCAAACAGAACAGATGCGTTAACTCAAACGAGAGAGTAGAAAGAGCATTCACAAAGAGGAGGACATTTGGTTGGACCTTTAAAGTTGAAGACACTGCTAAATGGCACTCTCTCTAGTGAGAAAAGGTATAGACTTTGAAAAGTCTAGTGTGGTCATGCAAAACTAAGTCCTTCCAGGTGGCTAGAGTGCAGTCTGTGTTTGGAGAAGAGAGAGGTGATGTGAAAAGTGATCCTACCTAGGCTAGGAATGGAAGAGTACTGGAGGTACGAATTATTCAAAAAGCGGGCATACACTGTTCTTAAGGCCAAGGCCCAAAGGTGGCAATGAGCACTTCTTAAATACTAGAGAATAAGCAGATTTACTTGACTGTCATGAAGATTTCATGTGATAGGGTAACAAAATATGTGGATGGAGAAAGAGGGTGCACTGAGACATAATTAGTTTCAAGTTAAATTTACAAATGAACGATTTCCAGTGGTTCAGAAAGGACATGAAAAGTGGCATGATGCTAACACTACTGTCTCTTATGCCAATCAAAATTCTCCTGCCTTCCTCTAAGGACAGGATTTAGGTCTCTTCCTATTCATTCACCGGGCCCACTATCCCCAGGGTGAATAAAAGAAATGCTCAGGACAAGACCACATAGTCAGTTCTGCTACCACACCAAGAACAACAAAGTGAACAGGGTCTTTGACAATGAAGACATAGAAGGTAGTTTGGGGTCTGGGTGAGAGCTGGCGTGATGTGATGCAGGGGAATGAGCAACGATATCTGTCACCAAGGCCACACAGGCCCTCTGAAGCTTCAGCATTTGGTCAGCATTTCCAAAAATATGCTCCTCAGAACACTAGCTCTTCTGCATGTTCATAGGTCTTTCTGGAGAAAAGTGTTTGGTGATCAAGTAAATTTGGGGAATGGGGAATAAAACTAAATGTAACAAATTTCTTTACCATAAGACTACTCAGAATCTTTAGTATGTTAATGTTCACTGTGAACCTCTAAGAAGGAAATATAATTTGCATCAGTTCCCAAACATATTTGGCCACAAAGCCCCCTTTTTTTTTATTCATGAGTATGTTAAGGGACTAGTGTTCCATCAAACACACTTTGAGAAATACTAAATTAGTAATTGTCTTCAAGGAAAAAAAACAGTAACCTTGAAACATAGCTTTCAGGCCCTGACATCTATTTGGCTTACCAACATAACCTCTCTGGGTCTGAGTTTCTTTAAGTTAAGGAGGTCAGATTTGATGAACTCTAATATCCCATCTAGTTAACATTTATTATATTCTAAACTAAATAAGATTGAAATGAAGTTATGGCCTAACAGTCACAGAAGATGTCCTTAAGGGCATTGTAAGACAGCCTCTAAAGGCCAAAGAAATGACTTTCTCATTCATGAACAAGGGCCAAGAGCAGGACCCTTGAGGGCCCAGGTCAGTGCAAAATTCAGGAAAGAACAGAACAGCACTGGAAGGAATAGCCCAGCATATTCATACTGGAGGGAGGTTGTAGGAGTATCTGCAGGTCCCACTAAATCTGAAAGAAATGTCAATAGATATTTGCCTTAGGCTAAGAATCTGAGTATTTATTAAGCAATAGTAGCATCTTTCTTATCTGTAAAATAAGAAGTTGGATCAGATAATCACTAAATTCCTTTCTAGTACTAATATTCTATGACTGTGTCTCTATAATTATATCACATTAATATATTTGATCCTTTTGGGGGAGGATTTGCATTTTATTAATATAAGATGCAGCTAAGGGATAATGAAACAACATAGGATTTGAAGACTGGAGATCTGGGTTTCATTACCAGCTCTGTAAATGCTAGCAACTTCTCTTTTATGGCCTTAATTTCACTGTGTGTAAAAGAGGGATAAAAATTTTCACCCTGGTAGCAAATACTAAAGTATTCTATAAATGTTAAAGCACTATGTACATGTGTGGTATAATTTTTATCCATCTCGAATAAATTACAGCAAGCAAATCAATCTTTGACTCAATGTTAACACTGTAAATAACAATTTTTCAAATTCATTCATGTATATGTTAATACTTTACCCATAGCTTTCTATTAAAAAAAGTATTTGGAAAATTCCAACCAACTTTGTCATAATGCAACTAGTGAAAAAATGAATTTTTCTATACCTTCACCAGGGCTAGTTTTTGTGGAAGGTGGTGGGGATGGGGTGAATATGGAGGAGAGAGAGCAGTTAAGTGAAAGGTCCAGAAAAAGCAATAGGATCTGGGAAGACCAAGAGTGAAAGCCAAGAAGGACAGTGTTCACCAGCTGTGGTTCCTTCCTATCTAGGTGACTGGCCCACAACTCTCATCCTCCCTTGGGACAGGCAGCCTTTATGCTACATACTCTCCACATACAGGCATGCTATTTGCATTATATTAATTTATACATTTGCCTGTCCCTTTGCAGTGTTCTTGAATCTTGCTACATGTGTTCTGTTCTTCCCCTTCTCCTGCCCCATTAGATGCAAACTTATCTTTATTTCCCCTGGGTATCCAGTACAGATTTTTGTAACTGGTGATTTCTAATAGATCTTGCTTGCTGACTTTCCTTAGCATGTTCCCTCCCCTGAGAGAGGATACCCTGAACCCCTGCTACTTGTTACTGCCTCCTACCCTGCCTGAAGAGCGCCCTGGGGCCTGAAAAGCTCCTCTCAGCCCCACCTCCCTCCTCACTTGGTCTCAGCAAGATTCTCCCAGCAGAATCTGAAGATGCTGAAGGAGCTCTCCAGGGCATGTGCACACTCATCTGGCTTCTTATCCCCAGGAAGGCCAAAAACACAGAGGAACATGCAGCCCTGGGATAGATGGTAAACAAAGAAAAGAGAAGTTTACCGGGTGGAGGAATATGACTTGCCTAAACTAAACCAACTCCCCTGAATGAAGCCAGACCCTAACCTGATTAGTCTTCTATTAGGAATATAGGATTCTGTAAGATTCATGAAATGGACACTCCGGGCCACATCAACATGGAAATTTGTTTAAAATCTTGATTTTAACTAACTATTGAAAGAACTGAAATTTAAAACACAAGAAAAGTTGATATCACAAACTTTTCAAAAATTTAATTTCCAGTATATACCTTGAGCTAAGTCTATCTGCCCACATTTTCTTCATCTATAATGTCAAGTATTAAGATCTTGCTCTTTTTCAAATTCCTCAATTATCTTGGAAGGATCTGATTATGTACTTTATGTATGTACTTTACTAACAGAACCAGAAAAACATTTTTTATGCTTTCACAAGCATTCTTCAAGAAGAACTGAGTAACAAATAACATGGAGAGTAACCCACAGTAACCCTGAAAATTAAAACCAGAACACCCCATTCCTTAACTAACATTAGCTGAAGTTTTAATGTAATATAGCTTGCTACACAGTAAGTAGCAGGATATCTGACTTACACTGTGTTATATGGGAAATAAACTGGCCATGCAAAACTATTATTCTTCATTCACCTTCAATGCCGATGTGTCAAGTTTCCTTGCACTTACTTTCTCAAACATAAAGATCCGGCTCAGCTGGCCACCCCCTTTCTCAATGACTGTAGAGATGTATAAGGCAGCCTCCTGGATAAGCTGACACAAATGCAACATCCGTGCTGTCTTGTGGAACTCTAGGCTGACCAAAACCATAGTTACCGTACGGAACTCGGATACATACTCCACAGGGTGGCCTTCATCAATCTACAAAGACACAGTGAGTTACCTTGCCTGTATCTTCAACTCTCAGTATCATGTTTAGGCATTTTAATTCTGTATTTCATGGTGAGTGTGAGAAAATAACTTATGGGTGTCAGGCAAAAATTTAAAAGAAAATTCAGGTTGAAGTGGCATAGAGTGCGCTTGGAATTAAAACTGTTTGACTTTAAACCAAATTCGCTGATGAAATTTGTCAGGCTTTTATATTTTCTAAGAGTTAGTTTGACATGTTCAACTCCATTAGGAATTCACATATATAAAACCAATCAACACATTTACCAAGGATACACTCTATACCTTGCTTACAGGGTAAGTTCTTAAAGGACAAACTGAAAAGCAAATATGGCTTCTACTTTCTAGGACTGAAAAATCTAAGTAAAGGTTTAAAACACATTTATCATAGTAATTACATTGATGCAGAGGGGGAATCTGCTGTGATTACAATGAAGAGCAGGAGATGAACTGGATTGATACAAAAAGGTTGTCACATATAAATGAACACCTGTTTGCACAAACACACACACAGTCTACACAGTAACTCAAGAACTAGGAAATAACCTTCTTTAAAAGGTTTTTCATTATGTGCTTCTGCAGTGTTTGCTTAAGTGCACAGTCTGGAACCAATTCCAATGCAGTTCTTAGAGTCTCTGAAAAAAGAAAAACAAACAAAATGTCTCCAGCCATGTGGAAAATTAATCTTTAAAATTTGGGGCTCAGGTAGAAAGGACAAAGTAACTTACCAGCACTTGCACGGTAATGTGGCAGATAATCGAGGCACTTGTCAAAATGCTCACCAAAATCAAATGGGTCAATGAACCGCATATCTCTTAGCTACAGAAAGGAAACTGCTCAATTCTGTGCCCACATACCAACTTGATTATCTTTGGTCCCTTATCAGAGGGACTGAGGGCTCTCTCTCCCTTATATACCCTTTCTCTTCCCAGCCTTGCTGTCCTGCCTCATCTATCTTCCTGGGAGAATATCCCCAGCCTCCCTCCACAACTGAGTTCCAATCGTTGTTGGTTTGGTCAGGCAATATGTGAACATCACTGGAACACTGCCTATGAGCACCTTTTCCTGTGTGGTAGGAAGACCTTTTAGGATGTGCAATGGATGAGGTCAGCCTCCTACCTTCACAGCTTCATCCTCCCTCATGATTTCCACTTCAAACATGGACTGCTCACAAAGCTTCCAGCAGTTCCAGGACAGGACAATCTCATTTGCCTGAGCGAAACGCTGAGCTAGCTGGACATTGTCTACATTCCGCCCGATCACCAAGAGGTATTGCCGCTGCTCATCTCCAACAATAACGTGCGAAATCCGACCTGCAGACAGACCTATCCAGAAAAAGGGAGACAAGTGGAGAACAGTCAAACTCAATTGCAAAGCTATGCGAAGGACAGGGTCCAGAATCCCCACATGGCTCTATGCATCATGCCAATCTTGTCATTGCCCTCAGGTACACATGTCTTAGGTCAGCTAACCTTTAAAAGTAATACCTTGGCACAGATTTCCTTCTCTTAAATACACTTAGACAGACATTCAAACAAGCCTGGGTTGTATGGAGGAAGAAACAAGAGATGGTAGGCTTCCAACTGTCTTGTCTCTAAATTGCTCTTCTAATCGGCAGCTAGCTCCTGATAGCAGAGAACTCAGGGAGAAGATCACATGGTTATACTCAGAAATTTCCCTTTTCACATGTAACCAGGACTGAGGAAGTAGACAACTGATATTTCACCAGACATACACTTGCTATACACTTTTATTCTATCTTCTATTTTCCTTGCCCTGAGGGATTTCTTACTACTAATGTAGTTGAAAAAGTGGTTTGCTTGTCAGGGAAAAAGTAACTATAACCAAGAGAAGTATACCCTTAGCTAAGCCACCCAATCCAAGCTAAGAACAAGGGAAAAAAAACAGTTTTAAAGAATGGCAAAGATTTACAATTTTAGCCAAGATGGAATAACAGGATGGAATTTACCTGCATGCCTGAAACGACTAAGGAACTGGAAAAAATATATGAAACAATGGTTTTCAAGATATTGGACATGAGGTAATAAAGCACAGTGATCCCTGAGAAATGGGACACAAATAAGGTGAACTCTGGTATGCTAGCTTACTAACTAGAGAGTTTCCAGGCCATATCTCAGGGAAGGGAGGCCTACGTGCAGTGAAGAAGACTCTCTGAGTTGAGAGGAAGACATAGCTGGGAGTCTGAAGAGGCCAAGGTGGTTAGAGTTCACAGGGCACTGTGAAAAGTACTAGAAAGCACAGAAATGTACAGAGTGAAAACTCGAGAGATCTGTACTGAGTCCCCCTCAAGTCTTTAGATGAGTAATGATATGTGCATGAATGTGAGGAAACTACTTGAAGCTGGGGAAAGAACTGCCTGAAAAGATTAGAAGGAACAATTCTTGATATCACACAGGGCTGGGAATAGTACCTGTTCCTACTAGTCAGATTGTCAAACTTAATTCATAGGATATCAGGTATAGTACTCAGAAGAGGTTTGCCTCAGGAATGAGACAAAAATAGCCCTAGATGAAACACTGCTCTGGTCCCCATCCGATAAAGTTTAAAAGCAATTCCTGAAAGGGATCAAGTTAATCACATCTCAGAATTAAGTTCTAGAATATTTACAGAAATACAAAAAATCCAGCACCCAACAAGGCAAAAGTCATAATGTCTGACACCAACAAAAAACTATCAGCATGCAAAGAAGGAAAATATGACTCATAATGAGGAGAAAAATCAATCAATTGAGCCCAACACAGACTAATACAGATGACAGAATTAACAGACAAGAACATTAAATGTGCTATTATAACTGTATTCTACATATTCCTGAACCTAGAGAAAACAAGTAGAGATATGGAAGACATAAAAAAAGACCCAAATCAAACTTCTAAGGATACAAACTACAATGTCTGAGATTAAAAATACACTAGATAGGATCAAAGGCAAATTAGACATTGCAAAAGAAAAAAATTGTAAACTTGAAGACATAGTAATAAAAACTATCCAAAATGAAACACAGAAGAAAAGATAAAAAAACAATGAGCACAACATCAGTGAGTTAATATGTGGGTAACTAGAGGAGAAGGGGGATAGGAAAAAACTATTTTCAAGAAGTAAAATATACCACACAATCCAGCCTTTCCACACTCCTAGGTAAAAGAGAAATGAAAGCATATATCCATATAAAGAATTGTATACAAATGTTCATAAGGGCTTTATTTGTATAGCAAAAAACTGACAATAGCTTGAGTGTCAATCAACAAATAAGTGGATAAACAAATTGTAGTACTGTACAGCCATGTAATAGAATACCACCCAGACTAGGCATGGTGGCTCACGCCTGTAATCCTTGCACTCTGAGAGGCCGAGGTGGGAGGAGAGGCGGGAGGATCACTTGAGGTCAGGAGTTAGAGACCAGCCTCAGCAAGAGCGAGATCCCATCTCTACTAAAAGAGAGAAATTAGCTGGGCAACTAAAAATAGAAAAAATTAGCTGGGCGTGGTGGTGCATGCCTGTAGTTCCAGCTATTTGGGAGGTTGAGGCAGGAAGATTGCTTGAACCCAGGAGTTTGAGGTTGCTGTGAGCTACGATGACACCATGACACTTTAGCCTGAAGAACAGAGCAAGACTCTGTCTCAAAAAAAAAAAAAAATACCACCCAGCAATAAAAAAAAATGAACTATTGATACAGGTTACAAAATAAATGAACCTCAAAGTAATTATACTGAATGAAAAGTAGCCAAAAAGTACATAGTGTATGATTACACTTACATAACATTTTTCAGAAATGCAAAATAATACCTAGTGACAGAAAGATCAGTGGTTGCATGGGGATGAGGGAGGGGGAATAGTGGATAAAAGGGTGTGCAAAGGCGCACAAGGAGACTTTTGTAAGTGATATATATGTTCATTCTCTTTATTGTGGTGATGGTTTCAAAGTATGTCTATGTACAGTATCAATAATCCTCAATAAAACAAAATCCAAAAGAACCAAAAAGGAGTAGGTCAGAAGAGATGTCACATAAAACAGAAAATGGTTCTTCACTACTTCTCGAAACATAAAATAGCTGGAGCCAACTTTTGCCGAAGGAGCTTTGTGTAAGAAGCCTCCCCTCTAATCTTGACTTTGCCATTGGTGAAACTGGCCTCTGTGTGCAGCTTTTAAATTTTTCTTGTATTTGTATTATATTTTTGATTATGTCAAGCAATAATGTAGTTCAAAAACTAAACTGTATAAAGAATGCATATTAAAAAGTCTTGCTTCCATCCACATACCTATCTATATTATTTGCCCCAATCAGTAATTATTATTAGTTTCTTATATGTCTTTCCAGTGTTTCTTTATACAAATATAAAAAATAAGAAAAATTATTTTTCCTCCTTACACAAAAGGTAGCATACTAAACACAGTGTTTTGCATCTTAATTTTTTTTTCTGATTAATTATATTTTGGAGATATTACCATATCAGAACATCTTATTTTTTTAAAGTTGCAGAGAATCTCATTGAGTATATATATTATTTATTTAACCAGTCTCCTATAGATGGATTGTTGTCAATCTTTTATTACAAACCATATTGGAATCAATATCTTGTACATATGACATATCAGACATATGCAGGTAAGCATACAGGATAAATGTTCAGAAGTGGGATTGCTGTGTTAAAGAACAACTGCATTTTTATAGATGGTATGTAGGTGGAAGCAAGACTTAATATATATTCTTTATTTAGCTTAGTTTTTGTTGACATAATAAAAATAATACAAATAAATATAATAAAGATTACCAAGTCACCCTCCACAGAAATTATATCATTTTTCACTCTACCAGTATGAAAAACCTAATTTCTCACAGACTCACCAAAGAGTGTGTTATCCAGTATCTGAATTTTTGCCTATCTACAGGTAAGAAGGTATCTCAATGTACTTTCTTTTTTCTTTTCTTTTCTTTCTTTTTTTTTTTTTTTGGAGACAGAGTCCCGCTCTGTTGCCTAGGCTAGAATGCTGTGGTGTCAGCCTAGTTTAAAGCAACCTCAAACTCCTGGGCTCAAAGGATCCTCCTGCCTCAGCCTCCCGAATAGCTGGGACTACAGGCATGTGCCACCATGCCCGGCTAATTTTTTTCTGTTTTTTGTTGTCTGGCTAATTTCTTTCTATTTTTGGTAGAGATGGGGTCTTGCTCTTGCTAAGGCTGGTCTTGAACTCCTGATCTCAAGCAATCCTCCCACCTTGGCCTCCCAGAGTGTTAGGATTACAGGCATGAGCCATCATGCCTGGCCTCAATGTACTTTCAATTGGCATTTTTCTTATTATGAATGACGCTAAGCATCTTTTTTATATGTTAAAAGACATGTATTTTTCTTTGTCTATATACTATTTCTTCATGACCTTTGTCCATTTTTATCTTAGAATATTAGTCTTTTCTTGATTTCTAGATACTCTTTCTGTATTAGAGCAATTTATCCTTTGTTTATTATGAGTTGCAAATATTTTTTCTCCAGTTTGTCATTTACCTTTTGAATTATACACACACACACACACACACACACACACACACAAACACACACACACACATACACACACACACACACACACATATATATATACATATATATATATATAGGTATTTCCCCCAATTGGATCACTTTTTTAGGAGCTACTACCTATCTTTAGCTGCAGGTCCTGGCCTTCTCTGGTATGGTAAATACCAAATTTCTCCTGTATCTCCAGACTGCATTTTGCCACCAGGGTAATGATGTCACTTAGTTGATTCCGTTCCACTGTCCAGAGTGCCAGGAGCACATTACCTGTAGAGACATAGGATAGCCTGACAGGGGTCAAGTATTTAGACTTACTTGGTCCAGGGAAATGTCCCCAATAATGCAGAAGATCAACTTGATCCAGTGTGCATAGCAGGCAAAATGTGAGGCAAGGTTTCTTGGATATATACCTTGTGCTACATTAATTAATTAACAATTGGGCCGGGCGCAGTGGCTCACGCCTGTAATCCTAGCACTCTGGGAGGCCGAGGCGGGTGGATTGCTCAAGGTCAGGAGTTCGAGACCAGCCTGAGCAAGAGCGAGACCCCGTCTCTACTAAAAATAGAAAGAAATTATCTGGCCAACTAAAAATATAGAAAAAAAAAATTAGCCAGGCATGGTGGTGCATGCCTGTAGTCCCAGCTACTCGGGAGGCTGAGGCAGAAGGATTGCGTAAGCCCAGGAGTTTGAGGTTGCTGTGAGCTAGGCTGACGCCACGGCACTCACTCTAGCCCGGGCAACAAAGCGAGACTCTGTCTCAAAAAAAAAAAAAAATTAATTAACAATTAATTAATGTAGCACATTAATTAATTAATACTGCCTCCAATTCTCAAAACCATTCAGTACATTAAAAAAACACGAAGGTAGAAGGTAGGTAGAAGCTGTAATGTTCCTAAGGATATTTTTGGTAATCTTCCCTCTACTAGTATACCAACAGAGGGGGAGAGATATTGGCAAAAGTTTCACAAAATGTAGGTTCAAGTTCAAGTCTAATTTTAGGGTTGGTTTTTATTAAGTTTAAATGACAAGAGAGGCCAACTCTGAAGCATATAGCTAAGAGTCCTCCAGATAGGAAACTCATGACTCCTCCCTATTTCATGCTTAGCTTCTACTATTAATGACTAAGTTTCTCATCAGTGTTTTCAAGAATGCTTTATGGGCATTTATATCCTGTTATTCAATCTAAAAAAGATGTAAAGCATGTGTCAGACTAATTTGGACAAAGTTTTTCCATTAGATTGGGAGATCCTTTGAGGCAGAGACTGTGTCTTCCTCATGGTTATATCCCCTGGGCCCAGTACCACCTAATAAATAAGCAAACAATGCTGAATAAACAAATATGCCAAATTCCACCTAAATATAGTCTTCCTCACTCACAGTTCTTTAAATATTCAGAAAAACTGAAAAATACCTGTGATATTTAGGATATCCCCTCCAAAACAGAGCACATCTGAAATCAAGTGAGGAAAAGAGAGGAAAATGAGTTAAAATCAGTGATATACCAGATCATGGCAGAATCACATATAGTCAAAAGAATGGCCTGCTGACTTTTTCTTCATATTTTTCTTATCTATTTTCTCACTCCAAGACTCAGGCCCCTTAGGCTCCTTCTTCCTTCCTCCTACTTTCTCCCCAAATCTATCTCTATTTAGGTATAATACATCTTTTCTAAAATGGAAGAAGTATTCCTGCTCCCTTCAAAGCCACCCCATTTGTGCTAGGGATCTTATCCTCTCTCACCCTCTCAAGGACTTCCTCCCTAATCTCTCCACTGGCTCATTCTCATCAATAACTTAAAGAAAACAGACACAATAAAAATAGTCCACTTATTCTTGATTCTACCTTCTCTTCTTCCTACATTCACAGCGGAAAAAAAAAATCTCAAAAAGAGTTGGTTATACACACTTTCCTCATCTCCTGTTACTCTTTCTTTTAAATGTTTTCTCTACCATCCTCTTCTCAGCTTACTCCAATCTGACTTTCACTTCCACCACTTCACTAAAATTGTCAAGGCCATCAATAGCATTCATCTTGCTAAATTCAGTATTTTCCTGTCTCACTAGATTT
The DNA here is from genome assembly GCA_028533085.1 of Varecia variegata. NCBI lineage: Eukaryota > Metazoa > Chordata > Mammalia > Primates > Lemuridae > Varecia > Varecia variegata. The sequence continues at coordinate 88,479,105 of CM052441.1, forward strand.
GACAGCTTTCATTTTCAACCCAGCTAGCCACAACCTTCTAAAGACAGGAACACAACATCCTACCTCACTGGCTGCTTTACAGTCTCTTTTACAGGTTCCTTCTCCCTAATAATCCTCCCCTGGAGTTCCTCAAGCCTCAGTCTAAGGCACCTTCTCTTTATTTACACTCTCTCAACATGAACTCAATGAGTTCTTAATTTTAAGTACTACCTTTATGCCATCAACTCTCGTTCTCATCTCTAATAGAGATCTATTTTCTGAGCTCTAGGCTCAATCATAGCTCCTAACTTGATTTCTCTGTTTGAATGACTTATTGGCATCTCAAACTCAATATATTCAAAACAAAACCTTGATTTTCTTTCTCATCTTGGTAAATGACACTAACAATTCAGTTATAAAAGTCACAAAACCGAGAGTCCTTTTTCTCTCTACTTCCCACTGAAATTCATCCACCAGCAACTCCTACCTGTTGAACCTGCAAAATATATTTCAAGTTAATCCATCCCCATACAGCTCCACTGCCACATCTCTAGACCAACAGTCTTCAGTCTTGATGGCATATTGGAATTGCCTGTGAAACTTTAAAAAAAGTCCTTATTCCTGGGCCCACCCTAAGAAATTCTGATTTAAATGGCCTGAGGTGAAGCCTAGGCATTAAGATTTTTAGCTGGGCACAGTGGTGCATGCTTGTAGTCCCAGCTACTCGGGAGGCTCAGGCAGGACTGCTTGAGCCTAGGAGTCCAAGATCAGCCTTAGAAACATAGCAAGACCTTGTCTCTAAAAAATAAAAAATAAAATGGGGGAAAAAGATTTTTAAAAGCTACCCAAGTGGTTAGCTAATGTGCAGTTGAGGTTGAGAACCACTGACCCTAGACCAAATCTCCATCATCTCTTCAGGACTGTTCCAATTGCCTCTTCCAGCTTCTATTCTTACCATTCACCCTCCACCAGCATCCTATAAATCCAATCTCCATGAGGCAGACAAAATGAACTTTAAAAAGTATAAATCAGATCACATTATTCCACTGCTGGAACCTTCCAAGTTTGCCTTTATACAAAAATATAAAATTCAAACTCCTTATTATGGACTACAGAGCTTGATGATCTGATAAGCTGCCTTCCTCCAACCTCATCCCAAGCCACTCTTCACCCTGCCAGCTATGCTCTGGCCACACTGGCCTCCTGCCAGTTCCTGTAATATGCCAAGTCCTGTCTCAGAACCTTTGTACTTGGCATTCTTCTGTCTGAAATGCTTTACCCCTAACTCTTCCCAAGGTATTCCCCTCATCTTTCATGTCTCAGCTTAAATAATACCTGCTCTGTCTCACACAGAAACTCCCCCACCCTACACTTGTTTCTTACCACTACACTATGTTTATTTCCTTAAGGGAATGTATAATCTATAATTATTTTGTTTACTTATTATCTATCCCACTAAAATGGAAACTCTGTGAGGGTAGGTTCCATGTGTACTTCTCCTTGTATTTCTAGTACCCAGTGGGGTACCTGGTATTATATTAATAATACATATTCAATACATAATTTTCATTTCCCTTTCATCCCAACCTGATGAGGAAAAGTGAAAGATCTTTTATATTTGTTCCTCAGGGGTAAAGGGTGAGTCAAATAATCAAATTCCTAAAAAAGATGCACAAAGTAATTTAAGTATTCTGTGAATCTCAAAATGATGGACATAACTGTATAGGGCACTGTCAGTAAAGGATGAGAATGCTACATAAGTACTAAAAGGTGTAGTGCCAGAGTAATTTCTGTTGAGCAAACATAACTAATAAGCTTGAGTGGGTTTTCGCTCCCCTGCACCTATTACAATGCATGTCATTGAGTAAGTACTCAAAATATGTTCACTGCATAAATAAGGAGTTTTTTTCCAGATATTTGATGTTAATCAAATATACAAAAGCTTAATACGTGGCAGAAAATAGAGAAAACACCTGTTCCTTTCACAGAATGAAAATGCAGTAATAGAATGGAAAGGTGTTTTATAAATTATATCTGATATACACACATGAGGCATATTACTGTTAGAAGAAACAACCTGAGGAATATTTTATTTTGAAATAAAACACAAACATACAAAATTAAAATTAAAATTAGCTCCCCCCGCCCCCGAATATAGTCAGTGTAACGTCAGACTGGATAGAATGACAAACACAGGCAAAGATCTAGCTTTTGTCAATGGCAACCTGAAGAAACCCAAGATGAGTAATGCTACAGGAATGATCCTTTAGCACCTGTTTTAAAGCACCCCAACCCCCCTCCCGCCCCCATACAACCCCTCAGGAGCCCAGCACCACACCTCCTTGTTCCCCTACAATGATCACTCACGCTCCACGATGGCACTAATGTAATAACTGAAGATGTGGGCCAGTTTGTCCATGTCATGTTCCGACTTGCAGGTCAGGCTGAACCTGTCTATTAATGCTGTAAACCCTGACCAATAAAGCAAAAGTGACTCTGTTAGCTGCAAATCCTAAACTTTTAGGCCCCTTTCCCTCCAGACATCAGGCTAGTGTAAAGGAAACAGATCCCTTGGAACTCAGTAATCCCCTTTTATCCATTAACATGGTGTTACTTAGAAACTACTCAGGGCCAGGCTGGTTGCCGCGGTGGGAATCCAGAGGGCTGCCCTGTTTCCAGCAGATGCTGAACATTTGCCTACAGCGACCGCCCTTTCCATCTGAAGCCAGCTATCTCTTCCCCCCACCCTCTCAGGCTCCCTGGCCAAGGGAAACCAGGATTTCCCCTCATGTGTGGGACAGAGAAGCCACTGACAAGGCGAATGGATTCAAGCTTTACGGAGAACTCATGTGGTGAGGACAGGCACCTTGTATTACCCATCTTCATGACACACAGAATAAACTCCATTGAGTATTTGTTACATGAAAGACTCTCAAAGTGGCTGTTAGATCGCTGACGCCTAGAACAATGGCGGGCACACACTTATGGACCCCAAAAATGAATTAATTGAAGGAATAAAATAATTAGACAAAGCAGAACGCTTAATGGAAAATGCTCGGAGTTAGAAAACTTGGTTCAAAGCCCGCCGTGTGGTCCTCTCAATCTCAATTTCACCGACTCTAAAGCGAGCTCAGGGGCTAAACCAGTTCATCCCAAAACGTGTCTCTCGCTCTGAAAATGAAGACCCTCCAAGTTTGCTGCGGCGGCCGCGGGGCACAAAGCGCGTCTTAGCTCGCCGGGGTCAGGACTGTAACTGCCGCAGCCTCCAGCAGCTTAGGCCCAGCGGCCGCCCCGCTGGCAGGCCAGGGGACAGCAAGCGACTGCCCTCGCCCTCACCCGTCACGTGGACGCCTAGGAGAACGCCCTGGGCCGTGGCGAACTGGGGCTCCGATCCCCGGCGCTTCCCGAAGACCAGCAGGTCGGGCAGCAGCGCCGCCAAGCGGGCCTCCACTGGCCAGAGAGGCAGCGCCGCCTCCTGCTCGCCGGTCGCCATGGCGGCGGCAGGCTGCCCGCCGAGCTCCCGGAAACAGGACGGTGCGCGCAGCAGCCAGTCAGCGCCCGCGCCTTCTCGCCAACCAATCCGTGCGGGCTTCCCTGGGGCAACGCCAATCGGAAGCGGCCGCGGCCCCGCCCCGCCTGCTGCCCGCGGCCCGCAGTCCGCGGCCGGAGGACTAAAGTGGGGACGCGAGGGGTCGGAAGGTGGGACCGGGCAGTGTTTTGAAAGGAGCAGAGCTGTCAATTTAATCTTGAAATGTGGAGGTGAAGACGCTTCAACGGTAACGCAGATAATACGGGGTAAATATAGTCTTTCCACCTGGTCACCAGAGTAGAATCTTGGGTCACCTCTGAATTTGCTAATGACGAGTTTCATTGGCATAAATCTGACTAAAGCTACCGAACGCTGTCAGTCCTTTTCCTTAATTGTTATGAAGAGTTTCTTCTCTTTCTTTTACCAGCTAGAACAGGGCTATTGCTCTCATTATGAGAGTGCTTGCTCCCCGGGGGGCTGTTTCTCTCTTTTGTGTGCTAAGGACACATTGGAGGCTGCCAGTCTTTGTTGCTCAGATTTCAGGACACCATAAAACAGGATGACCATGCTGTGAATTTTTAACTTTATCAGAAAAGTATTTTTACTTTGGTTTTCTAAGGAAATAAAAAAATCTAAAAGGTACACCTTCACTACTTTAGGTCCGTACAGTTAATAAATCTAGGCCATTCTGATGATAAATGAAAGGGCTAAATTTTACTCATGGAATTACTTCAATACATTTTGATGAACACTTCCAGCAGTATCACCAAATATATGATCAACCCACAGGTGACAGCTGAGTAGAAGGGCCAAAAGGGAAGAAGAAATTAAGGGGAGATAAAACCAAGAGGCCCAGACACAAGTTTGACACTATCCACAGAGGTAACAATTTCAACATAAACACAACCTAGGACCCGGGGTTGCAGACTCCTCAAAAGCCAAATCACTTTTTAGTATTTTTATAAATTTATTTTTAAAAAATAACAATTGCAATGACATCAATGATCAATCACCTGTACTCCCCCTACTGGTGGGGGGGGGGACCTATATAGTTGAGTCCCAAAGGAAAATCAAAACATTATTAATATCAGGCACCCTATAGCCAGAAAATGCTCTGTTGGTCCAGTGGTATAGACACTGACATGTTCAATGTACCAGTGCAATTAAAATATATACATTGACAATTATCCTGCAAAAAAAGCACTCAAAAAGTGACATAACTAGCATTAAACCAATTATTCATTCATCCATTCACTCTTTCTGCATCTGTGAAGTTACACTACAGTCATAAGGAAAAATGAGTAAAATAACCAGTAACAAAGAAAAAAATCCAAACATCAATACCCTGCCCCCACTTTGTGGGCTATTATAGTGTGTTAAAATGACCACAAAAGTGTCATGAACTATCTGAAACGCAATGACAAAATGACAACTGAAGCATTTCAATTCAAACAAAATTCAAACTCCCCCCCACCAAAAAAAATTCAGCAACAATGAGGTTGGTATTACTATGTACAAACTTATAGACACAAATAAATAGCATTTTAGAACTGTTGATGGCTTAAACACTAAAAAGTAGGTTTGAGGAATTTCTTTCTGAACTCTGCATCCTGGACTCCTAAACAAGGAATATAAATTCCTCGGTGTTTTTAGTAATCTAGCATCTGAAAAACTTTACCAAATAAGGTTAATATATGAAACACTTGTAAAGAGCCAGAAATTTCTAGCGAGCTTACCAAAGGATCAGCCCTTTAGCCATCTGGAAGCCAGGACAGATTATTAGATCCCCTGGGCTAGGAAGATTTCACTTCCTATTTCCCTTGCATAGCTCTGTACCTCTATTTCTACTGTAACAATGATCTCCCTTTATGACGTTTTTGTTTGGGGTTTAACTTCTTTTCTGTTCTTAATATATTTAGATTGAAGTCAAAGAAGAAAGGACCAATCTTTATCCTTGGTATTTAAATCAACCCCAAGTGTTCTTCAGAAGAATTTCCTTCTTTGCTTCCAGAGAAGGCAGCCAACTCTTCTGAAATATCATCTTAGTTCTCCCAGGGTTCAACATCTACAAAAGAAATACATTTCTGAGGCACAACCCATTCTGGGAACTACTGCCCAGTTCCTGACCCTGCAGGCATCTCTATTTCCAGTTCTGCAGCTTACTTCCACAGGATGGATGCAATGTGAAAACCTTTCTGTGCAAGGCCTACGGAGAAAGGGAAAACAAATGAAAACTGGCACCAAAGAATCAGCTGCCATGGGAAGAATGAGAATGTTCGCTCTCTGGGGCCAGCACAATGTGTGGTAAGAGTGAAGCCAATATCCACCTCAAGCTCTAGCAGGTAATCTGGACTATGTCCAAAACAGCGTGATTAAGCAGTGCTTTCCAGAAATTGTCAAGGACCAAATCTCAGACATCTCCCTTTCAGTGCTTGTTAAAAGTTTTAGTGTACAAATGTAAATTAGTCTCTTTATCTTAATAATCCATCCCAGGTATCCATCCACTGGAGAATCATGCTCTATGACAACATATGGGTATATGTACCACTGTCTCTTTCTCTCCTCCTAGGCTGACAATTCCCCAAATGCTGTCACAAAGCCTATGATTGAAAATCACTAGTTTGGCTCTCTGTTTAAGAGTTACTACAAATGTCCTCAGCTCTTCAGCACAGAAGTTGTTGAACAGTTTTGTTCTCTTAGGAAAGGCAGTTTCCAAGTCCGATACCCTCTAAATTCTTAGAAGTAGCCACAGCAAGAACCACGGTCCAGATGACCTGTCAACAGAGGGACAAGCAGAGCAAAACTTTTCAAAGCTAAAAAAAGAGATTCAGCAATGTATATTTTTAGTGCTCCAGTCTTTTATCATTCTATCCCCAGTTAGCTTTTTCTTGGTTGGAGTCCAAAGATACCAACCTACCATCTGGGCAGACAGAAATTCTTATTATTACCACAGATTGGATGAATGTATCTCAGAGAATTTATTGGATGGAACTTCCCTGCCTGGAAGCCATCTCTGAATATAAAGTGTCCATTTAGTCAGCCAGAGATCCCTCACCAGAGGGATGGATGCTGTGTAAATTCCATGGGAAGGAGTAGGCTGAGAGGCTTCTCCGATTATAGTTCAGGTTGAGAAGGTTGTTCTTCCTTGCTGAGGTGGCTGGTTGGCTCTACCAGTCAATATAAGTGCTTGCGTACTGCTGGGCTGGCATGTGTCTCCTTGCATCATCCTAATCCATGAAATATCAATGTCATCAACAGTCTGAAATAGGTCCTGACTAAAAGAGTAAGACAAAGGCTTGCAACTTCAATTTGCCAGACATCACTGCAATTATAATACTGAGCCACTTATTAAAAACTAAGTGGTTTCTGTCCTGTAGAAAAGGGCAGAATATGATCATCAGTGTCCCATTGGAAGAGCTGATCAATTTCCTGGAACAGTGGAAACAGTGGCAAGGAACAGACCTTGATCAGTTCCATCACATGGCCTGTGGTTAGGACACTCGGATGATCTGTGTCATAGCTTCTTCATCAGCTTGGTTTGGATCCTAGAGACAAAGATGGCAAAATAGTGATTAAAGTCTTTTGCAAAAGCAAGAGGGAACTCCTGGCTCTCACTACTTCTCCTCAACAGAATACACACAACTTTGCCAAGTAAACCAAAGGCCTGTAATGCATCTAAATCTGCACACATGGCTTAAAAAGTGCAGCCTCTTTAGGCAAGAAGAGACAATAAACCTTATTCTTAAGGGGTAAGTGTTTGGCACTCCATGGCCAAACACTCCAGAGTTCCTAGTCTATCTCTTTCCTGAGCATCTTGTGTTGTACTCTACCCTTAAGGGGTTAAGGGTATTCAGGTGGCTAAGAAAAAGATCCAGAGAAACCATGTCATGCTGTATTTTTGTAATTATTTTCTGATCATCGCATTTAAATACTGAGTACTTGGCAGGGCTGTAAAGTTTAGAACTTTAGTTCTAAACTGTAAAGTGTAGCTGTAAAGTTTAGAACTTTAGAATCTAAACACTTGAATGCACTCATTTTGTAGACAAATCTGAAGCTCAGATCGGTAATCTGCCTGGACTAGAGTTAGAAAGTTACTCAAGAATCCAGCAAGAGCTAACTCCCAAATCCCTCGACTCTCATTTAATCTTCTTTCCACTAAACTCTGTATGCTACTTCTTACTTAAGACCTGCAGTATTAACACCAGCATCAGTCCTTGGAGGCTTTTTACAGCACTCCACAAGAACCACCTTTAGTATCCTCATACCAAGGCCCTGAGACCTCAGTAGGCAAGATTGGAGAAGCTGAAAAATTCCTGGAGGTGGAAGGACTGGAGCTAGGTCTTGAATAATGAGCAAGAACAATAATTAGCATCTACTACACACCAATGCACTAGGCACAGCACTAAGTAGGTGCTTAATGTGGATTATTGCATGAAATCCCCACAACATTCCTGTTAAGTATCCAATGGTATTCCATTTTACAGATAAAGATAAAAGTACTCCTCTTTTAGCCTTTATCTATAAAATAAATATCTTATTTTATAGATAAAGGCTAAAAGATACTCAGTAAACTGACCAATGTCATATTGTTAGCAAACAGAATTAGCAGAGTTCCTAGGACAATACATTCCTAGAGCTGGCAGACCACACTCACACTGAGTGATGGAACAGCAATGAGAGCGATGAGAAAGGAGAGGCTCTCACACTACCAGTGAGGACTAATAGCACTGGAAGAGTTGTTAGTGCTTGTTGGGGTTTGTTGGGGCTCAGAAACTGATACCCCAAAATATGGTACTTTGAGGTGCTGAACTGAAGAAAAAGCTGTAAGGTCTCTCTGACACCTGCCCTCTCCCAATCTCTCAATCTTTTTCTCCCAAAGCACAGGATAAATTTGTTCTCTGAAGTTCCTTATCTGCCTATCATCTGGACCTGCCAAAGAAGAAAACAATTACCTCTGGTCCTTTCCCTGAGTTTTCATTAAATGAACTCATATCACAGGAACTAAGACTGAAGTTTGTCAACAAACTTGAGACAGACTTTTGTCACAAACCATAGTATGCTCTGTGGGCCTTAACAGACTTTTGTTTCAGGCCACTGTATGTTGTTTAAGCACAATCAATTTCCATAAAAATCATTTACTACCCCCCCCTAAAATCATCCACACTTCCCCATCTCCCTTTCCCTAGGAAGGGTATATAATCATCTGTACCTCATTGGGTTACTGGGTGGTCATTCTTCTATAATGCACCTGTGCTATACAGTTTAAAATAAATTCATATGCTTTTTCACCAATTAATCTGCCTTTTGTGAATTGGTTTTTCAGCAAAGCTTCAGAAGGCGAAGGGGAAGTTTTTTCCCTTGACCCCCACATGCTCTAGTGTGGGGACACTGAGGAAACCTGGTTAGATTTGTTTAGAGGGGTAATGAGGCAAAGGTGCTTAGAAGTTATAAAGAAATAGTTTGAGACTGGATGCAGTTAAGAAATAGGGAACTAGCATGCATCATTGAGCAGGGGACTGACAGGATTAAAAAAAACATACTGTCTAATAAAGACTGATCTGGCACTATTACATAAGGTCAATTAGTGGAGATTAATTGAGAAGATACTGCAATAGTGCAGGTGGAATGTGATGTTCATGCAGAATGAAGTTATCAGTATATGGGAGGAATCCATTAATTCCACATTTACTGAAAGCTTGTTCAGAACTGGACACTAAATCCAATAAACACAACTAAGTTAGCACTTAAACACAACTAACTTACTTAAATAGTACTAAGTCCAATAAATACAACAGGGAACAAAATAATCCTCTAACCCCAGCAAAACTTATAGTCTAGTGGTGAAAACAATTTTGAACAATTAAACACAACCATTCAATTATTATTACACTCAAAAGAAAAGGAAGATATAGAAAAATAGGGAGATAGAAGAGACCTGATCTATACAGAGTGGGGTAGGCACCGCCTCTTAGGTTTACACCAAGACCTAAAAGATAAGAGAGAGACAGCCACGCAAAGAGATGAAGTGAAGGGCATTACAGACTGGAAATTGTTAAGGACAAAGGCCCATGGCAGGAAACAAGAGTATTGGACAGAGAGCAAGAGAATAGAGAGCAAGAAGCAGGAGGAAATGAATCTAGAAGTAGACAGGAGCTGGAACATGCAAGCCTTGATGGCCATGGCAAAAATTTTGGATTTCAGTCCAAGTGCAAATGGGAGAGGGTGGGGGCTGAAGCAGCTGAGGAGAACAGTGACGTGACAGGATATACACTTTAAAAAGATCACACTAAGATGTGTAGAATGGACTAGAGGGGGACAAGAGTGGAAGAAGGGAGACCAATTAGGCAACTGTTTTCTTAATCTAAGCCAAAGAAGAGAGGATTAAGCCAGGCCATCAGTTGGGAGGGAAAAAATAAACTAATAAATTGTATTTTAGAGATAAAAACCAAGAGGACTTCTTCAAGAATTGGACAGTTCTAGCTTTAGTAACTCGGTGGACAGACATGTCACTTGTTGATATATGTGCTTATGTGTAATAAATAAATAAATAAATAAAGAGTTCTGTTTTGGATATACTGACTCAGAAATGCTTGTAAGATAACTGGTGGAATTAGATGGATGAACCAGTATAGAGTAAATTCTGGAGTTACACTAACTGGGTTTGAATTTCAGTTGCGTTATTTTACTAAGTATTTTACCTTGGGCAAATTACTTTATGTCTCTAAACCTCAGATTCAATTGTAAAATGGGGATGATTATTTTTTTTTTCCCCATGAGGACCAAGTAAACTCAGAGATGATAATTCTTATCTCATGGGGCTTGAAGGTGCTGTGAAGATTCAATAAAAAAAAAAAAAAGTTTGAAAAATTTCTTAATGCCTCTCACTAAGTTTCAGCTGCTGCTGTTACTCTTACACTAAGAAACAATGAAAGTTGTTCCCTGAAAATTAAGAAAAGTGAGATTTTTAAGAAACAATAGTAATAATTTGCAAAGGTGAAGAGGGAACAAAGGCCACTGAATTAAGAACATTTAGTGCTTTTGAGACCAAAGGGAATCTAAAGAGATAAAATACTACATCCAGTTTAGAGAATGTGATTTAGTCCCTGAGTGTGAAAATAGCAAGAGGACACCGCTGAAGGCTTAACCTTAAAAAAAAAAAAAAAAATAATAATAATAATCTAATAATAAAGAGAAGAATAAAAGGTATAAATCTTCTTACCTGCATATGAGGACTATCTTTTTCCTTTGGAGAGAAAAATCGCCCACCTTCACCACGCTTCCGTGCCATGGCATGACGGTGCCGAGACTCATGCAGGTATTTCTACAAGAGAAATAAACCATTTAAATACTAGCCAGAACCAGCATAGTTATTTAATGCACAAATTTCATCCTGAAAAGGTTAAGACAGCTGTGATCAAAGCCACAAGGGACAATTATGACTCTGAATTATGAAGAAAGCTTTGGAGAAAACAGTTAAGTGAGTAAGACAGCAGCTAACCATATGTATCTACCACAAGAATGTGAATGCTAAATCAATTTTTAAGAAAGTATTGCAGAGATCACTACCTACACCTCCCAATATATACTCTTTCCTTTTGCTTTAACAAGAGGCCAAATTTTAGTTGGGCAAATGGCTGCTCAGTAAAAAAGACTATTATTTCCCAGCTTTATTTGCAGGTTAAGTGTGACCAGGTGAATAAATTTTGGCTAATAAGATGTACAGAACTTCTTGGAAGTTTCCTTGAAAGAGAAACTTTCTTGTTCTCTTTGCTTCTAGGCTGGAGCCCAAGCAGTCATCTTGGACTATGAAGAGTAGACTAAGAATATTAGCAGTAGGACAGGAGAATGAGTCTTGAAAACTGTGGAAATGAGCTGCTGGTCCAGGACAATTTTATCACTGGACTTTTTTTTACATGTAAGAAAAAGAATAAAATCTTGTTTAAGCCATTGAGGTTTTTTTGATTGTCGTTATAGTTGAAACTGCATATAGTAATAACAAATGCTAACTCCTACAAAACCAGCTATCTAACTTCTATCTATCTAACTTCAAATGTTTGGAAGGTACTCAAAAAAACATATAAAAGATAATTTCAAAAGTAGAACTCTGCTGTTCTCTTTCTATATCCTTCCCCACGTTATTTTTACATACCCTTCTTTCCTTTGGAATTTTCCCTTCTGCCTCTAGTTTTGCCCGGGCTTGCCTCCTCTTAAGAATACGGTGGTACTGTTTGGCATTCACATAGAGAGGCTCTTCTTCGAGCATCTCTGCTCCAGGTAGAGGGATTCTTTGGATAGCAGGCACAGAGCCAGCCCCAGGTACCATCTGTGTGAACATGAAACCAGAGCTTATTGGTGGCAGAAGTATGGACACAAGAAACAGTTTCTTGGTCCCTGTTAATCTATTTTCTTCTGAATGCCACAAAAAGTAACTTTTATGGGGTACTTGGTTAAGTACAGATTCCTGGAGGACATTTATACTAAAGGTCTGCATTTTAAACAAACAACCCAGATGATCATGTCATAGGGGGCTCAGGAGCATACTCAAAGGACATAACCATGCCCAAATTCATGTCCACAGGTGGATCTATTTCCTAGGTATGTCTGCTGCCATCTAATAGTAAGGAACAGGAGTCATAAGATAATAAAACAGCAAAAAGGAAGGCAGGTGCAAATTGGCCAACTACTACTAAATGCCAATAATCACAGAAATAATTTTAATTACATAGTTAATTTACAATATAATTCAATCCTAATTTTTCTAAATAAGCAAATAATAAACAAAACAAATAAAACATTTTACTGTATGTATGAGGAAACAAGTAACAGGGTCCTGCATCCCACCCCCTGCCCTACTACAAACACTATGAATGGCTGTATTGATTCTCCTGGTAGTTTCCTCCACCTCTGTGGAGACTACTACTACTCATTCTTAATTTATCCATTTTAAGTCCTGTGCACTAACATCCTATTTTGACATAGGAGGATTTAGCTTTCACTCACACCACCCAACTCTCTTTCTCTATCCTCCCAATATATTTATATCACATTTTTGGTTTCTCTATTAATTAAAATCTTCGTAATTTTTAGTTTATGTCTTGTTTCATCCACCATAGGCAATACTATTACCCTATCCCTCCCTTCATTATTTGAATAGAATTGCATAAAATCAGATAGTTGTACCTGTTTATCCACTGTTATATCTTCAGTGCTAGAATAGTCCCTGGCACATAATAGGTGCTCAGAATTAATTCCAGTTTGTCATAATGTTATTGTAAAAGTAGATCACTGTAAGTGCCTTAGGGATCAATCTCAATCCCAAGAGGTCAACGTTATAAACACATTTTATGAGACATCAAATTGCAAGTTTGAGAAAATTTCAAAGACAAAGAGATATATAAAAAACTATGTTACATGAGAATAGCAAGCTGAAGAATCAATTTTCTTACCATGACCATTCCTCCTGAATTGACCACATTTCCTGCTACTGGTAGTGTCACAGTGACAGTCCCTTGCCCACTGCTGGTTGTGTTGGTATTGGCTCCTGTCTGAACAATCTGTGCTCCTGCCAAACTGGCTGCAGGGATGGTGATCATGCCTGAAACAGGGACTGTAACTTTAAGAAAACAAAACATAAAACAAACAAAAAACAGGCACACAGAACAGAAAGAAGGGAACATAGTTAGTCCCTCTTCTATCTGGCACACACTCACTCACCCTGGAAAAACATACCAAAAACACAAGGGGAGAAAAAGTACTCTTCCACTCTGGTTTGCTATACAGAATCCAAGTAATTGCAATTACTGAAATTCTATTAACTGTCCAGGACCTGGCTCTGAGGAAATCTATCCTTGAAATGGATACTTCCTTAGGAATTCTAGTAACAGTTTTCAAAAACTGAGAAAGTTTGGAGGCCTGCCCTCCCATGGGTCAATCTGACTACAGCTATATCCACTGCTCTTGTACATATGAACAATCTGTTTCAGGGTAGAAATTTTATAAACTATAATTTATTTACCCCAAACAGACCAAGAGTCAGTTGCAGGATTAAAATTTACACTCAAATCAAGCATTCTAAGTCCCCAAACTATCAAAAGCAGCATTTGAGGATCTGTGCACCATTCTGTTTGAGCTCTTGCTGGGGTTCAATCCATTTTAGGCCCTTCTCCTGAGTTGTACGAGAGCACATGGTTACTATACTCTCTGAACCTTGCATAACACAAAATTTTAATCACAAGTCAAATCTTTAGCCATGAAATCTAAGTGAAATGTCCTTTCTTGACTTAATTACCCCATTATTTAATACATGCTTCCAAAAGCCTTCAAGTCCAGTTTGAGCACTCCTCCTCCCTTATTTGTGTGCCATCTATTCCTGTAACATACTTCTATAAGGCCTTTGCATAGTATTTATTTGTTCACATGTCTTTCTTACAAAACTAGAGGCTCTTTGAGAACTCTTCTTTCTTAGTAAAGTGCTGTACATAAAGTAGGTCTATAAGAAGTCTTTTTGGAATAAATTAATAATGGAGTGATCCTGAAAAAAATAACAAAAAACAAGCAGCAACACTGTAGAGTGATTCCTGAACAGTTTCTACCTTTACCAATTAAAAAAACTCCCTATTTCCAATCTTCTATTTAGAAACATTTCTTCCCTAAAAGCATTAAAAATTTACACAATCTCTGGGACCAGTCTTAACGTCCACTGTAGGAACCCCTACAAATGGAACCAGTATTGGTCACGCATGGTGACAAGAAACCAACAATCAGTGGAGATAATTTTTTTGTTCACAGAAAATTTTTTTGTTCAAAAAGTATGTCATGTAGAGTTCACCATTAAAATTCTGAAGCAGTTACCCAAGGGACAAAAACGATGGCCCAAAAAGTCCCAGGGAAACCTATGGGGATACTTACCTTGCTGGAGGATGGTGCCATCTGCATTAACTGGCTGATAGACAATAGTCTGTCCTTCAGCAGTCTGTGCCACTTGCTGTCCCTGGACAGCAATCTGCTGCTGTGTCTGTAGGAAATAATGACATAATTCAATAGATTCCAAAGATACTCACAAAGAAAAGAACCATATGGTCCTTTAAAAAAAAATTTTTTTTTGGATGGTTTTCTTCCCCATTTCTACTACACATGAAACATCTGACTCAGTTATCTGGCTCGTCCAAAACAGAGTTGTGTTCCTATGTTGACAGCTAGTGGAATTACCTGAGTCTGGCCAGCGGTGACGGCTGTCTGGGGCTGCTGGATGATGATCTGCTGGGTTTGGCCCTGCTGGCCCTGCACCTGCACAGCCTGCCCACCCTGGATCTGTATCTGTCCAGGTGGGACCAACTGTATCTGCAGTAGAAAACACAAAGAAAGGATAGCACCTTATTGACACTGGTCTCTTTTGGTCCCTGAGTGTTAGTTATCCAAATTTCTCTAGAAAGCAGGAAATGTTAAGAGGAAAAAAGGCAGGAGTCCTGTTCTGCCCTCAATTATGAACTAGAGATAACTTATTTCCTATTTATGAAAAAACCAGGGAATTCTGAACACTGGATACCTGATGATATTAAGAAATCAGTGTCAGTTTTTTGAAAGATAGTGGTGGTATGGTTACATATTTTAGTTTAAAGGCATGTTCACTTGAAAATACACTTTGAAGTACTTTATATAGAGAAATTTTGTCTGTAAATTTGTCAGAATATTATGTATCCTAATATAGTATATTCACAATGTATTCTACCCTAGTCAAACGTTGATCTGACCACAGCCCAGGTCAACACCTTGATGGCCTCCAGAGAGGCACTGAGAGGACCCAGCTAAGCTGTGCTAGGATTCCTGACTTACAGAAATTATAAAATAAATTTGTGTTGTTTTAAGCTACTAACTTTCCAGGATAATTTGTTATATAGTAATAGGTAACTAAGGCAATGTAACAGATTATATTCCTCTTATTCCTATTTCCAATAACCTCACCAATAGTCAATAAGGTCATCAACATTTGCCATTATTTTTTGTTAATTTGTATTTCCTATTTTCTTCCTAGGTTTGTATAGTTAAACCTCAGATAGCAATTATGGAAAGCAGGGATCCTATGCTACCCAAATCTATTTTCTTTCTTGTTTGAATGGCTATAGCCACTTTATTAGGAGTATAATCAGAAACCTGACAAGATTGAAAAATATTTCTCTGAAATTTTGTAACTTAAACCATAACACAACACTTTAAATGTTGGGTGTATAGAATCCTATTTCCATATAATGACTACTGGACACATTTTTTCCAAGATCAAAAGACAAAGCACTTAGGAGGCCCCACAGCTCAATATTTCTAGCATTTTATATTCAAGAATACCCTCAAACCCAAAAGAGTCAGAGTACACAGCTACTAGGTTTCCCCCTTAGTTCCCTCATTTCCCTTCCCCTTAGTTCTTTAACCATTTATTCATTCCATCAACAAACATTTTTGAATGGAGTGTTGCTTCAACAGAGTTGGCAGTTTGGAAGGAGGGTACATTTGCCAAACATTTAAGCTCATAATTGTCACTTAGAAAGTGTTAGCAAATGAATAAATAAGTAAACAAATTTATTTGGTTATCTAAATCTATATCATTCTTGAGTTCCAGATAGGAAGGTGTACCTGTTTATATTGGCTATTAGAATTTCCTCTCCTATATGTTCATATTCTTTCTCTGTTTTTCTATTGGATTGTTGTTTTTGTATGAATATGTAAAAATTCTTTATATATTCTGAATACAAACCCAGTTATATGTATTAAAAATACCTTTTCCGGGGCTGGGCGCGGTGGCTCACGCCTGTAATCCTAGCACTCTGGGAGGCCGAGGCGGGTGGATCGCTCAAGGTCAGGAGTTCGAGATCAGCCTGAGCAAGAGCGAGACCTCGTCTCTACTAAAAATAGAAAGAAATGATCTGGCCAACTAAAAATATATATAGAAAAAAATAGCTGGGCATGGTGGCGCATGCCTGTAGTCCCAGCTACTTGGGAGGCTGAGGCAGTAGGATCGCTTAAGCCCAGGAGTTTGAGGTTGCTGTGACCTAGGCTGACGCCATGGTACTCACTCTAGCCCGGGCAAAAGAGCGAGACTCTGTCTCAAAAAAAAAAACAAAAAAAACCTTTTCCAAGTCTGGACCTTGTTTACCTTTACTTATAATGTATTTCAATGCATACAAGTTTTAAAGTAATCAAATTAATTTTTTTTGTCTTTAAGAAATCCTTCTCTACCTTGACAGCATAAAGAAAATTCTTCTGTATTTTCTTCTAAATTTTCCAAGTATGTTTTATATTTAGATCTTTAATCCATCTAGTAAGTATTTTTTAATATACTATGAGGTAGAAATCAATTTTCTTTTTCTGCATCATTCTTGAGCCATTTCTTCACTAATATGCTTCTGTTACATACCAAGTTTCAATATTTTTACATCTATTTTTTGGTTCTCTACTCTGGTTCAACTGTCTTTATCAGGCCAAAGATCTTAACCTAAAATTGTATGCAAAATTTTGCAAGTATCTGGACATCTGCTCTTTTACTTAGAGGGCAGAGGCTTCACTGAAATTCTAAAATGGAGAATACAATCCAAAAAAGGTTAAGAAGTACTCTTCTTTAAAAAATGGCCATTCAAAGAACACTAATGAGAAACAATCTATTATACAAAAGGAATTAAAGCCTTAAGCATTGTAAGGGAGGCTATGGAATCTCACCTAGAGCTTTAATCACATAATAGAAAATAATTTTTCCAGCGTGATTAGTTATAGCCCCACTTCAACCAGGGAAATAAAACCACCCTTTCAAGGTCTCTTACAGCAAAACAATACAAAACAAAGCCCCATAAAACCACAGAATTTAGAGCTAAAATGAACCCTAGATATTGCCCAACATAAACTGTATTTTTGGATGAGAAAACCAACAATTAAATGACTTGGCCAAGGTCAGAGAACTTGTTTAATGGCAGACCTGGTAATGAAAGTCAGGTCACTACACTCACAGAACACTGTTCCTAGCTCTGAATCATGGTGTCTGTATTCAACAGTGAAGAAGGTGCAGCAAGTGGGGCGGGAGTGGAGAGGAAGGACAGAAATGATACAGCATGGGAAACAGAAGAGCACACACTGAAAATACATTTAAAGCCTCATACATTTATGCATGAGAAATGTGAAAACTGTTTTTAATCCCAACTATAATTCTATCTTGGGAAAAATAAGCCAATAGGCTTAAAAATGCTCTTATCCTTTGCCCAAGCAACCCTCACTCCAAAGAAATTACTTTAAGAATTCAACTGAAAAATATTAATAAAACTATCATGCCAAAATACATTTACAGTAACTTTACTAACAAAAGCAAAAAACAAAACAAAACCTTTAAGTATACTTTGTAAATTGAAAATTATGATTCATCAAATTGATTGAACATTATGAAAGAATTAAAAATGACAACTAGGAAAACCATGTAGAAATAAGCTAAATTAAAAAGAAAAAACAAGCATACATGCATAAAAAATTATGTCCCCAAAATTTTGCATAAAAACACAAGGGAATTTGCAAAGACTACAAGTTTGATTTATAAGCAGTGTGATCATGGCTGATTTTTTTCCAACTCATATTAAATTCCTCCAGAAAAACTAAGACATTAATGTGATTGTTGTAACTGTTCAAACAATATAAAGATACAGATACAGTAAAAAGTTAAGTTTTCCCTCACGCCCTTTCCATGCTCATAAACATATATACTCTGGGGGCTTGGTTATTAATTACAAAGATAAGATCACACATTATATATTTCTCTGCAAATTATTTTTCACTAAAAATGTTTCACTATTAACCACCCCCAAGTCAACAGTTCATCTCTTTTAACGATGACATGATACTCCATATATGAATATATTATGATTTATCTATTTCTTTATCCTTATTAATGGACATTCAGACTACAAATTTTTTTTTTTTGCTAGTTTAATGCTGTGATGAATGTCTCTGTAATGTCTCCCTAGATATTGATGCTTTTCTTTCTATAGAATAAATTCTCAGAAGTGGGACTGCTAGCTCAAAAGGTTTAAATATTTAAGTGATAGTGAGATGCCTTTCCAAAATAACTTTATAATTTGAAATTACCAAAAATAATGGTAATGGTTTCCTTTTCTCCACATCTATTCTTGCAGTGGATATAATCCCTTTTTAATTTCTGCCAACCTGATGATAAACATCCCTCTAATTTTAAAATCTGATGCTACAGAGTTATACGTAACATTCCCACACATTTCTTTTAATCTTTATCTTTCTCTTATTTTTCAATCAGTCTTTCAAATGGATTTACTTATATTATTGGTCTGTTTAAAGAACCTGGCTTTCTACATTTTTGTTAGGTTTCTATTTAATTTTGACCTACCTTTTGCTCATTTTGTTCTTTCCCTAACTTCTTAAGAGAAATATCATTGCTTTTCATTTCTTTTAAAGTAAGTATTTAAGGCTATAAATTTTGCTCTAAGTATAGCTTTAGGTATGTGTAATAAGTTTAGACTGAAAAATTTTCTTTTTTAGTACTTGTTAGATAACACAAATGACAAGTTACATGAAAATAAATGAAAAGAATAACATTTTTGATGGAAAACAACAATTTCCAAAGCCGACTGTTAAGTTCCCTCCCTCATCCCCCAGGAGTGTGAACATAAGTCACACCAATGAAATATTTTATAAAGTAGATTCTCATCTCTTTACAAAATTCTTCAGAGCAATTCAAGATGATGCTTAATATCTTAATCCTTACTGGAGATGTCCAATTTCTGCAAAATTCTAGTTTATATCACTGGTACTACTATTATAAAGGTGGAAAATCGACTAAATGCAAAATGGGGGATTCCGGAGGCAATTAAATGCAGCATCAACTATCAGTTTGTAACAATCTAAATCTTTAAAACTTCTACTTTGGGCCGGGCGCGGTGGCTCACATCTGTAATCCTAGCACTCTGGGAGGCTGAGGCTTGTGGATTGTTTGAGCTTAGGAGTTCGAGACCAGCCTGAGCAAGAGCGAGACCCCGTCTCTACTAAAAATAGAAAAGAAATTATATGGACAGCTAAAAATATATATAGAAAAATTAGCCGGGCATGGTGATGCATGCCTGTAGTCCCAGCTACTCGGGAGGCTGAGGCAGCAGGAATGCTTGAGCCCAGGAGTTTGAGGTTGCTTTGAGCTAGGCTGATGCCATGGCACTCTAGCCTGGGCAACAGAGTGAGACTCTGTCTCAAATAAATAAATAAACAAAACCTCTACTTTGATATACCGTCAAAATATTTTTTAATATCACTCACCTGCTGCAAACCCTGTGTCCCAGACACAGGTACTTGCATGATGGTTTGACCTTGTCCACCAGGGACAGCCTGGACCATGATAGGTTGGCCAGTTGATGTGATTAACTGGCCTCCACTGACCTGCACCATTAATGGCTGCCCCTGGACCTAGAATGAAATAAAATAAAAACAATGAAATAACATAAGACACCAAATGGTTTTTACCAAAAGACAATCACTGGAACTATTCTGCTGCCTTGCTAGAGAAGGAAAAGGTAGGAGAGACACTAAGAAAGTATGTTTGAGTCCTTAAGTTATCCTCAAATTATCTGTGGTATCACCAGATGCCAAGTTCAATACTTTATGGTCAGATACAATGGAGTATAGCTGGAGTCTCTGGGAAGTCTCAATAGATAAAAGGCATTTAGCACCAAACACAGGCTAAAACCATGACAAACATTTAAAATCAAGATGCCAATGCTATTTGCCTTTTTAAACTAATATCCAGGAATGGTCTCTAGTTAGGGCTGGAGAGGAGGCAATGAGAGGGAGAGGTGATGGTGGTAATGGTGGCTGAGTGCAAATTCTAAATAACTTGGATAAAGTAAACCAAACTGTACCCAGCAATGACTCCAGGAAACTGAGTAACAAGGCTCTGGAAATTTATATGGAAGATCCTTTTCTCCCCACAGTCTATCAAGCAAAAATGAAATGTATACCTTTTACCCTCTTTGCCTCACTCTGTGAATTCTAGTTATGTTTCTTGTTTAAGGAGCTCACTACTAAAGACTTTCTGGAAACATTTTCTGGTCAGTTTGCAATCTCCACAGCAGAGTCCCTCATGTTGGACCCTGAAATACCTGCAGTTATTTTAGCTTTACCAGAACCAATGACAAATACTGAAATTACAAAGAGCAGTTAAGTGTACAAATACAATTCCCAACTTTCAGGGTCCTATAAGTAAACAGGCTACTCTACAAGACTCTGTCACATCTTGAGTTTCAATACAAAAATACCCAGTAGAATGCTTTCTGGAAGCCAAAAAATGAGCCACTTTAGAAGTGAACTGGAATGATCAACATAACAGCTAAAAATTCAAAACTTTCATTTTCAGATTCTATCTTTGTTTCAAGGAATTATTTGTCACACAATAAAAGACTATATATATACATAATATATATACAATGAATATATAAAATATTCATTGTTAATGATAGTGCAAGTATGTTCAAATAACAGCAATTAATTAAAAGATCAATCTGTCCTAGATGAGTAGGTCAGGTACTAAGACCCTCCTACCACCACCACCACCACCACCACCACCGTATCAGAATTACCAGGAACATTCCAATCCCAGGTTTTGTTAAACTGCCCATTGAGAACTCCACTTTACTTTTAAGGAGTTTACAGCCTGACTCTCTCATGCTTTCTCCTTCCCTTACTTCCTCATTCCAAACCAAATTCCCTTTGCTATACCAATGTTTGCATATTCTGTATTAGGAAAGATTTCTCAGAATACTTATTACATGAGTAACTGAAAGAACCATTTAAACTTCTCCAAATATAATGAGATCCCTAGAGGAGAGGTTTCTATTTTTTCTGTAAAGCGTTTCCATTTCTTTTAAATAAAATCTATATAAGCAGGGAACACAAGTTTTAAAACATAAATATCAATAATTTTCTGGCTATCCTTCACCTTACTTTCTCCCCCTACCGACATGTTATTGTGCGCATGATGAACGACTTGAGACTCCAAAAAGCCCACTGTATTTACAACATAACAATGATTACAAGGACACATGCATCAGACAAGAAGCCATACAGTTAAGAGCATGTTACACTCCCATTCCACAAATGGTTAATGACAATCCAAAATACTGTTTTATCTATGAGTAAGATGAAGCAAGCATGAAAAACATGAACAAGCTGTTGGACTGTGAGATTCGAATACAGTTCGGGAGTAACTACAAGCTCAGCTTCTTTTAGCCTAATTTATATTCAGAATTGGCTGGACATCATCACCAAACACTAGTGATGGCAGGGGTGGAGGTGGGACTTAAAGGGTAAAGTGAAATAATTATTAATATTATACAATAAAGGGCAGTTAACTGCAGGATGCTTAGCAGCACTAGTATTAAATAATAGAGTGAGATGCCAGTTCTGTATTCTAGGTCCTACTTTAAATCATTTCTAATTCAATGGAGGAAAAAAGATAGGGCACCCAAATCTTGCCAATTTCTCAAAAATATTAATATAGTCATTTTAGTAAAAGTAACCTAGACACAGAGTATACTAGTGCTTCCTAATCCTATTTTTTTTTTTTTTACAGGAACTGGCCAAATTATAGCCCTATTTAGGATAAACTTGGTCATACATAATGTTAAAGAACTGCACTGGTTAACTAAGAATTTTTACAGTGGCTATAATACCTAAGACTTATAGAAAGCATATCCATCCCCGCCCAACCAAGAGGTATGTGGGATAATCTCTGCAGAGATTTAGTAATAAGACAGCTCACTATTTCCCCAGGAAAGGTAGTGAAAAAACGTCAGTTAAGATTAGCAGGATTCAGTGCTTAGATAAAACTTGCCAAGTGTAACGATTATTTTGCAGTTGAATTGTCCTTTTAATCAAAATAAAGCACAATCTAATCTAGTTCATCTGTGTCTTTATATATGTATATACTTCCTTCACTATAATACAAATAATCACTAAGTTTTATCATGTAATTGAGACAGAGTTGTAGCTCTGAATAAGTTCTAATCCCACGTGTAAGAATTTCTTCCTGTCACTTAAACCATTTCTTTTCCAGGCATTCCCAAAGAAGCACACTAGCCAAATGCAATTTTCAAGAAAACTGATACAGGCTCACTACATGACTTGGGCATGAAACATTAGGAAACTGGCATCTTATAAGCCTCAAAGAAAAGTAAGCAGCATCAAAGACATGCAACCGACTTTGCCATTCCTACTTGAGATCCTAATACAAATAGCACCAGACATGAGGAGAGGAGAAGTTCATGCAGTGCTCACAGAGAATCAGAGAGGGCACCACTACCTGGAGGGTCTGGACTTGCTGGCCTGAGGCGGATGCCACCTGGGCCTCAGTCTGCAACTGGACAGCAGTGACACCACCCTGCTGCTGAGAACAGGAACAGGAAGAGCTTGAAATGTGCCAGGAAGGAAATGTATAGTTCATGACATGAGATCACCTCCTTACCTCTTGAGGGAAAGGGAGGGAAGTCTTTTCAAAGCCCCATTCTACCCAGGACTTTCAAAATGTACAGACTCCCTATACTAAAGCTGTTGTGTTGAGGGTAGCAGGATCAAAGATATTAGCCCTTGTCTTCACTTCCATGACGCAAAAACATCAAAATAGCTGTTACTATTAACACAAAAATCTGCAAGGCAGTCCCTTCTCTTCAGAAATAGGAATTTGATCCTTCTGCTTATACAATTATTTTAATATTCTTTTTATTTCCTCAAATGAGTTCACAGGAACAAATTGATCAGGCTGTAACAGCCTCAAGTGACAATGAACAATTTTGGGGGCCTAAATGCAATAACCAAGAAAGGAAGAATAAACTAATCACTGTGAACCAAGATCATCTTCATTACGTCACTGCTCCTGTGTCCTAAAACTAAGATTATTTCTACCCCAACTGGACTGCCTTAGAAGCCACGGTTTCAGTGATCAAACTTTATTTTTATATCCCCTGATGGTAAGTTCGGACAAAACAAAAATCCACGCTCCAGGCTATGAATGGAGGACTCTTTGAGGAAGCCCCTTCTGTAAGAAGGCAGTTGAAGAAGTTGCCAGAGCCATAGTAGCTGTGTGGAAGGGAAGGCCAGCAAGAGAGTTTAAATAATTAATCTCTTTTAATCAAGAGTGGTTGCTTCCTTTGATCATTAGATCAAAACAATTCATCATCAACATTACCTTTGCATTAGCTAAGTTCTCTTTTGAAAATAAAATATTCCCAAGATATCAATCTTGGCCTAAGGTCAAACTGAAGCATAAGAAATTTCTTTTCTTCTAGGAGTGGGGGAAAAAATGAAGTTTTACTAAAATAAACCCAGGCATAAAGCATCAGAAAATGAGATCTGTATAGAGATTCAAGAAAGCAATCTATCAGTTAGGAATAAACCAGTAGCAAGAAATTCCTTTCTAATATGTACTTATCCATAAGAGTGGCTTGTCTAAACATTATCCTAATGTTAAACTAGAGCTTTTGATTAATAGATAAAAACTGTAGTGGATCAAATCAAAGAACAGTGGATTTCTTGGAAGTTGACTATCATGCTTTGTCTGTTGTGGCCAAACCCTTACTAAACCAGAAGTTAGCTCAAACAAAAATAGAAAACAATAAATTGAATCCAGGAAAAAAATAAACCAAAAAACCCTCCAAATTTCCATCTGAAAAACAGACTATGTTCTTTTGACTTTTAATGAACTAAAAGGGACAATTTATTATTAAACCAGGTTCTCATTAAGAGCAGATTCTAAGTGGTCATGGACTGGATACAGTGCTTCACAAGCTATCACACCCAGTATTTCACAAGATCTGGTACTTCTCAAATAATTCCCCATGGTAATATTCCAACCAATTGAGTAGTACTGTTAAAAGTAGTTTTACTTCATACCTGCTGCTGAATCTGTCCAGCCTGCACAACTATTTGCTCTGTGGAACTATTGCTGTTTGCTGTATATTGCTCCATGGTCCCTCCAAGTTAGAATCCTGTCCACAGTGAGCTTCACTCTGGAGATACTAGAAGACTATGAGGTGCACACCTATTAGAAAGGTTGGGAAAGAAACTAAAGTGAGATTGTTGATAAAGGCCTGGCCAGACAATTAACCTTGATAACTTATCACTGTACTTTCTTTGCAAGAAAACAGGATAAGAGAATAGGAAATGCTTATATTCAGTATCACTGACTATACTCAGGATTACATGGTACAATCATAACAACAATATAATGCTATTTTCATATTCTTTAAAATGCTTTTGGTCATTTCTTATTAGCAACCTTACCTTTCGATACTACCAGAGCAACACTTGCACCTTAGAAATACTCATTAAGCTACAATATTGCTTTGTTATAAGGCCTACATAACACTTATTTTCAGGTCTGCATATATACTTTAAAGAATAAAGTTAAGCTGTAACACATAATTGTTGCCCACTAAACATGTTACTCCAGTCTGCTACATATGGTAAGCACTTTAAAACTTCAGCGTTTATTACTTAGTAAGTAGTTTACCACAGACCTTACCTCAAATATTTTGTTTATCAAAATCTCAATTAAGTGGCCCGAAGTAACAAAGCTCTAGGAAAGGTTTAAGGGTTTGCATTTTAATCCAGAGCAAGGAAAAAAAAAAGAAATGATACTAACGACAACAATGATATTTATAGATTAGTAGATGTAAGGAAAACTTTAAAATGACGTACAAAGGCTATGATTTTCTCTAAAAACATCTTAAGACATTCCTCAGTTTTGAATTTGGATGCCTACTAACACTCCACCCTTTATTGTATAATTCTAACTTTCTATTATGGCAGTTTTCAAATATATACAAAAAGTAGAGGCAACAGTATACGGAACCTCCAAACACATCATCCAGCTTCAACAACAAGGCCAATCTTATCTCACATATCCCCCACCCCTGGATTATTCTGAAGCAAATCCCAGATAGCATATTACCCCTCAAATTCTATAAACACTGCAGTATCTATTTCTAAAGAATAAAGACTTATCATTTTATCACAATGATACTGTGTCTCCACAATATCATTTTCAAACATTAAGAAATTAACAAGTCCTTACTATCATTAAATATCCAGTCAATGTTCAAATTTACCTTTTTCATACACCCTAAGAGTTGAGGACCACCCTCTTTTAAAAATAAGGGCACACTTAGATAAACTAAAGTGACATTTGAAAACCTTAAATAAAGCATTCAAAAATTAAAATATATAAATTACCAAAGGGTAATTCATCTTGGAAATATGGGGAGAGGGCAGGTAGAAACAAAATGTAGGTAAACCTCTGCCTCCAGTTTTTCTCTAGGCCCTCAAAAATTCCAAAATTTGAATGATAAAATGATGTGACCTAACTGAGCTGCACATTACTGGGGCAAAGTAAGGTATCACTCTCCATAAATCCACACATGGTGAATGAAATGAATCACTTATAAGGTGTCTCAATATGGTGTGAAGGAAGAAATAAAAAATACATTCAAGTGCATGTCCACGTATTTAGGAAGAAATACATTGATATCTAAAATCTACTTTGAAATGCATCAAAAAATAAGATGGATTGATAGATGAAAGGATGGAGAGATAGGTAGGTATCTGGTAAAGCAAGTATGATACAATGTTAACAGTAACCTATAGGTGGTGAGTATATAGGTGCTTACTGTAAAATTCTTTTAACTTCACTGTATGTTTGAATATTTTCATACTAGATGCTGGGAAAATATAAAATTTAAAATAAAAATCAGGCCCATTACTCATAACCAAGATGGATGTAACATAAACGTATATGAATCATAAATAACAGGTTATGCCATCACAGCAAGATGGCCATATGGTTCTCCAAAGCACTGCCGTTGCTCTAACGGAATGCTCACCAGGCAGATTTCTAGCTATAATTTGGATTTACATATAGATTGGCCAACAGGGAGCAAATATGATGAGCAACACATCTTGGTAGTTATTTCTCACTGCATACTCACCAACCGGTCTCTTCTGAATTGGTTTACTAAGTCTGCTCCTGAGAGATTCTGGGCATGGTATAGAAAATCAGGTTTTTGGCCAGACTAGCTCTGCTAGGGAAGTTAACAGGCTTTGTCTCTAATGCACAATACATTTATGTTTCTAAACTAATAAAATTAAGGTCATAAGAGAATATATATGATTTATATGAAATCCTGAAAATAGTAATGTAGAGACAGAAAACAGATCAGTGGTTCCCTGAGACTGGAGAATGGAGGGAGATGCAAAGGGGGAGGTGACGGGGATGGAGGACTAGGAAATGTCTGGAGTGATGAAAATGTTTTACATCTTCATTGTGGTGGTGGTTGCATAAGTGTATAAATGTGTCAAAACTCATCAATATGTACACTTAAATGATTACATTTTGTGTCTAAACTATATCTCAGTAAAAAGTTGACTAAAAAATAAGGATCATAAAAGGAATGTCTTCTGTATTTCAACACTTCCTTCACCCTCAAATCCCCTTCCCATATGAGATCCTTCCTCAACTGATTTCCAGAAATTTACATCTTACAAGACTAAAATATATCATGAAGCACATGGTAATGACTAATAGTTAAGACATTATACAGATTTTTTTCCTTACTAGTTTATCCTGGTAATACAAATGAGTCAATTTAAGAACATTCAAATCTATTATACTTTGAAGAATAAAAAAGGAAACAGCTTCAAATCTAGTAGCAATTCTTCCTCACATTAATGAGGGAGTGATTCAGCTGTAGCATGATATTGAGACTGTTAATGGTGAATTCTATAAGCAACCAGCTTCACTGAAGCCCTATGTTCCTACTACTGTGAGCTTCAGTTAGCAGAACTGCAATATAATTTGACACATTGTCTGTCCTAAAGTGCTTCTCTGCCCAAGATTATGACAAAATTAAGCCAGGCAGAGTTAGTCTGTCCACATCTTGCTCGTAACACAAAGTTTTGAATTTTTTTCCTCAAAGAAAGAGAATCAGAAAGAGTCTGATTTTTTCCTCAAAGAGAGTCTGGGGTATGTGCTTATTCTGGCTAGCATAAAAATTCTCTTCCTATATCATCCCCACTCCACCATTTCAAGGCTCAGAAATTTAGCTGACCACTAGGAACTCATCTATGTGAACCAAAATTTCCAGAAACCCAACTAGTATAAGGATAGGAAAAGCCCTCAAATTACCATATTTGACAATCACTACCAGGCAAAGACTAGAACAATAGCTTTCTAACTTTTTGGACCACAACCCACAGTGAGAAACACATTTTGCTATTGCAACTCAGTGCACACATAACAAAACATATGTAACTGAAACAAAAGTTTCCTGAAATAATATTTATCCTTATACAACATAAGATGTACTGATATTTTCTATCATAAAAAATTATCAGCAGCACCGACCTTCTCAATTTATTTTATAACTCAACAAATGGGTCTTGATACATGTTTAGTAAGACTAGACAGACAACAAAGGGCTGTCCAGCTTCCCCATCATCCTATAGGTTTCTGGATTGGAGCTTCCTACTTTGTTACTTCTCTCCACTAATGATGTGCCAGACACTATTCTAAAGGTTTTAAAAATAAAAAAGGTCACAGTGGCTCACTCCAGTAATCCTAGCACTTTGGGAGGTTGAGGTGGGAGGTGAGGCATTTGAGACCAGCCTGAGCAACATAGTGAGACCCCATCTTTACAAAAAACCAAAACAAATAAAAAAGAAATCTCTGATGACGATCTTAACTTCAAAGAGTCTTTAACTTTTGTAACATAGTGAAAATGTGTACTAGAATCCTGAGAGAGAAACAAAGTAATATGGGAGCTGGGAGAAAAGTGATTTCTTTGTGAGGGCAGACACTTCTTCTAGCTGGGGATAAATCAACGAAGTCTTTAGGAAAAGGTGTCATCTAAACTGGTCTTAAGTGTGAGAAGGATTCAGCTACGTGATGATGTGGTTGGGGGTAAAGTACTCCAAATCAAGAGAGCATAAAAACGGGAACAGGAAAATTTCGGCATATGAACAGACTAAAAGGCCCCATGTCCAGAGAGAAGCACAAGGGGCCACACTACCATCTCTCAAAATGCCAGGCAAAGAAGTTGTTCCATAGACAGATGGAGACTCTAGAGATGTTTAGCAAAAAAAAGCGACTATATTATAAATGCCTTTTAGAAAGATGTCTAGCAAAAGTATTTGGTGGTTTTGATGTTACAGATATACCCATTTTTAAATTACCAAGGTTAAAACATCTATCCCAAAGGCAAATATAACCTGCCCCATCTATCAATATGGATAATGTAGGAATTAAATGAATTTAGAAAATATTTAACAACAAAGAAAAACTCATTATAAAAAGTGAGAACAAAAACTGTCCCCAAAGTTTTGGTACTGGAAAGAGCACTGGACTAGAAGTGTCCTGAAACCTGCCAGTTGTATGACCTTAGTAAATGTGACAACCTACTCTACGTGCCAGGGAATGCACTAAATACTTCACATGAGCAAAAATAATTTTTAAAGTCCTATGACAAAAATCTTTCCTTCCCCAAAAGAGGTCAGCCAATGGTAGGAGGCAGAACCCACAAGTCAGAAACTTGTTTTTCTGGAAAACGTATAGTTCTAGATCCCTTCTACCTGAACCTCCAGACAAAATAACTGCTTTCGAAAAATTCCTTAGCAAGATATACAAGTGTTTTTTTACTAACTGGGCTTTCCTGCCTAAATTCTCACTACTACTGCCCACTTTCCTATCCCATCTTTCCACCTCAAGCACACAGCACAATTTGAAGCCCCTGCACGTGCTTATCTGTGAGCAATGCTCTTCCATCTTTCCTGCCTGAAGAAATCCCACCATCTGTCAAAGCCAATCAAAAGTGTGGTGGTGAGAAGCATTTCACCGAGGTTGTTGCTAGCTCAGGCATCAATACCTCACAGCACTGAACTTTGCTCCTTTATAGCTCTAACCGTTGGTATTAATTAGGTGTTCACTTGTCAGTCTCCACCAGGCAGGCACAGATATTTACCTCTACCCACTCCCTCCTTAGCACATGGATGATGCCTCGCACGTACTGCTGGATAATTGGTTGCCACCGGAATTTTACTCTCATCCTAAAGAAAATCCCACAACACTCTTAAATTTCTAAATATCAGCTGAGAAAAAGTTAACACGGGGTTAGAAAGTGTATCAAAAACAACCAAAAGCCTAGCCTGACACATTCAAAGTGACATAGAAAAGTGAAAGCAAAAAAAATATTACTGTACTACATTCCCAAGGGAGAATTCACAGAATGAGCAATGGATAAGACTATTAACAAGAACAGCAAGTTGCGCTGCCTCCAGGAAAAAGAATGCACAAGGCTATCAATCTTCTAAGAGTGAGGTTCTAGGCACCAAATGGACTGGCCTTACAGCCCGGGCAAGAAAGAGAGACCGTTCGGTTGGGCTCCGAGACGGAGGTGTGCGGTTCAGCGACGGAGAGCGGGGCGGGGAGGAGAGGAAATGACGAGCCAAAGGGGGTGGTAACGGCGCCGGGCCGGAGACCCGGGCTGAGCGGGCCGGGAGGAGGGGCGCGGCGGGGCAGGGGGAGTGGGCGAACTAATGGACCCCCTCCCCCGACCCGGGTGGCTGTGGGGGCGGGCGGGCAGCACTCCGAGGCCACCGCCGCACTCACGGCCCTGTGGCCGCAGCGCCCACCCTCCGCAGGCCTCCCCCCGACCCAGAGGGGTTGCAGA
This sequence comes from Varecia variegata, assembly GCA_028533085.1. Taxonomy (NCBI): domain Eukaryota; kingdom Metazoa; phylum Chordata; class Mammalia; order Primates; family Lemuridae; genus Varecia; species Varecia variegata. The sequence goes on from CM052441.1 coordinate 88,509,369, forward strand.
CAGATTCTCCTCACGAGCTCTGTGGGGCGCGGGCCCCGCAGGACGTGTTTCCCGTCTCAAGGGCCGAAGCGTAGAGTGCAAGGGCAGGTTTAAGTGTGAGGCCGGAACGATAAGGAGGAAACCGCCGAGGCCCGGGGCGCGCGTGTGTACCTGAGTGTACGGGCATTCGCGGCAGGCAAGCCCACCAGCCCCGAGCCTGGGGCCTGAGAACCTGGGCCTGAGGGTCGGGGAAAGGGAGAGCACTTCCAACTGGCACTGGCACCGAGTAAGGGTCGGGACCCTGAGGTGCCCGCTCCCGGGGGCGCCATCCTCGGGCGGGGCGGCCCCTGCAGGCCTCGGCCGGGAGTGCCCCGAGGAGCTCGCAGGCTCCGGGTTGGGACCGCCAGCCGCCCCGCTCGGCTAGGCTCAGCTCGACTCCCCGGGCTCGACGGGCGCCTGGGCCTCTCCTGAGTGGTCAGCGAGACCCGCCAATCGGGGCGCTGGGGCCGGCTCTGGGCCGCTGGATATTGGCTCCTCACACTCACCGTGCCTCGCTCCCCCGGTTCGCTGCCCGCGCTGATTGGCTCCAGTACCGGACTCCGAAACCCAATCAGAGGCTCCAGCCGCCGCTGCCGCCGCCACTGCCGCTGCCTCGCAAAATGGCGAACCTGAACAAAGGGGAATCGGGCCTCCCTCCAACCGCCTCCGCGCAGGCGCCTCTGAGACCACGCCCCCTAACTCCTGCTCCGGGCTCGCTCCACCCCCCAGAAGAGCACTGCGCAGGCGTCCCTTGAAGCCACGCCCACCTCCCCGATTAGATTCCACCTCCGGCCGAAGGAATACGCAGGCGCCTTCAAGGCGCGCAAGACCTTTCAACTCAAACACCGCCCTGAGCATTGTAGCACGCAGGCGCCAACTAGCCCCCTTGCCGACTGCCCACCCCTTTTCAAGGGGCCACTGGAACACACCCCTGGGGCTAATGCGCAAGCGCCGCTCTTTCCAGCTCGCTGTCTACACTCTCGTCACGCATGCCTGGGCGGCGGCGGGAAACCACGGAATTTACCGCCGGAAGTGCGGCGGACATCACCAAAGAGTGCGGGCTCGGGTAGCTTGCTAGAGGGGCTCGCTTCCGCCCCGCTACCGGGTAGGGGGCGGCCATCTTAGGTGCGTGCAATTAAAGGCTGTGGCGGGATTGGTTCCGCATCTGGGCTCCTCTGCTGCTCCCCACCTACCAGGGTCGGATCCGGAGCCCTTCCCCGAGGGGCGGGGACCTCCTAACGGCCGACTCCTTTCCAGGTGAAGGGTGACCCGGGTACGTCGGGGCTTTGAGCGAGCCTCCCCACGCCTTCCCACGGGACCCCAGGACAGACCCTACGCCCATGCACACGCTCTAGGATAGGAGACAGAATGGGAGCCTTCTCTAGACTCTTCTCAACCCCCTCCCCGAATAGGGGAGGTGAACGTTCCTCGAGAGGCCGCCTTTCCTCTCCCCATGCCTGCGGCTGAGCCCCTGCCCGGTACACTCTGTGGTTGCGGCTTAGCCGGGCTATGGCCAAGTCCCTCCTTTTTTCTTCTAAGCTAAACCCACTGGGGAAATGCTTTTGCGTTGTGCAGGAAAAAGGAGTGTGTCCTAAGTCCGCCTTGCTCGGGAGCGGCAGTGAAGAAAGGAGGCGGTGTGTCTTAGGACCGCCTTTGCTTCTGGCGGGGCTGGGCGCTCCAGGAAAGCGCGAAATGCTAGCGGGTCGCCGCAGTGTCCAAACTAAGGCATTCCTTGCTCCAGAAGAGTTTCGTGTTACTTCCCAGATTCAGAATGCACTCACATTCAGCGATAAACGTGGGGAGGAAAAACTACTAAGTGGGTGTACAGGGCAAACTGAGTATAATATATTAAGGCTGCCTAAACATTTTTACTTCCTTTTCCCTTGTCATAGCTGAAGAAACACTTAAATTCTGGAAATAGCGACTGAGTATCATGGCCAGCAGCCTTAATGAAGATCCAGAAGGAAGCAGAGTGCGTAACAACTATGAACTTATTGGTGAACTGAAATTCAGAATAATTGAGGTCCAAAGCATAAACACTTTTTAATTAAACCAATAATTGAATTGTCTTTTTTTCTCTCTAGCTGATTTACTGAAGAAAGGCTAATACGATCCTAGACAGGAACCATCCATCACTTTCCTTTTACACATGCTTAATTCGTTGTAGTTAACTCCTTCAATTAAATTCTGCACATTAGGCTTTAAATCAAATTACAGGAGGGGCGGGGGAGGGGGACACAGAATAAAGAAAAATGAAAGAGCTTAGTACTTTTCTGTGTCTAATAAAACATTTTCTTTTCCTTTGACCATTTTAGATCACTTATGTGAAAGGAGACCTTTTTGCATGCCCCAAAACAGATTCTTTAGCCCACTGTATCAGTGAGGATTGTCGTATGGGCGCTGGGATAGCTGTTCTCTTCAAGAAGAAATTTGGAGGGGTGCAAGAACTGTTAAATCAGCGTGAGTTTTGGAAACAGCTTACCTGTTTTGATTTCGTTATACTTTAATAAACAAGATGTGCATGCAAAGAGGGGGTTCCTAATAACTGAGTGCTTTTTGATTTAAGTTTTTCCTCCACCATAATGGGCTCTAGTTTGGTCCCTTATCACACCAAACCTGAATTCTTGTAAGAGTTTCTCATCTCTTCCTCCTCTATCGTCAAACTTTCTTAATAATGTTACTCCACTTCTCTGACACCTGTAATAACTCTGAAGTGCTTAGCAAAGTCCACAGGTATTAGCTTGGCATTTAATATACTTACCAATATACTTAAAGAGAAGTTTAGAAACCTTATCCTTACAGACCCCTCCCATCACTTTCTAGTAATGATTTAAAACCAGAGATGTTCGTTAGAATCATGTGGAGCTTCTGAAACAGTTTCTCAGACCACATTCCAGGCTTACTAAATTAGTGTCCCCTGGTGATTCTGATCCCAGCCTTACATAATTTCTTACTACTTTATAGTGTAGTTATTTGTAAAGATGATGCCTTCTCTGGATTGATAACTCTTTAACAATTAAGGACTTTTTACTATATCTGTATTCTTCATAATATGCCTTTACACAGCTCTTGTATGTAAAAAGATCATTATTGAGTAAACATACATTTGGCACGTGAAAAATGGTATACATTCTAAGCCAATTTCAAGGCAATAGACACTAAAATTTTTTAAGTGGGCAAGTGAGGATGTATTTGCAATTAGGGGCTGGACAAAAGATGAGATGTGAGTAGGCATGATGTACGAAAGCTGTTCGTTCTAGAACACGATATTTGAGAAGGCTGATAAGGAGCAAAGTGGTCATAGGACATGATAGGTTTTTTCATCATTGAAAATTATTTCTAGTTGTGAGGTAAACTCAGATCGATAAAGATTTAAAAACAATGGAGATTGGTGGGTTTTTTTTTCCATTTCTACTATTAAATAACTGTTTTTCTTAGAAAAGAAATCTGGAGAAGTGGCTGTTCTGAAGAGAGATGGGCGATATATATATTACTTGGTAAGGTGGGGCCATTTTCTTTTCCTGGGCCAAGTTTTAATACATTCTAAGGATTGGTGAATGGATGGGCTGCACTACGTTTGTATTGATCACAGTGCTCCATTCTAGACAATAAAGGATGTTGAAAAGCTTCTGATCTCATGACAGCTCAGGTCCAGTGGTGCTGACTGCTAGGGACACTGGGTTAGAAAGGAATGTGAGGCTGCATCCGAGCTCCTTGGGAAAGAGTACTGTGCCTTTCACCATAAGCCTGTTCTAAGACTTGCAAAAGTTAAGGATGCTTCCATACGTTTTTTTCCTAGACACAATGAGGTAAAAACAATAATGTCTCAAAAGACAGATTTCCCAAAGGGGTTTTCTCTTATTTTTCCTTGTCAAATACAGTGCGAGGTAATACCCAGCTTCTCTTCTGCCTGCTGCCTGAATGTAGGATTCTTTAACTGCCCAAATGGTTTTTGGTCCCAGAAAAGGTGTGGCTTACTTAGTGATGGTGATAAGTGACTCACAACCAAACCACTGCAAGCCCGCTCTGGATGGCAAACTGAATGGAGAGATGTCCTAACCCCTTTGAATTTTGTCCTTAAGGCTGATGTCACTTCCAGTGTTTTGGAACACTACCAGTTTTCTGTCTGTTATTTTATATAGAGAAACAACAAGCACAGTTTCTAAATAAATAGAGGCTCTTTATGGGATTTTTAGTTATTAAGGGTTCTTTCTTGTTATAGATATGCTGCTTATCTCTTGGAAGTGGCACAAAGACTTTCGTCTATGTTGCTTAAAAACACTTGACAATAGGCACAACCTGCTAATCTCATGGGTTTCCTGGGAAAAGGAAAGATTACTGCATGGCAGAGTCTAGGTTTCTCAGTCTCTACTTAGTGGATTTTCCTGAGGGCCTCCCATAACAGTGTGGAAGGGGCAGTATGACATTTGTCATCCCTGCTCTAGACTAATTATTCTATAACAATGCGCTTGTTTTTTTATAGCATCCTGATAATAATACAGTTACCGAGATGTTGGGGGAATGTGATGACTTTTCCATTGGCTATCATTTTGAGATAATCAGAGTTTGAATCCTTTCTTTGTGCCTAGATTACAAAGAAAAGGGCTTCACACAAGCCAACTTATGAAAACTTGCAAAAGAGTTTAGAGGCCATGAAGTCTCATTGTCTGAAGAATGGAGTCACGGACCTCTCCATGCCCAGGCAAGGAAATCCAGGACCCTAAATGAAGATTTGATTGGTAGGGTTTATTGTCTTACCCAAAGACAAACAACTTAAAAGCTTAATCCAAAATGTAGATTTAAAGGTGGACAAATTTCAAAACTTTGTAAAATCACAAGTGAACCAGTTGACCTTAGGCCAAGGCACAGCCATTTTCTAGCTTGAGCTGAATGAATCAGGACAATTAACTTGACACATACCTGCCTCAGCCTACTTAGTGGGGAGGAACCATTGTTATTTAGTCACATTTATTGAATTCCCAGCATCCTCTGCTTGAAGTTTGGCCTCTGTTTCTGAAACAATGTAAGCTAAAGAATCAAGACTAAGCAATTGTGATTTCTCTCTTGGACCATTTCTGGTCTCCCTAACCTATTAATCCTGTGTCATTGAGAAAGTTGTAAATTATCACTACCTTTTATACTGCATGTTTGTTTGTGGTCAGTATGGGAAGTAGCCTGAGGGTCTGTCCCTAATGTAACTTCTTGGACCCTAACTATTGGGAACTTAAAGGAATGACATTGAGGGTTCAATAGCTCCTTTGCTTGCTTGCTTTTCCTGTCACTGTAGTAGTTTTATTCCAAGCCCATGTTACTTTGAATGTGGCTACAGTGTCCCTTATCTTACATTGGTCTTTAATTATGGCTTGTGTGTAAGAAACTACTTTTTTAAAAAAATCACAATTCTTTGTGTACTTAATTATCACATTATAATATCAAATTAGCAATTTTAAGCCTCTCTTTTTTCCTTAGAGATGTTGAGGATTGAAAGTAACATCTTAGAAGAAAGGTGCCAGGTAGTAGAATTTTATGGGCTGATTGAGGTTTCTCACCGGGGTGTTGCAAAGACCTTACTCTTGGAGTGCAACCAGCTTAGCATTTCTCAACGTTACATCTTGACTTTCTTTTGGCAGAGATCCTGTTCCTTGTCCATTCTTCTCTTTGTCTTCCTTAACATTTCATTATCATAAATACATTTTTAAAATACCAGCCTTTTCCCCATCCATCCACAGCCAATTTTTATCAGTAGACATAGAGGGATAATGAGTCTCCCATGTCATGGCAGAGGTATACGTTTCTAAATGTAGGATGAAATAGTTGAAAAGTGGTATCTTAGTAGGCAAAGAGAAGTGAAAGTTGTTGGATGTTAAGGCTGTCTAGGAATAGTCTTAGGTGACTCATAAGAAAAATTGATTTCCCAACTTCCACCATGGCTGTCTATAGGTGTGAGACTAGATAACTTGGTTTTATGCTTTAGGTGGATACAGCCTAAAGGAAGAGGGAAGGAGCAATTTCCTAGATACCTTCATCACACCAATGGAGATGTTTTGTCTTTTTCAGGATTGGATGTGGTCTTGATCGTCTGCAGTGGGAAAATGTATCTGCGATGATCGAGGAGGTATTTGAAGCAACAGACATCAAAATTACCGTGTATACACTCTGAACAGATGAACATTTTGGATGTGTCCATGTTCTCCTCTATCATACCTTCTGGGCCATAGGACTGGGCAAACTGACCTTAAAATGGGCAGAGGAAAGTTTCATGTGAAATAGTCTGTGTCACAAGACAGACTTCGGTTGCGATATTCCAGTATTTGCACTAGGACTCTGGAGGAGGGATTGCTTTGGGTATGCTGTGTTTTTTTTTGCAGAAAGGTAAGGAGTAGGTAGCCTGATGATAGGCAGGGAAACCAGATAGTTGGGCCTATGATCTTGCTTTGCTTCAGTATGCTACTTGATTTGTTTAGCTGGCCACTGAGTGGCAGCATTGATTCTGCTTCTCTGCTTTTTAAGAGGAATTTCAGGAAGGATGATTGTTTTCGTTTGGAATTTTTTGTCATTTGTACACTTACTTTGGTATTATCCTTATGTCATCATATTTACCCTAGGAGAGAGTTATAGGTTGTTTTGTTTTGTTTTGTTTTGTTTTAATTACAAATTGAGTTCTACCTTGTTAACCAGGAATTTGTAGTGACAAAAGTGGAAAAATAAATCTTTTTCTTGGGATTCAGTGAGGTTCTATGGTCATGTCTATATTGTTCTGGACTTGGGTAATGGAGGATTCACCTGTAACTTAATTTCATAGAGTCAGACAGAGGGTCCAGTGGGAAGAGTAGCAAGGTGAGAAATAAGAGGTAAGAATGGACAAGATCTATGGATTAAAATAATCAAAAGGCAGGTTTTTTGAATCTCCTCATGGTGAACTCTTCCTTTCTTCTGTCCATTGCATGGTTTCTGTGATTAAATCTGTCTGAATTTAATCATGAAAACAAATGAAATAATATATGGTAAATGCCTGGCATAGTACTTAGCACAGAGTAGGGACTCAATAAATCGGTAATTCCCAACGAAATCCATATGAATCTTTTTTTAAAAAACAAAGGCCACCTCCTCTCAAAAAGTTCTAATTTGGTGACAGGGTGGGATGGCCAGGTTTCCTTGTGTTTTTAACCTCCATAGAAGATTCTGATGTGTGGCCAACTGGGATTTCCAGAACACTGTAGTGAATATGACTCCCTTTTTCTTCTGAAGCTAATAAGACAAGTCCTCTTGTTTTCAGAGGGATAATAAAATTTATGGATTTAGCCAGTGGTTCAGTATCAGAGCTATTGGGGAAACTGTTTTCTTTTTTCTCCTTACTGTGGAATTAAGAGTTAAAACAACCAGACTTGCTATTGATTTTCTCCCTAGGGTGAACTCTGGGTCTGTCATGGGACTTGCTGCTTTCCGAAGTATAAAAGAACAGCTGGGTTTTAGAAGGGGCTTGTTGAAACACCAGGAAAGCACTGGTTAAATATAATCTTCGTACTTTAGACTTGTGTTCTTATCACATTTCAGCCTGATAAGAGGAAACAGTTTCAAAAAAGTATTTCACTTTTATATTTCTATGTGGAACAGACAAGTTGTTCTCCATGTTGTTAGGGTCGGGGCAGTGCAGGGGCAAGTTCATTATCAAACTTGTAGACTGCGGCTTTTCTTAAAGCTTGGCTTCTGTCCACAGGAAGGAGAGAATGTCTAAATACACAGAATTGAAAATGAGAGCAGGGCGATAAGAGGAAACTTAAAGAATTACAGTATTTCATTTAACTCTCTAAATACAAATGCTTCCCAGCTTATGATGGGGCTACAGCTGGGTAAACCTATTGTTAGTTGAGTTCAGTGGAGGATGTACTGAATATGTACGGTTTCCATACCATTGTAAATCAGGGACTGTTAACACTTGGGTCAAAACATTGGTTTCCTAGGCTTCCTTTAAAGAGATTATGATTTTTTTCGTGGAGTATGAACCTTGATTCTTTTGGCAAAACCAAGTCTCATCCAGGATGGCTGTAATTGGAATTCTGGGACTCAGCAGGAAAGTGATAAAGTGCTTTGTTATGTGCAGATGGTAGTGGTGGGGTCAAATTCCGATGACTTATCACACTTGAAGCCTGGAGAAAGGAGGCATGGCCTGATAATCAGAATGAACACATTATTCCTGGAAACCTAGTTAGAGTTTGGCAAACGCCCAGAAATTCACATGTGAAATTTTGCTTCCACATAGGACTCAAACAAATAGTTAAGAAATGGGACTTTTGACATAATCCTACCATCGCCATCAAATACCACATATTGAATACTCTTAAATGATGTGTTTCTGAACATTGAACTCCTCCTACTTTTCACCCTGTCCTCTCTAATCAAGAAGCTTACTGCTTAATAATTGGTAATTGGGATATAGATATCTTATAACAAATTTCCCATGCTTTTTGTTCCACCTTCTACCATACCCTTGTCTTCAGAGAAGAGAAAAGGCCCTCATTTACAAGTAATCTCAGAAGAAAACATTTTAAGAAGGTCACCATGGTGGGAAGTCCGTATGGGAAAGTTAGCATTCTGTATTGTCTAGACGAGTCCTGGTTTAATCTTCCCTCCCACTTTATAATGTCATGGCTTGGTTCACAGCCTGGGACATCCCTATGCCTGGAACTCACTCACTATTCATGGTAACTTCCAAATGTCCAAGTTCCTTAAAAAACTTGGCCACAGAAAATCCACACCACTACTTTTATTAATGTTGCTGTTTTTCTTTCTTTAAAAAAAGAATCCAACTTAGCATAAAATGCATATTTCAAAGATCTGTACCTTAGGCTGTTTGCCTTAAGTAGCCCCTTTTTGGGGAGTAATTAGGACCTTCAGTCTCACAGATGCCTGGTGCCCATATATGGTTGCATTTCTCTCCTTTCAGGTCTCTCTCCTCTTTCCCAAGAGCAGCATTAGAGAGAGATGCACGGCCTAAATGAATTACAGCATGAGAAGTGTATTTGGAGTCCTCAAAGGGCCTTATCCAGGAGGATTGGTTCATGTTGAATGCTGTCCAGCTGCAAGTGGTATTAGGAAGACAGGCATGTCCCAGATGGCTGTACGTGTTTCTGCTGTCTCTTGATGGCAGCAGGCAGACCTTGGTGAAAAAAACAGAAAGCATGTTACTGAGAGCCTTGCTGGCCCAAAACAAATACTGGTCTCTTTTTGAGCTAAGATTTCTGTGTGCATTCCCCAACAAGTTCCTGAATTTCCCTTCCATAGTGTCCTATGGTTTCTGCCTTATCCAGGATTGGGTTTGTTTCTTTCATTCATGTTTTGATGTGGTTCACACTCAAAAAACCCAGAAGAGATCTGCTTTAACTCTATTACCTAGAGTTAAATATATAGTTAAACACTGTTCTGTCATTTTTTAAAAAACAAAAGATGAAATAAGAAGTATGAGACATCTTATTTAACAAATGCTCTTTTCTTGGGTTGTTCTTTTGGGCTTTTAGATTACAATTCTATCTCATGCCAATTTTTTTTTTTTAACTTGATACATCTTAACTTTTCCCTTTGGGAACATGAGCAACTTAAATAGAAGACAGGGAAGCATGTTAATAGGTCCAGATAATACAAGTATATACACTAAGGGAAAGACGTTTATAATGTGGAAAATGTCCAATTGTTTTGTTTGTTTGTTTTTTGAGATAGAGTCTCACTCTGTTGTCCTGGGTAGAATGCAGTGCTGTCATCATAGTTCACTGCAACCTCAAAACTCCTGGCTTTAATCGATCCTCTTACCTCAGCCTCCTGAGTAGCTGGGACTACAGGCATGTATCACGACACCCGGCCTCAATAATATGTTCTTTAAAAATCTGACTTAGAAATCAACTTTTTCCTCAAGCTAACATTTCTTTTACTTCTGTTTAGATTAGTATAAGATACAACCCTCAATCATCCAAAATTAAAAGATATTTTTAATTTTCCTTGAAATGCTTAATTTTAATGGAAAAAAAAAAAGCCCTGGGTGGGGGAAAAAGGCCCTAAGAACTTACTAGTTGGACAGCTAGAAGAAGTAGCCACTAATAGTGAAAGATGTTTAAGAAGAAAGTATATTGGCGTTAAAATTAAGCTACCAATCATCATTCTGTAGAATCAATGTAGGGTTTATAATTACAGTGATTAATACTTACACTAAAAAAATCTTAAGGAATTTTAAAAGTTAAATTTTGTATTTTCAGAGGTCACCCTCAGAAATCTGTTTTTACTACTACTTACCACTACCCAGTGTGGTGTCTTGTTTTATCTGAGCAGAGTATATTACCCTACCATAGTCTCACTGAATTCAATGACTGGGTTTTTGTAAGAAATGGCTGAAAATCATGTCTTCGTGGATTGGCGAATGCTCAGCTTGAGAATGAGCAGGTACCCAGTGTGCATATCTAATAAGAAACACCTGCCAACATCAAGGTCTGGAACATTGATATTTCCTAAATGTGTCCATGAAGCAACATCTTCTCTTAAGGGTATTAGGAGTGAGAGATACCAAAAATAAATTGAATTATTTTCATGGAAGCATGTTGCTTTCATGTTTTATTAGTATGTGAGTTGCTCCAGAATTAAAGTTGGGTAAGAGGGTGGTGAAGACCACTTCTCAATTCCTGGACGATTTTGATCAGTAACTCAGGCCTTGTAAAGAGGATTAGTCACAGCACTTCTGTAGGAGCAAACTTGATCAGACCAAATTCAAAAAAAGATGGTAAAGGATCCTTTAACCCTCTTTCCTGAGGGTAATTGGCCTGTTTCTGTAAGAGTCTAATTTACCCTCAGCAAGGGGCCAAATTGGTCTTAATTGTGTCCTAATTATTTGCTTAAATAGCTAATCTTTACTTCCAGTTTTCCTATCACCTCTTGATACCTGTGGGAGGCTACCTCTGAGCTGCTACCTAATTTACAAACATCTTTTTAACCCTTTAAACATTCCTGCATGGTCTAGTTCTTTGCTATATTATCCCCATTCCTGTGTTCAGCATTTTTCATGAGTTCTGCTGAGGTCTTCTCAACATAAGGAAAATGTTCTTGCATTATACATCCACACAGCAATTATTGGTCTCCTGCAAAGCGTAGCCATTTGTTTGAAAACATGAAAGCAGGTCTGGCCCCCAAAACGTTGAATACATATCCATTTGGGGAATTTCAAAAGTACCAAAAGTGAAAAAATTGCCCCTAAAGGAATGAAAAACCTGCATGAGAGAAAAATACAATGGTAAGAGTGAAAATGGGAGTGGGAGCAGAGCATCTAGAAGGTGTCTAGAGTTAGTGAGGGGAGAACACATGTACCTGGGGTACACTCTGGAGCTTTATGTATCTTCTCTGCTGTTGTTCAGCACCTGGTTTTGCGCCATCTAAATTTTACTAAAAGTCATTCTGTCTCATCAAAACTTTAGAATCCTTGTCAACCTTGGGTATTCGAAGTTATGGGGAAATTACTTCGATATAAAAGGGAAGGAGGGAAAAGAGTTTAAGGAGAGGGATTTGAAGGAAAGAGAAAACAAGATAGGATGTTCTAAAATGTTTTTGCAACCAACCAAAAGCAGAGAAATGAAACCTTTGTAAAGGAAAATCAAACATTATACCATTCATTCTACCTGACCTCAAGCCTTCTACCCAAGTTAACATTTAATAACAGTGAATTCTTCCCATGGCACCAGGAAAACTCACGTGAGGCCGAGCCCAGTTGCCTACTTCAGGATGTCAGCCAGCTTCTCCTCATAGTACAGGAAGTTCTCCTGAATGTCCTCCCAGGGCTCAAAGGCCTTGGATTCACCCTCTTCTTGCTCTACAAAATTCTGCCAGATGAACTCGAAGTCCTGGGGCTTCATGATGCGCAGTTTACAGCCAGCCTCCTTCAGCTTCCTCAGAGCAGCCTGGATCTCCGGCTCCTCCCACATGAAGAGTCGCCCCACCAGAATGAGCAGGCGCAGGTTCTTGGTCTTGTTAAGGGTTTTGATAATGCGGTCGGCGCAAGCTGCACAGGGGCTAGAGGACACGTACCAGGTGACATTGTACCGTAGGGCTGGGTCGAAGGCTGGCAGGATGGTGTTGAAGAAGGCTTCTTCGGCATGGGCCGCTGCGTGCTCATCCTCTAGGTATCCCCGAGATGCCTGCACTTGGCCTCCCTTGCTCTGCACTTCAACCACATAGCAGAGGAAGGTCTTGTTCCGCCCGGAACTGTACTCCACATTCCGGAACTGAAACTTAAAGAAGTTGACAGGCAGCCGCTCCCTGTAGGTCAAAGAGACAAAGGGACAAGGAGGAAGAGAGAATGATGAGTTCTTATTTCTAGGACTAGCTTACAGTAGGTAGCTCTTCCAGATCAGTGCCTCAGAGACACTTTCACTCGTACTGTAAACAGGCCTTGCCTATGCTAGCATCAGTTACAAAAAGGCATGAGAGAATCCAAAAGGGTTTATCTGAAGGAGAGGAGAGAATTTAGGGGGTGCATTCTGGTACCCTGCTAGGGTCTCCAAACACTATCTCTTCCAGCACAACATATCCCTACATTTCTAAATCAGTGAATCTTTAACATGGATATGGCTTAGAATCACCTAAAGGACTATAAATATGTCAATGCCTGGGCCTCACACCAAACCAATTAAATCAGAACAAACTGGAGAGGGGGCCCAGGCATCAGTATTTTTTAAAAAGCTTTCCAGATGATTCCAGTAAGTGGCCAACTAAGTATCAAGCATGTAAAATTTCTCGTGAAAAGCAAGACAAAGATTCCACAGAGCATTTCATGCTTTCACCTCTCCTCCTTGTAACTTGTAAATTGCATCTTGGGCATGAAATGGCCTGATACTTGCAGTACCATGCTCTCCTGGTGACTGTTTCTCAAGTCTATCTTGCCCTTCAGGTGAAAGGATTGTCACATGGTAAGGATTCAAGAATTTGTATCTATGAGGCCAAACTACCCAAGGGTACCTTGGGATAATTAAGCTTTTATAAAGTATGGAGTCACTTCAAAATCTTAAAAGACTTGGCCTCTGCCCTCCAGATGCTTACAATCTAGCAGCTAGATTCTAGCTGGACAGAGAAGATACAGCGAAGAATGTTAGAAGACTGCTAAAAATGGATAGGTAGACTAGGGTATGTATTATGAAGGTTCTTGAAAGTTTAGCCTTGATTCAGAAGGCTGTGGAGAACGTTCTGTTACAGGTTCTTGAGTAGAAGAAAACTATAAAAATGTTGTCCGTGGAAGATTACTGTGGTGGCACTGGGCAGATGGAGTGAAGCTGGGGAAAAGCCTGAAATTAAAACAGCTCACTAGGTGTCTAGGACGTTAGACTTGGTGATGAATGGTGTCGGTGGCTTTGAGGAGGAGATGGATGATTAGGAAATGAAAGCAGTGGGCAAAGGCCAGGTTTTGTGAAACGTTTTATAGTTACAAGGAGAGAAAAAGAAGGGCTAGAGCATCAGAGTTGGAGATTGTTTTTATTTTTAGGTGTATGTGTGTTTTTCTAAAATAGGGAAGATTTTTGCAGGTTTGGAGGCCAAGGAAAATGAGAGGGTTTTAATAGCAGAGATTAAAAATGTAAGAAACAGGAGGGGATGAGTCCAACTAGAGAGGTTGAATGCTTTCCTTTTTAAAACTGTAATCTCTGTAGCTGCCCCAGAAGATACCTCTGGTACCATTAACTCCACCATTTCCTGTCTCTATGCCTTGTCTTGCCCTAGAAAGTTCACCAGACTCCCTAGGCTGCAGCGGAATCCCTGGTGTCCCAGGGCCTTGGCTGCTTAGAGATAAGCAGCAGATTCCAAAGATCTGACTAAACTTATCTCCCTGTAGGATTCCCCCAACCCCTGCCCATCACCATATTTTCTCCACCAAGTTCCCATGTCTCTTACTGCAGGTGACCATGGAGATGATATGTTTTGAGGACCAGACTCACGATTGCTTTGAGTACTGTCCTTAGTTCTCTGTCCCTGTTTCTGGTTGAGGGTGTTTATTGTTTACTTAACATTTTAGGAGAATGGATCCCCCGATGTTTCCCCTCTCCTCTTTCAATCCCTGCTGGGATTTCACTTATATAGTGAACTCTCCCTAATTACACACACCCCACCAGGCCACTTCTGAACTCTGCCAGTTGCTAAATGGTCTCTTCACTCCCTGGATTGGCTTTTTGCTCCTGAGAAGCACAGAGCTTACCTTTCTTGCCCAAACCTTTTTTAGTTCTTCAAGACCTTTTGCCATACTACCTGCCTCCCCAAGTTCAATCCAGAGCCGCCTGTATGGTGGGGGATCCTCACGTGGAACTTTTGGAAGTGTTCATGACTACTCGGTTAGCTTGGAGGCTTCAGCATTAGCTACCCATGTGGTCCCTCAGGTTTCCTTCTGGAAACCCCGAAAGCATTGCTCCAACTTAGCTAAGTGCAGCACAGTGAAAATATGAATCTGGCCCAGCGTGTAGCTGCAAGTTGGCTGGATAGTTATGAGATGGCTGCTTCTCTTAGCCTCTCTTAAGCTCTGACATTTTCCCCTCCTCCTCTTCCCTAGGCAAGAGGAGAAGACCCATAGAAACCTGAAACTTAAGGGAGAGGAAGAAAGGTCACCTCTATAAATAGCCGTTTCCGACCCTCCAGCCAGCAGCCCCAGAGTCTACTCAACAGGGCCTTCTGTATTAAATGCCTCAGGAGAATAAGGGTTTTCAAGGGGCAAAGGAAAGGTAGGGAAGGTTTTGGCTCCCTGTTGGGTTTGCTCAGAGACTGAGCTTGCTTGGCTTCTCCGTGGGCTGCTTGGTCCTCTAAAAGGAGCAAAAAGGGCAAATGAGGTTCTCTGGGCTTTCCACAGACTAAGATAGGCAGATCCTGGGGGGAAAGAAACGAGGAGAACAAAGGTGGGTAGCGGTCTGAAATTTCTCCAGAAAGCTAGACAACATGGCCATCTGGGGTGATTTTACAGACTCACAAATTATGTCAATATTATCATGCCTACTAGTGGAAGGAAGGAAATAGTGACCTAACTTTCTAAAAAATCACAAACATTATTTTTTCAAATAGCATGATATGCCCAAGTACCATATTTAGTTGTAGCCCTTTACTCTTAACCCCAGTAAATATTTTACTGCTAAAATTGTGTGTGTGTGTGTGTGTGTGTGAGAGAGAGAGAGAGAGAGAGAGAGAGAGACGGGGAGAGAGAGAGAATGAGTGAGTGTGTTGGAGTGGTGCTCAGGAGAGAAGTACTAGTAGTAGATTATTTTCCCCTGATCTGATCACTTCTTCCGGCATAGAAAGCAATAGCATGATTCCTATTTCCTCCCTCCAGCCTCTAATAGTGCTTCTTTTAGCACCACTTCCTCATACTTTCTGCAAACAAGGCCAGTCACACTTCATTGCTTAGACCCAGGCTACTAGGCATTGCAATTCTCTTGGGAGGAAATGGAGAATCCAAATATCTAGAAAAAATTGGGAAGATGGTCTGCTTGATGGAGGGAGAAGGGATATGAGTGAATGTAATACATATTTTTCCCAGATTCATGTTAAAACGTTTGCGTTTCCTAAGCATAAATATACTGTGAAAGGAAGCAACCTGGAGGGTAGTAGAAGCTGGTCTAAGATGTAACATTTGTTCCAAAATAATCCATGGACTGGAAAATCTCACAGGTAATTGTGTGTTGACTTGTTTCAGCGTTCCCTCACTAGACCTTTCAGTGACCTGCTTGAAAGAGGCAGGATTCTGGTTTTGTTGGCCTTCTCCTTTTTCAGACCACTTCCAAAGTGGATGCCAAGGAGTGAGCATAGTCAGAAAGAATAGTATGGAGCAGAAGCAGAGAGTTCTAGCAGCCTGATTTCCTAGAGCTGAGAAGGGAGCTCCAGATTACAGGACTGCATGGGATTTTACCCAAGGCTATCCTGAGCCTGCCCCGTTTCCCTGGGAGCCATGGTCTTTAGCCTGAGCTCTGACCTCCCAACAACCCTCAGTGTAGGGCAGGGTGGCCAGGGTCAGGGGCCTGTCTTGTCTTCTTGATGGCCCACTGCCCAGCAAGCTCCAGAGTCCAAGGTGAGGGGGAAGGGCTACGGCAGTAACAGTGGTGTCAAAGGCCCCTCGCTCCTTGCCTCTCCCTTCTCCTCTGGACCCTGCCTCTTCTCTCTGTGTTCCTCACATGGCCAGAGTAAACTACTGGTAGCTAAAGAAGTGGCTGAAAGAAAAATCACCCCATCTGCCATTTATCTCTGTTCCATAATAATCCCTTTGATAGCAGGTTCTGCTTTCTGCAAAAACATACACAACATAACCGTAGACAAAGACAAACACACATCAAGGTGCTGCCAGGCAGAGCCACAGTCACTCCTCACTGGGATGGAGAGATGGGGAGACAACCAACTGCGGTGCCCCAGAGCTCCCCTAAAGCGTGCAGTGTTGAGAGGCAGGCATGAGCCGGGAGAATTCTTACCTAAGCCTAGCACCACTGGATCTCCGTGTATCCTTGAGCTGCTCTCCTCAAGAAATCCTCCCCCAGTTCCTTCCCTATCCTGATGTCTGACAGAGAGCCTAACACAGGGGTTCCCAACCTATGGTGAGTTGTATAATTGTTTCATTGTATATTACAATGTAATAATGATAGAAGTAAAGTCCACAATAAATGTAATATGCTTGAATATCCCAAAACCATCCCCCCCACTCCCTGGTCCATGGAAAAATTGTATTCCATGAGACCGTTCTCATGGAATACAATTTGGGGACCACTGGCTAACACAACAGGTGCTTTTTCATTGCTTCATCCATTTATTCAACAAATATTTATCGAGTACCTATTAGGAGCTAGGTGCTAGGGATAAAGCAGTAAAAAGTCCAAGTCCTGTCCTCATGGAGGTTAAAAGGGGGAAACAGGCAGTAAATGAACAATTATTCAGTAAATGTTTGTGAAAATATAGAGTCTTCTCTGGTTTTTTGGATGCAGCGTGGTGATTTGGAGTCAGATGGTCCTGGGGTTCACACCCTATTCCATCTACAAGCTTTGGCCAAATGATTTATCCCTCTGAAGTTTAGTTTCTGTATCAGAGTGAGTGATCCAACCTCTCGGATTTTGGACAACAGTAGACATTCAACTGAAGCTAGTATTGGCCTTCTCCAGGCCTCAAATCGTATCCTTTAGAGCTCCATCTTAAGCATTACCCTCCTAAACTCTTCCTCTCACTTTCAGAGGTTTCTCTTTTTCAGTGGTGTGCTGGTAACTGTTTAACACCCAGCTCTCTGAAAGAAAGAAAGCAAAAATACAAACAAACCCTGATTTCCATAACATAAATATTCCCAGGGTGGAGATTTCAAGCTACCAAGGTGACGTCTCTGGACGCTGAGTCAGGAAGAGATGTGCACAATCAACTCTCAAGCCAATAAGAGCTGGTTGCAGCACACTATGGCAATTTTAGACCTTTTTCCAGCACTTTCCACCATGTTATTTTGTTAATGTGCTTAGTTTTGCTTTGTGTGCCCTGAGTACCCTATTCAACCAGAATCACTCTGAGCGGGGTATCTCTCGCTTTCCTACCAGGTATTCCCTCCTCACTTCAGACTGTTTCCTGAAAAGCCACCTGCTCTTCTGCTGTCTCCGGCCCAAATATAAAGAGCACTATGGATCCAGTCCCTGCGGGAGTCCATGCTAGGAAAGAAACTGCTTTGCTGACCCCTTTGACTCCAGGGCATCTGGAGAGGGAAGGAGAGGAAAGCTGTTCCCTTACCCTGTCCCTGCACAGATGTAGCTGTACCTCTGGGCTATTTTAAGCCACGTGCTTACCCTGAGGGGGCCGGGAGACAGATCTCCACAGCTGTTACTAGTGGCCAGGAAACAGGGCTCTGCCTCCCACCTGCACTGCTCTCACAGTGCTCAGAGAGCTGCCCTGCTGTGCCTCTCTTCTGAGCCTTGAGTTGTGGCAAGCCTCTTACTCTTACCACCTTGCAGATGAAGATACGTGGAACTCTGGGAAACCTGGAACTCAGGATGAATAAGAGACCAGAGGAAAGGACGCTTGGCAGGAGTCAAAAGACCTGCCACTTACTGGTTCTGTAGTCTTGGACATATCACTCAGTCTCCCTGAGTCTCAGTTATTGCATCTGTAAAGTGACAATAATACATCTCCCTCTCCTAGCATTGTGCTGAGGGTTGAATGAGCTCATGCATGTGAAAGTATGTTGTGATTATAAAGCCCGGGAGAAATGTAAGTTACATCAGAGGACTTAACCTTTCAGGACCCCCAGCCCTGGGACCCCAAAGCATGTTCAACTCAACAGATACAGTTGAATTCTTGACCTACACGTCCCTGTGCTGGGGAGGTCACAATGCCGCACAGAGTGGAGTGTGTGTGTACACGTGTTTGCGTGACCAAGGATACCAGCATGCTTAGGTGTTAGAAAAAGGATCTCTCTCCATAAGAGAGCCGCTGGAATTGTGGACTTTCTTGGCCTGGTTGCCCTAGGCTTTCCCTGTGTCTATATTAATCTGTGCTCAGCTGTTCCCTTAATCCTAGGATGTGAGTGAGATTAGTTGGGTGGGCATGGGCAAATGGAAGTTCACGTTTTCCCTTAGATTCTCTTAGAAGTCAGAAAATAGCTGAGCTGGAAGGGAACTTAGGAATCAACTAGTGTAGTTTCCTCATGTTATAAATGATAAACTGAGGCCAAGATGAAAATCACTTGCCGAGCTTAAAACAGCAAGTCCAAATTGCCACCCAGGGCTCCTTTTCCCCCTTGAAGGCATCATCCCTCCATTCTTCCTGAAACTTCTCTTAGTGTGGAGCCCACACTGCACGTGGGCATTACTGGAGACCTCATGAAGGAAATCTTGGGCTCAGGGAGGAAATGTGACCGCCACATACTCGCTTTTTATTCTTTGCTTAGGAATTTAGCAGGGTTTTCCACTACTGGAATAGAGAAGGAAGAGGAGGAAGACTATTTGACTTTACTCCTGGAGATGCCATAATCTGGCAAGACAGAGGGCCCTGTACACAGCCCCCTCTTTGGAGCCTCTGGACCCTTTTCTCTGGGCCCCAGTCCCTCCAGGCTGTGGCTGAGGGTCTTGGAACAGCCCCTCTGTCCATAGCCCCTGTGTTATCTGTGCTGTAACTTCTCTGTGTCCCTAGAGGTGGGTCTGGACAGGCCCTGAGGAGACTCAGAAAAGATTCAATAAGGAAAAAACTGCTGCTCACTAAGCCTTGGGAAAGGACGGATCTGTCTTTCCTGTCTTAGGATCTTCTACTCCAAAAGGAGGCTCTAAAGAAACGGCTAGACGGAAGTTCAAGGCTGCAGTGAGCTATAATTACGCCACTGCACTCCAGCCTTAGTGACAGAGCAAGACCCTGTCTCTTTTTCTAAAAAAAGACAGAAAAAGAGAAAACATGGGCTAGAGACATACAGACGGAGGAGAGACCCACTCAGACGCAAAGAGGGAAGTTGAGGGCAGGGGGTGCCTTGACTGGGGCCATATTTAAATGTTCCTGTTTCATCCTTTGTCCTCATCAAACTCCCTGGGACTAAGTCTCTACCTAGAGAGGCAGGTGACTATCCCAATACCAGGAGGCCTGAGGGTTTCGTTCTCTGGGCTCTTGCCTCCAAGGAGCTCCTCCTACCTCCCCCTGATTAGAGAGTCCTAGGTGTCACCCTGAACAGCCGCTGGAGGTTTGCCGCTGGGTCCCCGGCAGCCCTGCTGTGCCCACAGGAGTAATCTCACTGCTGCAGCACTGTGGCTCACCCTGACCCTAGTTACCAGCCTGGATTTCCACAGCCTGCCCCAGCCTGTGCTCTTCTAGGGGAGAAGCACGCAGGCCCACACCCAAGGCTCACCCCGTGACGATCTCAAAGGGCGGCAGCTCAATCAGCTCCTTCAGCTTTTCGGGGTCGTCCAGGTTCTCCAGATCCTCTCCATTCTGGGAGGCAGGCGCAGCGGCCGCAGCGGCCTCTTCCTTCTGGGCCATGAGGGGCTGTGGCTCTGGAGTCGCTGAGAGAGGAAAGGTGGCAGATCTGCGCCAGGCCCTGGCGGCAGAGTCCCAAGCAGCTGTCAGCAGCTAAATCTGGCTGGGAATGACGGGAAGGGGACCCGGCAGACCAGGCTGCGTGCTCTCCCCACCTCCCTACAGGCTTTATAACCAAGGCCTGCTGCCCCTCCCCAGGTCCTCTCCCTCTATCTTTTTTTAATTGAGTGACGGCGGGTGCTGTGGTGGGGGAATGGAAAATCTGGCCATTAGTGTCCCCTATTTATCAGTAGGCAAAGACAGGAAGCTGGCAGGTGGGGGTGGCTTGGCCTGCTCTTTTCCCCTTCTCCCTCCTCTCTCACCTCATATTCTGCCCTTGGTTTCCCACCCAACTTTCCTGGCTCCCTTGGGGGAGAGTGTGAGAGGGGCACAGGGCGGGCATCCTGATTTAGGAGAGAAGCCCTCTCAGAGCTTAAGCAGGATAGGACGTGTGTTGCAGAGGATAGTCGCAAAGAGACCCAGGCCATTTCCATTGAGGGAACTTAGGTTCAGGAAAGGAGGGTCCTGGCTGGGTGCAGTGGCTCATGCCTGTAATCCTAGCACTTTGGGAGGCCAAGGTGGGAGGATCACTTGAGCCCAGGAGTTTGAGACCAGTCTGGGCAATATAGCGAGATCCTGCCTCTACAAAAATAAAAAATTTAGCCGGGCATGGTGGTACATGCCTGTAGTCCCAGCTACTTGGTAGGCTAAGGCAGGAGGATTGCTTGAGCCCAGGAGTTCAAGGTTACAGTGAACTATGGTCATGCCAGTGCACTCCAGACTGAGGAACAGAGTGAGACCCTGTCTCTACAAACCACAAGAAGGAAGGGAGGGAGGGAGAGAGGGAAGGGAGGGAGGAAGAGAGGGAGGGAAGGTCGGTCCTGAGGAGAGGTGGGATAAAAACTGACAATCTGGGAAGTGTTTGAATTGTGACTCAAAGGGAGTGGATGCAGACTTGCCTATTATGAACCCACAGTGCAATGTCAGATTGCCTAGGAACCTCCATTAGTAACGATAGCTGCCATTTACTGAGCTCGCTTTTTGAAATGGGCCAGGCAGTGAGTTTATGGTTTACATGTGAATCGGACTTACGCTCTCCACAGCCCTGGGAGGCAGAATTATCCCCATGTTACACAGCGGGGGACTGAGACTCACAGAAGGGTTGAGGGCCCTGCCTAAGGACATATAGCTCATAAGGGACAGAGCCAGGATTAAAACTCAGACACTTTTACACCAGAGACCAAACATTCAACCTTCATGCTATGTGCTCTCATAGCCTTTTATTTATGTAACAAATATTGAGTATCTCCTGTACACCAGGTTCTGTTTCAGGTACTAGGAATATGGCAAGGAGCATGGCAAATGAAAATCCCTGACCTCATGGAGCTTGAGAGAGTTGGACAATAAATAAGATAAGTAAAATATATGCCCCATTTGGTGTTAGTAAGTGCTAAGGAGAAAAGGCAGGGAAGGGGAACAGGAAGTGTCAAGGGGTGGGTTACACTTTTATAGGGTGGCCAGAGAAGGACTTTGAAAAGGAGACAATTGAGAAAAGATCTGAAAGAGGCAAGGAAACTAGTCATATGGCTATCTAAGGGGAAAGTGTTCCAGGGTGGGGGGAAAGCATGTGCAAAGGCCCTGAGACAGGGGCATTCTCAGTGTTTTTTAGGAACTAGCAAGGACACCTGTGTGGCTGAATAGTCCTAGGAGATAAGGCCAGAAGGATAACAAGTGATAAAGAGGCTGGGGACTTATCTGGTGCCATAAGGACCTTGGCTTTTTGTCTGAGTTAGGAAGCCATTGTCTCTGAATAGATGAAACACGCGATCTGACTTCTGTTTTTACAGGAGCACCTGGGGAAAGAGCAGAAGCAGTGGACCAGTTGGAAGCTAGAGAAAGATGACTAGGGCCCCCAGAAAAGCCTCAGGGCTGGAACAGCCGGAGGGCTCGATGATTTTTGCAGCTCACATGATGGGTACTTAGCAGGGGTCACAAGTCTTTGTGTTTGGGGCAATGCAGACACTCAGTACATTCTCAGGGAAACAGAAAGGAGGGGTCAGGGTCACCTGCAGGTTGAAAATGAGAAACCTAAGAACGTTGGAAAACAAATGGGGTTGGATGGTGGGGACAAGAAGGTAGGGTACCCTTTCGAGGGTCCTCACTAGAGAAGAGGAGTCAGGATGGTTTGGAGAACTTAGGGCTCCCTCCTCCCTAGAGTTCTGAGCATCAGAGCTGTTTGTACAATGCTGAACATATTGGTTTGCCTGGGATGAGCATGGTTTTTCCCTGTTGTCCGGGCATAATTACCACTAGCACACCTTTCACTCCCAAAAGTGTCCCAGTTCAGACAATAAATTATATGGTCACCTTACCTATTAGACTTATTACTAAAAGCATTTCTATCCAGAGATTGTTTTTTCAGACATTTTTCCAGGAGAATAAAGCACAGGGCAGAGGTAATATTGCCTGTGTTTGCAATGAAAAACAATGATAGTTGATAGCAAAGAATGTTATCATCATACAAACATACAACATTTCAATGCAAAGAGTTTACTTCATTCTCTTATTTAATCAACATTTATTGGGGGTTTTCTATGTGCTGGGTGCTGTAGTAAATACCAAGAATACAGAGATGTGGCCCGGCACGGTGGCTCACGCCTGTAATCCCAGCACTCTGGGAGGCTGAGGCGGAAGGATCATTTGAGGTCAGGAGTTCCAGACCAGCCTGAGCAAGAACGAGACCCTGTCTCTACTAAAAATAGAAAAAATTAGCTGGGCATGGTAGCATGTGCCTATAGTCCCAGCTACTCAGGAGGCTGAGGCAGGAGAATCGCTTGAGCCCAGGAGTTTGAGGTTGTGGTGAGCTATGATGACGTCACTGCATTCTAGCTGGGGCAACAGAGTGAGACTCTTGTCTCAAAAAAAAAAAAAGAAGAATCCAGAGATGAGTAAAGTACTGCCTCACCAAGAGGTTGCAGTCCTTATAACATTTAGGGCATTAGTCAGGCACTCAGGCATGCATTATCTCATTTAGTCCTCACACCAGTCTCACATGGGTGTGAATTATTGGCCTCCTCTTGCAAGTCGGGGACCTACAGCTTAGAAAGATGAAGTGATTTGTATAAGATCACATGAGTTCAGGTCTTCTGAGCCTATGCTCAGTCATATTTTTAGGGCTACACCTAGCTATCTCTGATTAAACATCTCTGAAGCATTATAAATGTATATTCCTCTCCTCCTTCCTAGGACCAGCTACAATGATGTGCTTGGATCAAATGAAGAAGTGTAGAATGTCTTGGGGAGGAAAGTGAGGAGGATGGATCGTTGCAAATTGAGAAAGGCTTCCTCCTAAGGACATGTTTTTGTATTTTTTGGCTTTCATGTATAATCCTGAATTAGGAGGCAAAAAAACATTCCATGTTCATATGCCCATCTCAGCCCCTGATTTCACTTGGCCAAATCACTTAACATTTCTGGGCCTCAGTTGCCCCACCTATGATGCAGGCTGAGCTATTGCTCTCTTTTCCCAGAGGTCAAAGGGCTGAAAATGAGAGAGCATGTTGGGCTTGTGAAGACCATAGGGTGCAGGTGAACAGTGTGGTGAGAATTTCCTGCCTCTCCCCAAGAGTGGAGTTCTGAGTAGATGGTGCACAGGTGGTGCCAGCCTGGTCCCCTTGAAGAGGGGACTCCTTGCTCCTGTCACACTCATAGACAGTTTTCCCTTTGACCTTTGGGAGAATGCCCTGGGCCCACCCCCAGACTGATGACTGACAGCTTCCTTTTTCACTGCTCCTTCCCAGACTTCCCTGAGCCTGCCATCCCTGGAGGCCCTCTGACTGCTCTGGCTATTTATGGCACCTCCTGGGGGCCTGAATTCCTGGCTGGTCCCTGGCTCTCCTTTCCAAGTAAGACTAGTTTCCCCTGCTGGCCCCAAGTGCAGCAACTAATCTGGGAGATCAGGTGCCAGGAACCTGACTCCTCCCCCTACAGCTGCCTCTACACTTTTTAGGGCCGGCATACCCCATCCCCTCTGTTAACCCTATCGGTAGGCCTCTCCTGCACAGGAGGAAACTGGGCAGTAAGGTATTTCGTT
The DNA here is from genome assembly GCA_028533085.1 of Varecia variegata. Classification (NCBI taxonomy): domain Eukaryota; kingdom Metazoa; phylum Chordata; class Mammalia; order Primates; family Lemuridae; genus Varecia; species Varecia variegata. The sequence goes on from CM052441.1 coordinate 88,533,487, forward strand.
CAAGGTCACACAAGGAGCCAGTGGAGTGCTAGGTTTTGAACCCAGATCTATTGGCCTTCAAGTTCCATGCTTTTCCTACTGTGCTCTGCTGCCTGGAATTCAGCAACAAAGGAGAGCTGACATTAACACAGCCTCTGCTGCCGGCCTGACATTGGCCTAAGCATGTCATATAAATTAATTCGTTTACTTCTCACAAGGATTTCTGGGACAGGAAGTATTATTCTCATTTTATGGCTGAGGAAATTAGGACCAGAGAGGTTAAGTGACTTACCCAAGATGATGCAGCTAGTGAGGACAGAGCCAGGTGCTTCCAGAGTCATGCTCTTAACCCCTTCACCATTCAGTCCCGGCCAGGACCCCTGAGGCCAGGCTCTGAGGGAAGAGGGGACAGAAAGGGACTAGCAGAAGCTGAGGCGGCTCAGGAGTTCTTGCAGGGAGAACAGGTCTGGGAAGTAATTGGTCTACGAGAGGGGTGTGCGTGTTGGGAGTGCTGTATAGACAAACCAGACAGCTGCTGAGTGGGGATGGAAACTGAAAACAGAATTCTCCCAGCCTGTCTCTGCAGGCCCCTGTCGCCTCCTATCAGGGTGGCAGTGACTGGAAGGAGCTGGGTTAGACCTAGGATATGCTGCAGCCTGCCTCCCCCTGTCCCATCTCCCATGGTCATTTTAGAAAACATTCTTAGATTGTAGGAGGTGGCCGAGGAGGAGAGGACAGGGTCAGGCACTTTGGTTGTCCTTGGTTCTTGGTGGGATGTGGAGCTGCCCTCGCTGGGCAGGGAGCAGAGAGGCCAGGGGAGAGCTGGTGGAAGATAGAAGCCTCACCAGAGGAAAGTTTAAATTCTCACTCTGTGAAAGAAGATACCTCAGGGCACGTTGATGGAGTGGGTGCTTTATGTGCAGGGACAGCTGGGACCCCAACAGCACGTTGCCCCAGAGACCCAGCCCAGGCTTGCCTGCCCCTCTGGTCACTACTGAGACAAGGAACACAAACAACAGGCCTTGGGCACCAGACACCCCCCAGTGGGCGGGAGCCCGCCCTCTCTGGCAACCACTCTGTTGACATAAACACGGGGTGTCCAGGGCTTTGAGCGGCCTTAGCTGGCGAAAGGGGAAGGGGGCCCGGGGTCTCCCAGAGTCTGAGGCTGGGGTTGGAGAAGGCACCAGAATCACAGGGCAGGCTGGGGTTTTCAGTCTTCTTCTGTACGGGACGCAACGCTTGCCTTGCCATGCAGGACACACTGCCCTGGGCAAAATGGTGACACCCGGGACTTTAGTCCTGGTCACCACAGTCCTCCATTCCAGCAGCCACTCCTGGCACTGCCCTGCTGCTGCGGCTGGCACTCTCAGTCTTTGAGGAAAGTGATCTGATAAGAATCATGCACATTAAGGTGATTAATAGTATTCCTTTCCGAAGGGGTGTTTGCAAGGCCAAAGAACCTACTGGGAGAAAGCAATAAACTATTAATGCAATCAACTTTTGAGGGGAGAATTTCAACCCTTGAGATGAGAAATGTGTTGGAGCAGGTGCAGGTGGAAGAACTGGGGTGGGGCTGGGGCGGTTCTGGTGCTTCTAGCAGATAATTTCTGTGTGGGCCAAGGGACCTTGGAGAGGGACAATGAGGCCTTGGATGGACACAGTGGAGGCCCTGGGTGACCAGGATGACTTCTCCTGGCTTGTATACTAGAAGAAGGGACTAAGTGTATGAAGGGCCTTGGAAGCTAGAGGGCAGAAAGAGTCTGGGAGGGAGGGAACTGTTTTGGTGGGCTCTGCCTGAAACTAAAAGAGGAAGGTTAAGATCTGAGGGAGTCCTCAACAAAGTTGGGCTTTGGACTAACTTGTGAGCTAATGAGGATCAGCAGTAAAATCCTTAAAACAAAGAGGTCTTGTGCTTGTTTTCTGGAATTTCAAGAAATGGGAACTCTGGGAAGATTCTGAAACTGGGCTTGGGGTGGAGGGGAACCCCAAAAGATAGACTGGATGGTGGCCATCCACAAAGGAAGAAAAGAGACTTTGGAGCCCAGGCCCAGGCCTGACTACATTCAGGAGGTCAGCTCCTCAGTTCCCCCTATGCATCAGCTCTACCTGCCTGTAGGTAGGCGGGGCCAAAGATGCACAGCATAAACACTTCGTGCACTCTGCCCCCTTCTCAGCCCAGCTGGCCAACCTTTGTCCACTGGACATACACCTCTCAGCCTGCCACCTCACCTCACCCCTCTGTGTCTCCATGCTGCAGAAATTGGCAATGTGAGGAAGAGTGAAAGTGTAGGAGAGGAAAGAAGGGACTAGGATACAATAAAGTGAGATCTACTGCCTCCTGGGTTTGCTATTTTACCTCTCACCAGCCACTGGATGGGAGATCTGCACAGCTCTGTGAAGACGTCATGCGTGAATCATATTCAGACACTGAGTACCCACTCAGAGGCAAATGGAAAAATACTGCCTCAGGACAAAGAAGCACACACACATGATTTGGGTGGTGGAATCCTGGAATTCATCTGGCAGAGACAGGAGGCTGCTCCCACTGTACTTAGATACGACTCTAGGTAACCAAAGGGGCCGAAGGCAAGGTATGCCGCAGGCCGGGCTCAGAACTGGGAAATGGGGTAGGGGAAAGCCAAGAGGTTCAGGCAGGTTGGGAGACTGGGGGATTAGAGGCTCCCCTTGCCCAGGAACCAAGGGGCTGGTGCAGTCGGGGATTTTAAGGACAACTTTGGGGTCAGAAGATAAGAATTTGAGGTTGGGATCCTGCCCTTTCAAGCTGAGTTTCTGCACAAGGCCAAAAAGCCCTTTAGTTTGGCTCATGCCACATCAGGCAGTCATGCCAGCCCAGGGCTTAGGACACTGGCCAAATTAAGCTTTCTTCTAGAGCCAAGTTCTAAGCTAAAGGCACCTAGGCCCCTGGGTTAGTGGCTTCAGCTTTCCCTGGGGAGGTCAAAGTCATACCGTAGGCATGGTACATCTTCTTGGAGGTTCTGTTTAACTTCCAAATTTAGCTGGTAACATGAAGAAAATTGGTAGAAAATATTATAATGCCTATATGAGGTGATGATAATGATAATGGCAAATACTTCTGGGGTGCTCACTTGTCACATGGTGATAGTGGAGCTGGGATAAGAACTCATGCAGTGTGGCTCCCCGAGCCTATCCTTTGTCAGTCAGTATTTATAGATAAAAATAAGTTGCACCAATTTACTAGTTAATAAATGACAGCATGAGTGTCTAACCCGAGTTCATCTGACTTCAGGACCAGAACTGCAAACCACTGTACCCCATTGCCCTCATTCCCTAAGATGATCTGATTCATGGGTCTGGAGCAGAGCTGGAGTCCATACCTTCACCCAGGTCACTGGGGCACACTTTGAGAAGGAGTGCCCTGCTGCAGCAATTCTCAATCTGGCTGCACATTAGAACCAGGAGAAGTTTCCAAAACTATTCTTCAGTTGGTCCAGATTACGGGAGGTGTCATAAAGTATGACAGTGTGTTCATTTATTTGTTCAATAAATCAATCAGCAAAAATGTATTAGTACATCCTGCCCTGCCCTGGCACTGGAGATACAAAGATAAGTGAGATACATGTGTGCCTTCCTGTGACCTGCCCAGCTGGGTGGAGCACGCCCTTAGTGGAGGAGGGGAGGCTGCATATTCCCTTTCCTGGGATGAGCTCTGGAAAGAGCCACTCCCTTCTTAATGATGCTGCCCTGCTGGCTTTGCACCTGGGAGGACACAGTTTGTTTCAGCCTTGAAACTCAGCTCACAGAACCATAAATTGTCAAAGCTAAAAGGGCCCTGATCCATAAGAAGCTCCTCTGAATTCACCTGTCAGCACCCTGAGGCTTACAGACCTTTTTTCCTAATGTTTTTTCTTATTGTAATAGTAATTAATTGATGTAAAAAATTGAAAGTGCAAGAGTATATGAAAACAAAAAAAATCTCTATAATCTTATCAGAGATAATCAAATAAGATCTTAGGATGACATATGTATCATACAACCCTATTATACGTTATTACTGTGTTCTATAATAAATCTGATAAAAATTAATATATATTATATAACCTTAACATGTATAATTAGTATCCCTTTTTACCTTATTTTCCTGTTTTGCTTTTATATCACTTTTCAAAGAGATTTTGTCTTTCAGGTAATTAAAATTGAATTGCCCAATCTTTATGCCAGGTTGGGAGGGCATGCAGGTGGAGTGGAGCCGGTGCACCCACCCCTCCCACATGTGCCTTCACACGTTCATTCACCTGTACACACTCACACACAGGTACAGAAGCTTCTATCCCACTCTGCAGCCCTAGGCATCATACACTCAAATATACATTTCACATTATACCCTCAAAGTTACTAATAGGATTTTATTATTTAAGTGTAAAATAAGTTTTCCCCCCTCATTCCCATTTCTCTGAATTCTAAGAAAAAATGGCACCAGGAGACCCAGGAGGGTGGCCACATCGGAGTGAGCCCTGGCTCCACAGCCCTGGCTACAGACTCTTCTCCCCACCCTGGCCGTCCCCCTCCTCTCCCTTGCCTCAGGGCCTCAGTCACTCTTCTCCCTTGTGGGGTGAGGCTGGTGCTCAGGATAAAGGCTGTCCCTCCAGAGGTGGTAGGTGATGGCAATGGTCACGGTGAGCCAGGCCAGGTAGGGCAGCAGTAGCAGGGAGGCCAGCTTGTTGACGGGGTGCCAGATCAGTGCTGTGGTCACCACCAGCCCATACAGCAGCAGCAGGTGCAGCAGGACCTGGGCAGAGAGGCAGGTTTTTCAGTAGGCTGTCCTGGGAACTAGCCCCTCCACCTTTCTGCAGCACCCTGGCACAACAATGACTGACCTAAGTCCCTGGGGCTCTGTGCACACAATGCGAGCTCAGAGAAGTCTGCCCACCTGTTACCTGCCTGCACCTGCTTGATCTGCTGAATTATGCTTCTGGGGCCTAGTGCTTTTACCTTCTCCTGCATTCCATCCACCACTGAGCACCGTGTGCCTTACCAGACCAGGGCTGTGGGCTGTGAAAAAGAGAACCAGGACCATCCAGCTGAGGGTGAGTTGTACAGCATAGAGGCCGAGAGGCAGGGCCAGGGGCCGCCCAAAGCCCCCTCCCAAGTCATTCCACACCAGGTAGGAGGCATAGCTGTGGAGAGATGGTGGCAGAAACACTCAGCAAGAGGAGGTTCCACGGCAAATGGAGGAGGCTCTCTGGCATAAAGACTCTTTCTTGGTTACCCTTGTGGGCTGAAATGTGGGCAAGTGGGTCTTGGCATCATTTAAGGGCCAGGGTAGTTGGTGGGAAGAGTTGGGAGCAGTGAGGTGGATGAGGGGTCCGAGAGACTTGGAGAGGGTGGAGGAAGGGCCAGCTGGCATCCCAGGCAGGCACAGAGGGTCTCTGTCTGTGGAGCCCACCATAAGAGGCACGAAGGAATGCTTTCCCTTTGGAGGCCAGTATATGGCAGTAGCTCAGACATTGGGGACTTGTTCCCACCCCAGCGAGTACCAGGGCCATGTGGAGAAATGAGTGCTCACCCCATGACAGAGTAGGTGGTTGTCCATATAAGCAATAAGACTTTGTGGGGCGGGCACCACGACAGCATCATTGGGCCCTTACACCAACCGAACATCTGATTATTAGTGAACAGCCAGACCAGGATGGGCCCCAGATGGGGAAGGACCACAAAGATGGCCCCTTGAAGCCGCATTCACCTTGAGGAGGCAAAATCTGGGCAGTCAGAAACATGCTAATATGAACCTTCCCCCAGTCCTTTCCCCGTGTCTCCTTGTCTATCTCCACCTCCTAACCTGACGCTGTTCCCTGGCTGAGCCCCTCACGGGAGGCCTAGTTATAGCGGCCCTCCCCGCGCACCCTGTCCCAGGCCCATATCCAGTCCTGCCCCTCTGAGCCATCTCCACCCAGCCCTCACTGCCTTGCCCACTTTCTGGCTTCCATAGATTTGTTTTCTCCACACCACTCATTTGGCACTTAGAGGACACTGTCCAGCATTGGTAACTACTTCTCAGTAGAAGGTTTCCCTCCATGTGTAGCCAACTCCTGGAGGTCAAGTCCACGTGTAACCACCTTTTTTACCTCCCACAGTGAGCAACACTTGACCAGGTACATAACAGGCCCTTGACAAGGACAGTGTCTTACCTAAGCTGACAATAACCAACCTGGAAGGACCACGTTCTGAAGGCAGGCACCAGAGAGTCCTGGGGCTCTTTCCTAGTCATGAATGGGCCAGTCCGCCTGCCCCACGCTTATCTCACAAGGCCAGACTGGAGCACTCAAGGGACCCACCCAGGCTGATCTCCTGCCCAAATTCAAACTCAGCCTACCGACCCTGGATGCCTTTCTCTGAAGCCTTACCTCACTTCTACCTCCGGAGCCTTGGGGAATGAGGCTGCCCCTACGTCTCTCCATTTCTCTGGGGTCAGGCTGCAAACACAAGCGGCCAGATTTCTTGTGGCCTGATATCTCAAGGAAACAACCATCCAGTCTTAGATTAATAATCGGGCAGGCTCATTTGCATGTTGCTTTGCATGTCATTTGCATGAGAGACAGTGTATAGGTCCTCCTCCAACCAAGGGCCCTGCCCAATATCATTCTTCTCATTTGCTCATGATATTTCAGCCTCCCCACCATGATTGATGGGATTTGAAAGGGGGAAAAATCTGATTATTTTCTGTGTTCTGGACAGATTGCCTAATCTATCTTTTTCTGTCAAGGGTCAGGGACACTGGTCCTGGAGGGTCCTGGGACAGGGCTGACCAGCGTACCTGCCTGTGCATCTTTCCACTTGTCTTTCTCTGCTCCTCACTGTCCATTTGCTCACCTGCCTGCCTATCTCTGTTTTTCTGTTTCTGTCCAGTGTTGGAGGCCCCACCCCATCCTCTCTTCTCCTGTTGTCCGCCATTCCCAGGGCCTCCTGTTCCCAGGCCTGTCCTCCCCTTACCTCGGACCGCACACCTCCCAGGCTGGGTGCCTGATCATATGTGCTGTGTGGAAGGCAGGGAAGTGGGGGTGGGGAGAAGGGTGGAGCGGGGTTCCCAGCTGGCCTGCCTTTCTCAGATAGTGACAAGGGTGGTGACACTGGCTTGTGTGGCCCCAAAGGGTTCCTCTCAGCAGGGGAGTTCCTGGTCTGCCAGACCCTTCTTGGTGCCTGGCCTATGGCAGGTAGCCCTTGATGGAATGTTTGAGGGATTGTGGTGAGGGTTTGACACTGTGAGACCCGGGCCTGCAGTGACAGCTCAGGCAGGCCCAGGCTCCAATGCTAATGATGCCTGTGGTCTCTGCATCCTGTGAACCAGCTCTGTGTCCGTGGGTGTGGGCCCTCAGATTCCTCCACAGCCTTCCCGTAACTGGGATTGTCCCCAAGTGAGGCAAGCACCAGCCTTGGAAGTGAGTTCATGATCCGTGAACACAGCCCCTGGTTACACCCTCCTGGTTGGCATGACTTGGACTCTAGCTTGACAGATCTTTCACAAACCTCTAAGACTTCGTGACTCAGAGAAGGCAGCCCACAAGTGCAGGTGGGTGGGGCATCAGGCAGAAGTGGCCTGGTGCTTCCCGACAGAGTCCTGCCTCCCAGCTGCCCTAGAGAGGGGTAGAGGAGGGTGGCCCTGTCTGTTGGCAAAGTCCAGCCTTCTGTGTGACTCAGAGCTTTGTCCAACAAAGACGAACCTTCCCCCTTCATTCCCTATCAAAGTTCTGAGCACCCCTTCCTTGCTGGTCCTCTAGACATGAGGCCTCCTTCCCAGGTCGCCTGCTCTCCACTGGTTCCTCTGCTACAGCTTAGCACTTAGAGGAAGCGGGCTCCCCTGTGAGGTTTATCCCACCCTCTCACCTCCACCAGGGAAGAAGCAGAGGGGAGGGGGTTGCAGTCAGGGACAAGAGGTGAGAGAATCATTAACCGAGATGAAAGCGAGGAAGTTACTTATTTTCCATGGGAGATGATAAGTGGGGTTCTGGGGGAGTTCACCAAGGTTCCTCAACTGCAGGAGGCCACACCATGCTGATAACAGTCACCATTTATCCAGCAGCCATTCTGTGGTGGGCACTTTACATTCATTGGCTCAATAATGACAGTTAGTATCCCACATAAGGGGGATATTTTTATCTGCATTTGGCAGACAAGGGAATTGAGGCCCAGAGGGTCAAAGTACCTTGTCTGGGATTACACAGACAACACGTGGCTCACCTGGGTTGTGTGCATCCTCTTCCCTCTCTGCTGGTTCACTCCTCCATTCAAGAAGTCTTTATTGACCACCTATGATGTATCAGGCTATACCAGGAATTGAGGAGACAGCAGAAAACAGATGGAAAAAGTCCCTCTCCACAGGGAGCTTTCATTCCAGTGGTGCTATCTCTCTCTCCTAGGCAGAGTTTCTAGGCACTCAGGATGGCAGATGGCCCCAAGTTCAGCTCTCCCCCAAGGGGCAGTGCCCCTTCCCATTCTGAGTGTGGGAGTGGAAAGAGCGCTGAGTGGGAAGAAGATATGGGGACATCCCAAAGGCACAAGCATCTTGCGAGTCATTAACCCTCTCAGTGCCTCCACAGGCCTCTCTACGCAGGAAGGGGGTGGAACTAGATACTGTCTAAGCTCCCTGGACCAGCTGCACTGGCATCACTCGGGAGCTTCTTAGAGCTGCAGAACCTTGGTCCCTACTGAGACCTACAGAATCACAACCTGCATTTTAACAAGGTCCCCCAGGTGATTCTTGTGTACGTTATAGTTTAAGGATCTCTGGTTAAGGTTCTCTTCTTATCTTCTGCCACTTTAATAATAGCCACTGGCTGGGGACAGCCACTCACCGGCAGAGGGCACTGTTGGGAGGGGTTCTTTCCTTCTTTTTGTGGAGGCATGGCTGGGAAGGGTTTCGAGGTGCAGCGACTGCACCTAGGTTGTCTCCCTCCTCCTCTCCTCCTTTCCAGACCTAGACTAGCAAGTTCACTGACTTTTGGGATCCTCAGCTACTCCCTTGCCTCGGCTGGACTTTGCCAACAGATGGGGACACTCTCCCCTACCCGTCTGTAGGGTGGCTGAGAGGCAGGATTCTCTGCCAGGAAGCACCAGGCCACTCCTGCCCAGATCCCCGCCCACCTCCACTTGTCTGCTGGCCTGGCACCTGGGTCTGGCTGACCTCTCTGTATCTCACAGGAGGAACCGCACAAGCTAGCAGCCCCTGAGAGCACCTAGACGGTAAGGTAAGGTGAGCACCACCTGCGGCAGCTGGGGGTGGGGTGGGCATTGCCTGGGGCTCAGGGGAGGAGCCAGGCCAGCTCAGCCTGCCTGCCAGAGTGTGGGGACCCTCTGCTGGAGGAGCGGAGGAAAATGGGTTTTGGGGAAGGGCCACTGTGGATGAGTGTGAGGACACGGGATAAGATTCTATGCCCTGTTTAAATATATACTGTGCTAATGAATGCTCCCTGTTACTTACATTTGGACTCATCCATCCCAGTGCTTTTTATGTCCGGCAATAACTGGAGACCTAGCAGGTGTTGGGGAGGCACAGCAAGAACCAATGGGGTAGGGAAGGGTTGAGTGTTTCCAAAGGGTATATGGGCAGAACTTTGCAGCAGGAGTCTAGATCTTTGTGCTGGAGGAGGCAACTGCCTAGGGACAGGTGATGGCAGCATTCTACAGGGCCCTCATTTTGGGCGAATTGCTACCCAGGATAACCTGGGGGCTGGGACAAGACACCTGGAGGAGTGGTAATGAGGAGTCCAGGCATGGGTCTGGGAGGCTCCAATCCACGCTTGAATGGCTACAGTGCTGGAGATGCCACTCAGCAAAACTTGGGAAGCTTTCTCCTCTTGCAGCCAGGGGAAGGATAGCAGGAGGGTTGGGGAAGCCTGGACTAGCTGTCAGCCTGGGAGACCGGGGGCTGAGCTGGGGGAGGAGTTAACTGGCTTCGGGCCAGGCAAAAGAATGGGCTCCCGGGAGAGGCTCAGTGGGGCTTTGGTAGTGGTGCATGCCAACTGCTCCAGCTTGGCAGGCTGGGAAAGGGGACGCTACTGTACCACCCAATGTGGTGGAGGGGATTTGGACTCTGGTCTTTTGGCAGCCCTAGTAATTTGGTTGCTATAGAAACAGAGTGGGCCCCTCCTTTTTTCACTTTAGCTGGCTCATCCCCTGCCTCTGCTGCCTTGGTAGGCAGGGGTAGGGGGCATCACTGTGGAACTGAGGATGTGCCTTTAGTTCCTTCTATTTATTTTTACTTTATTTTTGCTTCTTTCTGCTCCACTTCATTTCTTCTAGAGCAGGGAAGGAAGAGACCCAGGAAAAAGGAAGTGGTGGGGAGAGAAAGGGGGCATTTCTGGAAGTACTTGTCATCCTTGCTCATCTTTCCTTCCTGCCTTCAGTTGTTTAATAATGCCCCATCCATCCTCACTGTGGGGTGAAAACCTGGCTTCCTTATCTGTGAAATGGAGATGAAAATAATAAGTAGCTCATAAGGCTGCTGTGAGCATTAAGTGAGATAAGCCATATAGAGTGCATTACCACGTGGCACACAGTAAAGCTCTGTGCATGTTAGCCATAATATTATTATTATTATCACAGTTAGAATTATGATTATTACTAATGTGGAAGGACCAAAAGGAATGGGTGAGACATAAGGGGTAGCTTGCTACTCCACCCCCATCGCAGCAGATTTGGGCCACTGCCAACTCACCTCATTCGCTCTTGTATGCCCTGCAAGAGGTCTAGCTAAAGAAGGCTGGTGCATTGTCTGCAGGGCTGATTTTAAGGCAAAGGGAACAATGGCAAACCTCCCCTTCCTGCCCGCATTTTCAGCGAGGCCATGAAGGAGACCTCCGTCTTCAATCCAGAGGACACAGAGGAGCTTCTGCCCCATCTGGAGGGAGCTAGGAAGGGGGTTTGGTGTTTGTGGGTCCCAAGGAAGGAAGGAAGAAGGCAGGCACAGCCTCAGCTGCAGGTGGGTGTTGCGAGTGAAGGGAGTGGGGAGGACCCGACGTCAGAAGCTTTTCCAGTGCAGACCCCAGTGAGTCAAACAGAGGGGCCTCCGAGGACTTTGAAGGAGGACTTTGTGCCTCATGGAACGCAGCTACTGAGCGAATGAATTGCAGCTCCCAAAAGCTCCTTGAGAGCAGAATAAGACGTCATCTTTGGCAGGACTGAACTTCCCACAGTGCCTGATACACAGCGGTGCTCAGAAAATGTTCACTTGAGTGGAAAAACCACACGTGACAGCATATAATCAGGAGTTACTCAGTGTGGTGGGATGGCTGTGGAGAGAGAGCTCGGGGAGCGGCGAGACTGTCAAAGGCTGGTGCGCCAGGGGGAGGCGCTACTGAACAGGAGGGGTGCAGGTGGGTAGAGGAAGCGGGTGGGGAGAGCAAGGGAGGGAGAAACAGAAAACAGCGTGAGTGAAAGCCAGAGGCTAGAATTAACTAGGTGTGGGGAGCCAGGGTGGCCAGAGTGTGAGGGGTTGGAAATTAAGGGGGCTGGAGGAGGAGAGGTAGAAGGGGGTGGAGGTTGCTGAGCGTCTCAGCCTGTGGCCCCGCAGGGGACCAGGTGAGCAGGCCAGCAGTGTGTGCTTCCTCCCTGGCTGGTTCCCTCGCCCTGCAGGCCCCACCTTTGTTTTTCTTTCTTTCTTTTACTTCTGCTTTTAACTTTTGTTACTGTTGTATTTTGCGTATCCTTTGAGCTACCTTCAGGCCTCTCCGGCAGAAGGAAGGGCATCCATAAACAAACACATTTGGATGGTGCTTTACTATCTACAGGTTCCCATGATCTCACGCCATCCTCACTGTTACCTGAGAGGCGTTTATTTATTTATTTATTTATTTTTACTTTTAGTAGCTTTTAAAAAGAATTACAAAGTTAATATAAAATACATGCTTGATGTGAGAAATTCAGAGTACAGCAAAAAGAGTTGAAGAAAATTTGGAGTTCTTGTTCACACCTTCCACCCTCTCAATTTGTCGTGTCCTTTAGTCGTGACCAATGGGAATAGTTTGGGTGGTGTATCCTTCCAGACCCACGATGTCTAAGATGGGACTTAGGAGTACACGTGGCTACTGAGCACTTGAAATACAGCAAGTCCCAAGTGAGATGTGCCACATGTGTAAAATATACATGGATTTCAAAGACTTGATATGAAAAAAGAATGTAAAATATCTCACTAATAATTTTATACTGATTACGTTTGGAAATAACATTTTGACTATGTTAGGTTAAAGAAAATATATTATTAATTTCTGTTTTTTTCTTACTTTTCAATATGGCCACCAGGAAATTTAAAATTACATATGTGGCTTGCATTATATTTTTATTGCACACCACTGCTCCAGATCTTTCTCTATACATTTGCATTTACATATATGCATCCATAAATATGTATCTATACTTATGTATAATTTTGTTTTTCATATTAATGAGATCAGAGGATGTTTGAGATCAAAGGATCTCTCTGTGACTTGCTTTTTCCCCTTACAGGTTTTTCTATATCAGCACATGTAGATCAAGGTGGATATTCTGACAGATGAGGCAAATCGAGGTACCTTAAGCAATATGACAAGCTTACCCAGCCACAGTGACCAAGTTGGTATTTGAACTCATGTCCTCGAACTCCAAACCCAAGCTCTTTCTGCCTTAGGGGAGCTTACCTTTATGTACTATACTAGGTCATGGACAGTCATGGTAGGTTCTTGAGTGAGAGAGAGAGAGAGAGGGGTGAAGTTTTGTTAAAGGAATTGGTGAGACTGGGGTGTGCAGGGTACGCTGGAATGAAGACAACTTAGTCCTCACTGCAGTCACATGGAAGCCAAGTCTTGACCTCTACAACTTGAAAAGGCTTAACCTGGCTCTGACCCCTTCTGTCCCCCAGGCCCTTGGCTTTGGCTGGCACAGAGGTGCAGGAGAGCCAGCAGCACCGAGTGACCAGGCAGATGTGCCCCCAGGAGAGTTCCTTCCAACCTTCTCAGTTCCTACTGCTGGTGGGGGTCCCAGTGGCAAGTGTCCTCCTTCTGGCCCAGTGCCTTCGATGGCACTGTCCTAGATGGCGGCTGGGGATCAGCAGGAAGCCAGATGGCCAACAGGAGCCAGAGTCCCAACCTGTCCCCCTGCCAGAAAATGAGGCCCCAAGGCAGGGCCTGCCAGCCACGCTGCCAGAGATGGTTGCCTTCTACCAGGAACTGCACACACCCACTCAAGGCCAGACTGTCATCCGTCAGCTGATGCACAAACTGTTGGTGTTTTCGGCTCGAGAGGTGGATCACCGGGGTGGCTGCCTGATGCTGCAGGACACGGGCATCTCCCTGCTCATCCCACCAGGTAACAGCCCGCCGGCTCCCTTCTCAGCGTACAGTTGTTCATACTGCACATTAGGGCACCATGTCCAAGGGAGCATCATTCATAGACATCTTTATAATTCTGAAGATTGTTTATGTTTCTAGTATAGCTTTATTGACTCCAAAGGACATATTACATACCTTTTAGGACCACTTCCTGGCAGGTGGGAGTAAAGTGCCTTGTTCCAATGAATCAGTATGCTATGCCAATTCTCCAGGAAAAGGAAGGAAGAGCGCCTCTTGCCAAGTCACGCAAAGCGCTGTGTAGGCTAGCTAGCAGCAGCCCTGGAAGAAAGGGGAGCGACTTGTTCAGGGTTACACTACAAGTCAGCCCACAGCTGCATTCTGCCTCCCTGTGTGTCCTGCTGAACACCCTCTCCCCTGGGCTCCCGCCCTGCCTCCTCTCCCACAGTGACAGGGTGCGCCTGCCTGCCAGGCCCTTCTCAGCTTTCCCTCTTCCCAGGTGCGGTGGCTGTGGGCCGGCAGGAGCGCGTGTCTTTGATCCTGGTGTGGGACCTGTCAGACGCCCCGTCGCTATCCCGAGCCCAGGGGCTGGTAAGCCCTGTGGTGGCATGTGGCCCCCATGGGGCCTCCTTCCTGAAGCCTTGCACCCTCACATTCAAACACTGTGCCCAGCAGCCCAGCCACACCCGCGCCTACAGCAGCAATACCAACCTGCTCGACGCCAAGGCCTGGAAGCCCCTGGGGCGGTCCGGGGCCCACGCCTCTCGGGATGAGTGTCACATCCACCTCTCCCACTTCAGGTAGGCACGTGCACATTGGCCTGACTTCCTGTGTCCGTCTCTCTGTCTGCCTCATCCTCATCTCTCTCTAGAGAACTCCTTTATCTGTCCAAGATGGTCTGCAAATCCCTGGCCCCCTGTGTCCCTCTGTTCTAATGTCTATGGCAGCTGGTCTCACTCCAGCCCTGCCCAGGACTGTGCATCCCACTGTGGCTTTCTGCTGTCTGGAAGTGTCTGCCTCAACCCATCTCACCTATCCCTCCCCACCTCTGCCTCTCTACAATTACCTCTCTCTACCCTGTCCCTCTGTTCAGGACTGTCCCCAAACTGTCTAGGGCAGTTTGTCCCTTCCAGTTCTCTAAGACTGGATTCCATCTCTGTCCTCCATCTCTTTGTCATTCTAGAATCTCAGGTCCTCTGTCTCCCAGTCTCCTTGCCACCCACGGACTAGCAGGACAGGGCCATGTGCCGGAGCTCTCCCTAACGCAGTGACCCTGAGCCTGCCTTCCCTGTCTCCCCTGCTGGCTCTCCTCCCCCCTCAGTCCCCAGTCCCCAGTCACTGTGACACACTTTCTGTAGCCCCCTCACCAGTTCCTCCCTATATGCCCCCCTGGAGTGCTCTTCTAGCCTCCTGGAAGGTCCCCATGGAGGTCCTTGGCACGGCAGGAGCCTGGTGCTAGGTGTGCTGGAGTCTCAGCCTTGCTGAGCCTGGGTCCCTGCCACTGTCTCCCCCCACAGCCTCTACACCTGTGTGCTGGAGGCGCCTTTGGGGCGGGAAGCCCGCAAATGGCTGCAGCTGGCCGTGTTCTGCTCCCCGCTGGCGCCAGGGCAGTCCCACCTGCAGCTGCGCGTCTACTTCCTGAACAACACGCCCTGCGCCCTGCAGTGGGCCCTGACCAACGAGCAGCCCCACGGAGGGCGCCTGCGCGGGCCCTGCCAGCTCTTCGACTTCACCGGGGCCAGAGGCAACCAGTGCCTGAAACTCCAGTACATCTCAGAGGGTGAGGGAGGCGGGCGCCTGCGGAACAGGGCCACAGGGAGCCCCATAAGAAAGAGAGTTCAGGGCCTCTCTCTGGGCTGAAAATGGGGGAACCCCAAGTTTCTTTCCAAGATTCCTGGGCCAGCAGCAGCCTCAAGGAGAGCTCTGGCTTCGGCTGCTGCCTCCAGGAGCCCCAGGCTTTGTCCACTCTGCTGCCCACTCAGCCTTTGCCACCCACCCCCAGGACAGGGTGATGCCAGGTAGGAGGTGGGGAGGAGAGGTGTTGGACCCCGAAGGAGCAGGGAGGGAGGGGGAGACTCTTACTGTCCACTGGGTGGAGCTGGTTTTGGGAGGAGGCCTTCCCAGTCTTCTCTGCTTGGCCCGCTTTCCCTTATGGCCTGGGCCGCGGAATTGGCTTTGGGGCCCACTGCATCTGTGCGGTGTGGCCAGGGCACATGCATGGCTGCTTCTGGGGGTGAGGTGGGGGAGAGGAGGGTGATGTTGGGGGGTCTGCATGCTGTGTGTGGAGGGAGTGTGTGGGAAGAAGCAAGGCCACTCTTGGGGTTCCCTGCCAGGCTCTGGGGATTCCCATCCACTTGAGATGTCCCTACCTTTGCTCTGTCCTCATGCCTCCCTACAGCCTCCTTAAAACTTGTTCAAGGTTGTACTCTCTGAGGCCCTCTACTCTCTGCCTGCTCCCCAGGTTGGGAGAACGTGGATGACAGCAGTTGCCAGCTGGTCCCCCATCTCCACATCTGGCATGGAAAGTGCCCCTTCCGTTCCTTCTGCTTCCGGAGAAAAGCAGGTAGCCCAGGAGTCCCATGTGTCTCCTGCCCTCTCCTCTCCTCTCCCCTCCCCTGCCCGTGGCCCTGGAGCTCTGCAGCGCCTCAGGCAGCCGTGCACACAGACCTTCTCTGGAAGGCCAGGAGCCACAGAGGGCTTTGCATAGAGAAAGGCCTGTCCGGCCCCGGTGTCTTCAGATTCCCCAAGTTTTACTGTGGAGTCCTGTGACTTATGCTCCTACCCCAGACCTTTTCCCCACTCACTGGCCACACTGTCACCTTCTCTTTGTAGCCAATGAGAACGAGGACTGCTCGGCACTAACCAATGAGATCATTGTCACCATGCACACCTTCCAGGACGTGAGTTGATGCTGAGGGGCAGAGGAAGGGCAGAACCTAGGGGGAGTCCTGGGTAAAGTGAGTGTGCGGTCTGGTGCCCTTAAGCATGGCCCATAATCACATAATCAAGTAGGTGAAGATGCACTTTTCACAGAGCAGCCATACCAGCTCTTGGGGCTCGGACCATCTGGCCTCCTAGTTACCCTCCATCCCTGACTCTCTCTTGTCTGTCAGTGGATGAATCCAGCAGGAGGCTAAAAGAACCAAACCCTAGTTTAACTCCTTCTCCCAACTCAGAGGAACTGGGGCACCAAGGAGACATGGTTTCTTTCTAGGCTAATTGTCTACATCTGAGGGATGATGATTTGTATATTCATTGTGGGGAGGTGGTACTGAATAGCTGGGATGACAGTCAGGTATCCTTCCCCTCCTCCCACTGCACCAGAGGGAGAAATGAAGAAGTCAGGGTTGAGAGTCTTGAGGAACCATGGTGGCATCTTGGTGGAGAGTAGGCAGATACCCTCAGGTTGTCACTGGGGGAGGAAGAACCAGGGAAAGTTGGAATGGAGGGAAGGGGGCATACATGCCTGAGTTCAGTGTCTCTGTTATTGGAAGACCTCCTGCTGCCTACCACGACCCCTCCCAGGACTGTTCCTGGTGGCTTAGGATGCACCCTGTTTGCTCCTCATGTCCCCGTTTCCAAAGAGCTCAGTGGGCAAACTTAAGGCTGAAAGTGCGGTTCTGGGATCAGGGAAGCATAAGGTAGAGGGTGCAGGGTGAGGTGGGCTTATATATCCTGGTAAAGTGGCTATGGGTGACAAGCTGAAGGAGAAATATGAGGAATGGATGTAGGACCCCAGCTTCTGACTCAGGGGGATGGCTTATGCTCTCTAAGTGTGTTCTCTGTTGACTCAGGGCTTGGAGACCAAGTACATGGAAATCCTCAGATTCCAGGCATCAGAGGAGGAACCTTGGGCAGCGCCACCCCCTGTCTCCCAGCCACCCCCGTGCAATAGGTGAGATGGTGTTTGCTTGGGCTACTGCCTGGGGGATGTTGGGATTCCTGCCCTGGCAGTTACAGGGCGAGTATAGCACTGGCGGTGGGGAGGGAGAACTAGACTGGGTCTCTTTGGTCCTTTCCTCCAAGAACATCCTTTTCCCCCTGCCTCAGGCTGCCCCCAGAGCTCTTTGAGCAGCTGCAGATGTTGTTGGAGCCAAACAGCATCACGGGCAATGACTGGCGCAGACTTGCCTCCCACCTGGGGCTGTGCGGCATGAAAATCCGGTATGAAGAGGGGCAAGGTCTATGGACGGGAGAGGAGGGTGGAGAGTTCTCAGGACAATTTGGGGACCAGACCACAGATAAGGAAGTGACTTAAAATCAGAGAATGGCTACTCCTTACCCCTTTCCCCATAAAAAAAGGCAGCTCTTTCTATTTGTCACTGTATCCTTAGTACTAGAATGATATTTGGCTCAGGTAGGTGCTCAATAAATATTTAACAGTGAATCAGTTAACATGCAAATGATGGGGTACATATTGAGTGCTTGCCATACTGTGCCCTGAGGAATAGAATGGCAGATTATGGGATAATGTGTGTAAAGCATGTAGCTGGGTACCTGGCACATGTTAATTCAGTAAGTGTTAGCAGTAATGGTGGCAATGCAGCCGTGATCCCTGTCAAGGAACCCTCAAAGAAATCAGTAAGAGGACAATTCTGCACTAAGCCCCAGAACCCAGACTATGAGTGCAGCGATCAAGGAAGACTTCATTCAGGAGATGGGGCTAGAACTGGATCCTGAAAAGAGGGTGAATTTTAAAATCATTCATTTATTTAAGCATTTATCAAATGCCTACTATGTCCTGGAGGCTGTCATAAGCACTGGGATACAAAAAGAACGAGACGTGGTCCCAGCTTCTAGGAGCGCATGCTCTAGTAAGAGGTACAGAGAACCTAAAAAATAAAAGCAAATGTTCCTGTGCCTTCTTGTATGTATCCAATATTGCATAACATGTTGAAAAGAGGCATAAAATGGCTGAAGCAAGAATATTAATGAATTGTGAGAGCTGTGACTAGAAGTCTGAACTGAGAGGTGCAGAATGGTCTCTTCCACCTGGGTGGTGGGAATTAGAAAGGGCTTCAAGGAGGAGGTGATGGGGAAGAGGCGATCAGCTGTTCTGTTTGAGGGGAGGTGGAGGTAGGGTGGCTGTGGGTGTGGTGTGTGCAAGGTGGGAAAGGGACAAGCTGGAGGCAAGGAGGTTCAGGATGGGAGAAGGGGGGAAAAGGTCAGAAAGGCAGGGCAAGACCAGGTGGATGAGCCAGAAAGTCAGGAACGTGGGCTCGGTTAGTAGGCGAAAGGGACTCTGGAAGGTTTTTGAGCAGGGGAGGGTCATGATAAAAAGCCATGGTTTGGGGCAGCTGCTTCCTTGGTGGCAGACAGGATGTGGTCTGGGAGAGGGGAAGGAGGGAGGCAGTTAGGAGGCTAGGAGGCTAGGGTGAGGCAAGCAGTGTATTTGGGGTGAGAGAGGGGGAGAAGGCAATTACAGATCATCAGAGCTGGAAGCAACCTTACAAGTCTTCTCATCTAAGCCCTCAGCTTTGTAAGAGGAAACTGAGGCCTAGAGAGGAATAGGGCCAGCCAGTGAGCCTCTAAGCCAGGACAATCTCAGGTTCCAAAGTTCTGGGGCCTTGGGCCACCCCAGTGCCCTGGAAGGGGACTAGAGCAGGAGGACGAGTAGCGCTGCAGGGTGTGGGTGTGTTGCAGCGTCTGGCCGCCGCAGAGCATCCCAGCGGGGCTGGAGCAGGGGATGAGCTCCCCCCTGCTCCCTCCTCCTCCTCACCTCCCCGCCAGGTTCCTGTCCTGCCAGCGCAGCCCTGCCGCGGCCATCCTGGAGCTGTTTGAGGAGCAGAACGGCAGTCTGCAGGAGCTGCACTACCTCATGACGGTCATGGAGCGGCTGGACTGCGCCTCGGTCATCCAGAACTACCTGAGCGGGACGCCGGCCGGCAGCCCAGCCCGCGGCCGTGCCCAGGATAACCAGGGCCTGGAGCTGGACGAGAAGCTCTGAGCGCCCGGCCGCGGCACTCGGGGCAGAGGGAGCTCGGGGGTGTGCCTCGGCGCCTACGGACACGTCAGCGGATCCTGGCTGCGCCTGCCGCCCTCCTCCGAGCCCTCGGATGGTGCCCGGGGCCACCCGTGAGGCCGCGGTACCCTCGCCAGCCTCCTGGCGTCGGACTCCCCGGCCGCCGACGCGGGCCTGCATGCAGGTCCCCTGCGGGCCGGCAGGGGGCGCGGGAGCCCAGGAGATGGCCGCGGCGGGGCCGGCCTCCTGGAAGCTGGCCGGGGACGGTCAGGCTGCCCCGCGGGCACAGCTTAGGGACTGGGCGGGCCACGGTATTTGCCCGACCGTCAGTAAGACCCGGCACTGGGCTGGCGTCCCGGGGAATGCTGGAGTACGTGAGGGAGGGTCTGGAGCCGTGACAGGCACAGCTGTCCTGGGAGACAAGATGCGCTCCCGTGAGCTGAGGCCAACTCAAACCGCGCCCACGACGCGGGCAGGGGTTGCGGGCGTGGCGTGGCCTGTGTGTGGGCGGGAGCAGCGAGAATGCTGCATGGGGGATGCTGGGGAGAGAGGATTTGGACTTGCAGCGTGGATCAGAGATGTGTGGGTGGGGGTAGGGGGAGAGGGTGGCTGGAGTTAGGAGCACAGCCTGCACTTGCAGGGCTGGAGGCTTTAAGGAGGCCCTGCTTGTGGGCCAGGGCAGGAGGAGGGCTCCCGGCCAGATGGAGAGATGGACGAGCATACCTGGCCCGACCGCTCTGTGTCCCTTACCTTCCTTTTATCTCTTTACGCTCATGCCTTGTCTTCCCCTCTCTCTGCCATTATCTCCCACAAAGCATTAAAGCTGAGAAGAAATTTCAAGATTACTATTCTCACCCAACCCTTTTATCTCTTTATCTCCAACTATGTGAGTTTTAAGTCTCTCCGGCTTCATTTTTCTGTCCCTATCTCCTGCAGTTGCCCCATCTCTGAATCTGTCTCATTCTGTTACTCTCGGTCTGGGCACCTTTTTTCCTCTACCTCATTACTGTGCCCGGTCTTTGTTTCTTTCTCTGAAACCCTCAGTCATTCCCCTCAGGCAAGTGTCTCTAAACCAATGTTGTGTTTCAGAGGCCATTGAAAGAGACTGGGTTACTCTAGGAATGGATGGGAGGGGATGTTTTCCCCATGGATCAAGATCCAGTTTAGGGTTAGGAAATAAAAGATAGGGATTAAAGAGCACCCCATCAGTCAACAGATATTTATTCAAGACCTACTATGTGTTAGACACTGTATACAAAAGAGATGAATAGGCTGAGTCCTGAAAAGAGAACGCAGGGTTGGACTCAATTCTGGCAATGCTTTTGTTTGCAAACAGGTGTTGTTAATTTGTTCAAGGGCAGGCAAGCAAACTCTCTGGCAACACTAGCAATGTGCTTCTGTATTTAATTAAACATATTAAAGCTTTTTCTATGATTGCCTATGAATCATAAAATAAGAAAATTGTCTTTCTTTGTTACTAACTATATTTTGCTCGGATTGGTACATTTGGATGGGGGTGTGAATGGTTTTATTTGGTAAAATTGTACCTATGGGGACAGGTTGGAGGGAAGCATTTTGTAGATTGCGTTTCTAGTATGACAATTGTCTAGGGCCCACATGAATCAGGAGGTTCATCTTCCTTTGTGTTAGAAGCAAGCTGTTGGAGGTGGGCCCTTCTGTCCCTTCCCTGTTTCCCCAGCCCCACGTGTCCTCTCCCACCCTTCTCATGTGTCCTCCCACCCCACGAGGGGCTGCCAGTCACTCCAGGTTGGTGCCTTGGCCTTTCCCCCCTTCACTTGGCTCAGGATTGGACCTTGAAGAGCATCTTTCTCCCCCTTAGCCCCAGAACTGCTTTTCCATGTTCTCCCATGGCCTCTTCCTTCACTCTCCAAGCCAGTCAAAGGCATCTTTGTGTTTCTTCCTACCCTCAAACAAATAATTTTAAGAGTTTCCGGTCTTTTGGAGTAGAAGCCACGGGGATTCCTGTGATGGCGTGGGATGCTTTCTGGCCCCCACCCAAATTCTTGGAATGGGTTCCCAGTACTGGCAAAGGGAGGCTTGGAAATTCTGGGGTAGGTGCAGCTTGTGTGATTCCTGTAAGGTGGACCCTTCCCTTCTCAAATCAAACCCAGTTGGCATATATTTGCTGTCACCTAATGCTGAGAGATGGCATGTTCCAGTGGGCATCAGGAAGCAACACTTGGCTCTGGCTCTTGGGCTAACTAGAACAGCTTTCATCTTCTTGGGTTCAGTCTCCTCACCCTTGGAAGGAAGTGACCATATTAGAGGCTCTCCAAGGGCCCTCCTTTCATTCCACAGACCTGTGCAGAGATGGCACACTGGTGACCTATAATAATATATCCAGAATATTGTCATTTCCATATCAGCATAAAATGAATGGTATATTTTACATTTTTTTTTCATATTGAGTCTTTGGAAGCTGGTGTACTTTACAATTACAGCACATCTCAATTTGTGTTATAACTTTTCACTGGAAATATTTGATCTGTGTTTAGCTTTTATAAAATTAGTAGCTGAAAAAGTACATTTGCATGCACAAGTTAAGCTAAAAGTTTTCCAAAAATGGAATTAGGGATCAGTTTTAAAATTTAAGTTCACTGAAATAAAATAGAAATACAGTTCCTCATTTGCACTAGCCACATTCCAAGTGCTTAGTAACTATGTGTGGCTAGTGGGTGCTGTTAATGGGCAGCACGGTTGTGGATTGAGGATCTAGCTGGGTATGACTTTACTGTGTACTTGACCATTCATTCATTCATTTTCATTCATCAGACACTGCTGGAATGCCTTCTCTGTGCTAAGCCCTGCACAAATTGTTGGCAATAAAAATTCAATGAAAAAGAGCATTCTTGTTCTGTAGGTGCTCTTGGGATGGTGGGAGTCAGAGGGGAAGGCACTTTCCTTCTATCTTTCTTTGCATCTGACTCAAGAAGGAAAAGGGGGATGAGGTCCAGGCCAACACTGTCTGTTGCAGGAATGGCTCACACTATAGCCTGGTGTAGAGGCAGTAGATTCAGAGTCAGGTGTTCCTGGCTTAGCCAGCACATGAAGTGGGTTGTTGGCTGCTGACAATCTGATGTTTGAGGAAGATGGGATTTATTAAAGGAAATTGAAGGACAAACAATCATTTGCATGGCTGGGAAATAGATTTGAGGTAAAGTTTCCAGGAATGATGCCCTAAACTGTGCTATAGGACCAGTTCAAAGAGGGAAACTGGTATCACTGTGGTGCTGCTCCTGAGCATGAGACATCAGGAACTTGACTTTGCTGCAGCTACTCCAGAGTTGGGAACCAGACCTCACCACCCCTCAGAAAGATGAGGTCTCTGCTGCCATCCATGCCAGCAAAAATGGAAGCTCCATGCACTGCCTGCTTCTTCATGCTACTCACTTCTGAACCAAATCTCAAGTGGGAGTATCCAGTTGTCAGAGCCCAGATCACATGCCTGAATTCTAGCTGCAAAGATGTCTGGAAACTCTGAACTCTGACTTAAACCTTGACTTCAATATCAGGGAGGTGGGACTCATTATATGCAAATATCCCCAAATATGGAAAAACTACTAAAAGTTGATGAGAAGCCATAAATGTTCACTATAGTCAGGGTGTGGTCAATGCTGTGGCCCCTGGTAGCAAACTCTCTTCTCAAGAAGAGTCATGTCCACAGCAGGTGCCTTCAGACTCTTCTCAATAAAGCACGACTGCACACATCCCTCAGGATGGCTCCCATGCCAGTATACCCAATGTGATTCTGTAACCCTGGCTCAGACCTTGACAAGTTTCGTAAGTGCTATGGTCTGAATGTTTGCACCTCCGTCAAATTCATATGTTGAAATCCTAACACCCTAGGTGATGGTATTAGGAGGTGGGACCTTCTGGGAAGTGATCCAGTGATAAGGGCAGAGCCTTCATGAATGGGATTAGGACTCCTACAGAGGGTACCCTTACTCCTTCCACCACATGAGGACACAGCGAGAAGGTGCTATTGATGAACCAGGAAATGGGCCCTCATCAGACACTGGTTATGCCAGTGCTTTGATCTTGCACTTCCAGCCTCTGGAACTCTATGAATTAAATTTCTTTTGTTCATCAGCTACCGAATCTATGGTATTTTTGTTATAGCAGCTAGAATGAACTAAGACAATACATACACAGCAAAAGCTCACCAACAGTGGTGAACTGGTTTGCTCAATGCCTTCTCCAGCTCCATGTGCCTGCCTGTACCACAGAGGCTGAAAACTAAAACTATATTTCCCAGACTGCCTGGCAGATGGGAATCTGGATATGTTTAGGTGCTGCCAACCAGCTGAACTCACGCAGGACTTTGATTTGGAATTGAATAATGTGGAGAGTTGAACAGGGCCTGAGGCTAGTGCTTTTCTTGAGGGGCTGCAGTGGTCTAGGAGCTAGCTGATGTGGCAGCAGCTTCCTGAGTGGGAAGTTATAAGGTGTGTGGTCTGGGGACACAACACTGAAAGTTCAGCTTAGAGTATACTCCTTCAGCCCTTCCAGTGAGTTGTAAACTATCTAGGCTCCATAAGATATTGTTTGTGCTTAAACTAGCCAGAGAGGGACTATACAGTATAAAACAAAGATCCTTATCCAATGTGCCAATGATTCTTTTTCTGAAAAGTCTGTCCTTTATTCTCTGATCATACACTTCCTGCTTTGCTGGTGTTAAAGGGTCTATTATCTTATGAAAGAATAGTAAAAGAGATAATAGTTTTATTATTATTATAAAATGTCCATACTTGGCAAAATAAAAAGATAATTAATCCCAAATTTAAAAAAAAAGACCAAAAAAGTATGGGTCTGTGAAATACAAAAGCCTGGGAATGCTTTTTTATGAGACCTGTCATCCTTATTCATCCTTTTTGAAGCCTTACACAGGTATGTTTATTCATCTACTCAGCACATATTTGACTACTTACTATGTGCTTAGAAACATGGTGGGCCTTCATTTATTTTCTTATCTTTAGGTAATCTTTCTCATGCTGGCTATAATCCAGCCTATGCTAGTTTCTTGTTGGTAGAGATGTTATGGCTCCTGGCTAACAAAAAACAAACATCAATCCTAGCTGGTTCGTGTCATAATGTCATAAAGACATTAGCCCAAGGACAGTGATATGCTTAATATTAGGTGTCAACCTTCAAGTGGGAATAGATTTGGTTTCCAAACAAACTAGAAAAGATACAGTCAGAAAGAAAAGAATAATATTTGGAAAACGCTGAATAGAGTGACGAAATTATAGACAAGTTCCTCAGTGGGGTAGAGAGTAGAGATGGGTTGGGGAAAGGGGCCCAATGCCTGATCTAGGGAGGAACTGGCCATCCTGTCCCTGGGAATCTCAGATAAATATAAAGAAAATGTGTGGGAGGGAAGGGGACCCAGTGACATTGGTCATCTTGGAAATCTAGCAGGAAAGCCTTCACATCTGCCTGGTGCTTATTGGTCATACCTACCACAGGGCTTCCCCAAAGTTGGCATTCTTGTACTCTGGCTGAAGAGACCACCTGTGGTTGGGTGGCAGAAGTGGGCCACTTTCACTACACAGGGTCTGAGCCCTGAGGAAGCATCACGTTCTGGAGACCATCCTTCTCTGAGTGCCCATGCTGTCCTTCCTGCCTATGACTACACCCTTCCTTCTGGGCCAAGTCAGTCAGAAATGACTCAGATACAGTCTTCCTTGGGAGAGATCAGGGGTCTCCTTTAATTTAGCCTGTGTATCTTTCCTTTAATAAACTCATTTTGATTTATTTGATTTCATCAAAGCAGAATATGGCTCCATTCCTTTGAGGCCCAGTCGTGGAAGCCTGGTAATGTGGGATGAGAAAGGACTCTGGAACCCCACAGAGGTGAACTTAAGAACCAGCTCCAGCACTTTCCATGGGGATCCTAGCAAGCTACTTAATGGGTCTGAGGTTCTGTCTTCTTGTCTGGATGATGGGGACAATACCATCCTCCCTGAAAGCCTGTTGTGAGGGCTGATGAATACAACCACTCAACCCCTGGCCTGCACACGGTCTGGTTCAGTAATACTCAAGGCCTTCCCATTTGTGACACCATGCAATGGCCCCCTGGGATGGATGTGCATTGATTTTGGCTGCAGAGTGTCCCATCCCCTTCTCTAAAAGTGCCCTGACTTCTTTTCAGGAATCATCTTTCCCAACCAGGAGTAGTCTCAGAGGGAAATACTACCCAGGGGCAGGGCCTTTCTTTCCTGCCCATGTCACTATCACTCCAGACCCTGAATCCTGAGAGAGTGGACTGAGGATGTGCTAAGGGCTAAATGTTTGTGTTCCACCGCCCTCAACATCCTAACTCCCAATGGGATGGTGTGAAGAAATGGGGCCTCTTAATTAGGTCATGAGGGTGGAGCCCTCCTGAGTGGGATTAGTGCCCTTGTAAGAACAGACACAAGAGAGCTTGCTTCCCTTCTCTCTGCTCTCTGTGTCCATGTCAGGATACAATGAGAAGACAGCCATCTGCAAACCAGGAACTGGGCCCTCACCAGACACCATGTCTGCCAGCACCTTGGTCTTGGACTTCCCAGCCTCCAGAACTATGGGAAATAAATGTTGCTGTTTAAGCCACCAGTGTATGGTATTCTGTTACAGTAGCCAGAACTGACTAGGACAGGAGGTGTGGCATGATTAGTGGCTCTTCAGAGCCATGGACATATGCCTACCTGGCTATTCCTCTTCCTGAACCTGGGCTGGAGTTTGTTGCTAGGGGATCCTAAGCCTGGGACTCCAGTCTTCTTAAGGAGTTGGTGAGCCCTGAAATCCCCCAAGAAATTCTCCTTTGGCTTTTTACCAGATTTAGTTTTTCTTACTTGAAGCCAAGAACTGTGTTTAATACACCTTATCCTTATACTTGAGCCATGAAATATCATAGGCATTATATTAGTTATATTAGTTATTGATTGCTATATAACAAATTACCCCCCAAACTTAGTAGCTTAAAACAATAGTCATTTATGATCTCTGACCATTTCTATGGCTTAGGGACTCAGGGGCAGTCCTTGGTTCAGGGGCTCTCATGAGGCAGCAGTCATCTGAAGGTTTGACTGGGGCTGGAGGATCCACTTCTGCAGTTACCTGTTCATGTGGCTGGCAAGTTGGTGCTGGTTATTGGCCAGGGGTCTTCGTTTTTCTTAATGTGGGGCTCTCTGTAGGACTTCTTGAGAGTCTTCAGAGCATGACAGTTACATTATTACATCATTATTACGCACACAACAACCTTATAGGACAGGCAGAGTTGGATGTAGTGGCTGCATTTACAAATGAGGAGACTGAGGCCTGTGGCCAAGGAGTGTTAGTCAGGCATGGTGGTTAGGGTCAGGAGTCAGGCAGACCTGGGTCTCAAACCCGAGTCTGCAGTTTACTAGCTGTGTGACCTTGAGTGAGTTGCTTAACATCTGTCTGCCTTCATTTCTGCACCCATAAGACAGTGCCACAGTAATAGTACCAGTCCTCAGGGTGGTCAGGGTTAAACGAGATGGTGTATATAAACACTTAGCATAGTGTCTAGCACTTAAGAAGCACTCAGCAAACATGAGCTGTTGTAATGAATAGTAGCTCAGACTACGACAGATTATGCATTTTATAAATTTGCACGATGGATTGGTTTGTACTTGTTAGTAAATACACCTGCTGGTACTTGGAGACCAGAAGGACAACGAACCCTCCTCCTGTTCCTCCATCTCACTTCCCCATGGCTCCTCTTTCTCTAGTGTTTGCTCTTCCTTCCCCTTTCTCTTTAGTTATCTTTTATATTATTCCAATATTTGAAGAATGAGAGGTTGTAAAAGTTTATAGGGTCCCTGTATAGCATCCAATTTGCTGCAGGCCTTCGGGAAACTGTGTTTTCTATTCTATTCTATTCTGTTCTAGAGATAGGGCCTCCTTGTGTTGCCCAGGCTGGTCTTGAACTTCTGGCCTCAAGTGATCCTCCCACCTCAGCTTTCCAAAGTGCTAGGATTACAGGGGTGAGATACTGCACCTGGCTGAAACTGTGTTTAATAAGTTAAACTTGTTGACTCAATAAAAAATCAAGTTATCCATGTGGATAAATGATTGGTTGCCTAGCTGGCTGAAGCAGCACGTGTGTGTGTGTGTGTGTGTGTGTGCGCGCGCACGCGCGCACACACACACATGCGTGTACACGTACGAACACTCCTGCCAAGCTTCTTGTGGCTCACTTTTGGAAACCTCTTCATCCTAAGCCCAGACCTTAGACAAGGCTACCTGTTACCTTCCCAAAGGGTAGCTTTTGTGGAAGGATGTGCAGGTCCCTCCAGATCAAAAATAACCCCCAATGTGTGACAGCCCCTTGAGGCTCACTGGACCATGCCACATCCATTGTCTCCCTGAATTACCTCCTATAGAGAGCCGAGAGCTGAGAGTTGCAGTGATTTTCCCAAGTGAAGGACCTGGACTCATCCAAGTCCCTCTGTTAAAACCTGGACTATGATGCCACCCAACAAGGCCTGCCCAAACCCCTGGCCATACTAGAGCTAATCTTCTAGGTTAAGTCTTGTATCTCCATTGGATCCCTGTTAAAACATGAAAAACACATATTTTATCTGAAAGGGGTCCAGCTTCTCATTGGCTGAAATTAACTTATCGTATCAGATAGCTGTTACCTAGGGTGAGCATTTACCCATACTGAGCATCTTTGGGCATAGGCTTGAAGGAGCAGGAGGGAGGGACAGCTGTCCACCAGAATGCATTTCCGCATCTTTCACTGTAAAATAATGGCACTGGGCACACATTTCCCAGTCTCCCCAATCTCCCTGCAGTTAGGTTAGCCCAGTAATGAAGTTCTTATCAGTAGAATATGAGTGCAGTGATGTATGAGACTTCCAGGCCCAGCGCTGCAGGGCAATCAGTGTGCCTCCTGCATGCTGCCCCTCTCCTTCCCACTGGCTGCAAACAGGCATAGCAATGACCCAGCTTCTGCCATGTGGATGAGGACCATGTCTTGGAGGATGGCAGAGAAACAAGATGGAAAGAACCTGGGTCACAGACTCTCTGCCTGAAGCAGAGCTGCCTGCTGACCAGGAAGACTCCCTTAGATTATGTGAGAGAGAAATACATTTCTAACTTCTTTAAGCCACTGGGTTATGGTTGGGTTTCTCCGTTACAGCAGCCTACCTATCTGTCAAAATCAGACAAGTTTACCCACATGAACTGCGTGGCCTGGCACACAGTATATGCTCAGTAAATGTTAGCTCTTACTATGACTGCATTTGTGTTTCACAGCCTTGCACTCATCTCCACACCTCTGAGTGGAGAATTTGGGAGTGGTTTTCACAAGGGCTCTGTTGGAGATGTGCTGCCTTGCTTTGGTGCCCAGGCAACCCAGCATGGCCTGGAGTGGGCTTCCACCTTACTTCTGCATGGAATGTGAAGGGGCTTCAGGCCAGGGGAGTCCAGTGGAGTTGGGTTGGGGTTTGCCAATATCAAGAGGCAGTTCTTGAACCTAAACCCCAGTCACCTCCATGCTTGGCGCAGGGGCCCTGCTGAAGCAACATCCTGGAGTGCCTGAGGTCAGAGGCACCTGCAGACTGGGTTGGGGGGTGACCGGCAGGCCACACCATGTGGCCAGTGGGCTTGTGCAAGATGCCTCCGGAGATCTCTATCAATGACTTTATGGTGGGTGGAAGGTCTGTTTTAGAAAGCAGAGGCAATAACTGGTGAAACACAGGCGATATCAGTAAATGTGAGCCCCTCTGTTGGCAGGTGAGTCTGGAAAACTTGGGTTACCCTAAAATAAAGCTGTAAAAGAGTCTACTAAGTAAGGGGGCAACAATGACATTTTACAGTTTGTGCGTTTGGCATGTGAGCTGCTCCCACACTATTAATGTTCCAGTGCTGGTCTTTACTCACTAGGAACTGTTGAGGGTCTCCTCACTTCCATGCTGGCCCTGTGTGTATTTTCAATAGGAGGTTTCTACATGTATTTTTCCAGATTTCTACTTTGAACAAATTATGGACTCACGAGAAGTTGCAAAAAGAGCACAGAGCACTCCCATGGACTCATCACCCAGCTTCCCCCGGTGACTACCCATAGTGCATTATCAAAACCAGAAAATTAATATGGGTGCAATATGTTACCTAGACCACAGACCTTCCTCAGATTTCCCCAGTTTTTGCAAGTACACATTTTTGGGTATATCTTTGTGCATGCTTCCATGACACTGAATCACATGTATAGATTCATATACCCCCACTACCACATCTAAATCCATTTTGCTTCATTGCAGCAAAAGGTTTGTTAAAACCCTACAGTGAAGTGAGGAAGAGCATAAGTGTTGCCATCAGACAGACCTGGCTTCTCCCCTGGGTGGCCATGTGACCTTGGGCACAGATGACTTAATCTGTGTCTGTTTCCCCATCTGGAGAATGGGGTGGGGACAATAGTACCCTGCTCCCTGGGTTGTCATGGAGGATAGAGGAGCTTATTCCCAATAGCGTAGGCACATGATGTGCTGCTGTTATCAGTGTCCCAATGTCAAAGCCTTTTGACTTTAAGATTCAGGGATTGTTGACTCAGTCTCTGGGATAATTGAGGTTCATAAAGAGGGAAAAAAAAGTAGAAGAACCTGCATATGGCGTGCTCAGCACACCTAGGGCTACAGTTCCCAGCTCCCTCCCTAAGACGCTTGCCTGTGATACCCCAGGACAAGGCCCCTGCTTCAGCCTGTCCTACACATGCATCTCACTGTGCTGCCCCTCACAGACCCTCAGAAGGGAAGCTCCTCGGAGGTCCTGCTTGACTCCTCCCACCTTCCTTTAGGGTCCCAAGGATCTGTGGAAGCCTCTCCCCTGCTTTGCCTCCTGCCTTACCACGGTTGCCCTCCATGCCACCCGCCTCCTTATCTCTAAACCCTGGCCAGTGGGAGCACCTTGCACTACAGATAAAATGAGGCCACAATTTGTGGAAATACACTTGTGCAAACCAGATTTTTATTTAAGGGGAACTTGGTGGGAGAGACGTTATTGTACCCATACTGGCATCTATTTCTTTCTCTTTCTCTCTCTCATTAGACTGTGAGGTCCTTGAAAGCAAAGATTCCTTATGTGAGTTGTTAAGGCACTTTTTGGGCTCCCATGCACACTACCCCGTTAAATAACAATCCCGCACAGATAACCATGGCTTCCGTGCCCTCATCACAGCGCTTGGAGCTCTAATTCACGCAACATCCTGTGTAGCAGGTGTCTTGATCTCCGAGTTGTGGGTGCAGAAGCTGAGGCCCAGCATGATCAAGCGGCCAGCCGGAACCCACGCTCTCTTCGCTGACACGCTGCCTCTCGTTCGTGTCTGTTCTATTAACACCACGCAGCCCATCATGCGGCTCCCTGGCATCGTCGTGCCCTTTCCTGGCAAATGGTGCTGCGAGTCTCTGTCTTGTTCATGTCACAGGGTCCTTAGCAAGTATCCGATGACCTGGTGATGGGGACTGCTCTCTGCAGACCATGGCACTGGGAACAGGGAGCTGGGTGGATCCTTCAGCACACGTGGGTGACGTGGACTCCTCAACACACACGCACTAAGGGACCCGCCACACTCCACTCACTCCTTGTAGGAGAGGCACTTTTTACTTTTACTTCTCTTTATCCTGCCTATTGTCAGTCCCCAACCTCACCTTACTGTGCCCTCTGGGGCACGTAGGAGGAGATAAATCCAGACGTTTATTAAAAGTCATCTTTGCTGTAGCCACTTCCACTTGGGGTATTTTTTTAAGTGCCACCTCTGCAAATGCTTACAAGCGGCTGTGATTTGGTATTATTCCCATCCTTGTTTTACATGCAGGGAAACCGAGGCTCGAACAGATTAAAGTGACCTGCCAGTATCCCATAACCAGCAAATCTGGGCTTTGAACGCAGTTCTGTCTGGCTCCAAGTCCAGTGCTCCTAAATAAAATCTATGTATTTCCAACATTTTGAAATGCAAAATGTGTGAAAGAGAAGTCAGTGACTTTCTTGTCCTTTGGCTTCTTGGCTCTCTTCTTCAGAGACAATATTATCATTTCTTGGGTTTTCTTCCAGAATTATTCTATTCATATTAAATATATATGACATTGTATTACTTTGTCTCACTTTCCCCACATTCTTTGTACCCTTCTTTGTTCACCTCACTACAGATCTTGGAGATCTTTCCATAATCACTTTATAGAAATTTTTTCATATTTTTCCATTGTTGCATAATATTTCATCGTAGGGGTGAACCATAATTTTTTGAACAAATACACGGACATTTAGATATTTTAAAATGATCTCTGCCATAACAAATAACCCTGCAGTGAATAACTTTGCATGTACATCATTTTGCATGTATGTGAGTGTATCTGTAAAAAGAAAATTCTGGAAGCCAAATTTTGGGGTAGAAAGGGATGTGCATTTGAAATTTTGAGTTTTTAGCACTTTGCTGTCTCTGTAGGGCTTGTATCAACTGACGTACCCCAGTGCTCCTTCCCCTGCATCTGCCGTCCAGAGCAGGGGGCGAGGTCAAGGACCACCAGAGTGCCGCTGGGGCACATTCCTCTTGCTCTGCTCCCGAGAGAGAACCAGGCTTCTGGTCTTTCTCATACTCTGCCCCTTTCTCTCCTGGGAAAGTAGCCAGATGTTTTGCCACTGGAAGAATGGGAGCTGTATTTCCCAAACAGAAGACACAAATCTGTTTACAGTGATTCACATCCAGAGAATCAATGAAGCCTGGGATCCTTGGAGACTCCAGAGGAAGGGCATGGCTGGAGGAGCTGACGGTGGAGGCAGGCCACAGACTTCAGTTAAATATTAATAATAATATTAAACATTTACTGTGCGTCTATTCAGTTCTGGGAACTGTGTGAAGCACCTTATGTGAATTACCTCGTTGAAACCTCAAGATAACCCTGCAAGATGTGTACTGTTGTTATCCCCGTTTTATGGGTGCAGAAGTGCAGATAGGAGGATTAAGTTTCCCAAGGCCACATAAGAGCAAGTGACTCCACTGGGATTTGAGCCCTGGTTGTCTGATTTCACACTGTCAACCATGACACCAAAGCACAACTCTTCAGAGAGCAGACAACGACCTTCCCGACTCCTTCCCTCTTCCATGCTTGGCTTCTGTCCCTTCAAGAGACCTTCCCCCTGCCCCCTCCCCGCTATCCCCGCTGCCCTTTCTCTGGCAAGGCGCAGCGTCTCACTTCCCTTTCCCTTCAGCAGCACAAGATATTGATAAACAGTAACAATTACACAGGTCTCCACTGGACCTTAACTCGGTGGAATTTCAGGTGCTGAAGTGAGCCAGTGGGAGAGATTTTTTTGAGTGCATGTGTTTGTGTGTGCACATATGTATACATATATTTGTGTGTATATATGTGTGTGTGTAAATCATGTCCACTTAGAACACACTTCATGAGCAGCTGCCACCGTGAGAAGGTTGGCTGAGGATACTGACAGGGTCAGGAGTTCGTTCAGGAAACCTCTGTCTCCTTCATGGTGATAGCTAAGGAGGGGGAGAGTTCTGTGGCTGCTGGCCCCAGCCCACCATTCATCGGCCTGGAAGTCCCACAGCCAGCAAAGGTGATGTTGGGAAGGCAGAGGGAGGGCCCAGGTCACCTGGTGTCAATGGAGCTCACGTCACGGAAGGAGATGGTACTGCTGGGGGTAGCTTTGTCTCCATCCTCTACTACTCCTGCATCCATCCTCTCCTCCTTTGATGGTAAATCTTTTTTCTTTTTTTTTTTTTTTGAGACAGAGTCTCACTCTGTTGCCCAGGCTAGAGTGAGTGCCGTGGCATCAGCCTAGCTCATAGCAACCTCAAACTCCTGGGCTCAAGCGATCCTTCTGCCTCAGCTTCCCGAGTAGCTGGGACTACAGGCATGCGCCACCATGCCCGGCTAATTTTTTCTGTATATTTTTAGTTGTCCAGATAATTTCCTTCTATTTTTTAGTAGAAACAGAGTCTCGCTCTTGCTCAGGCTGGTCTTGAACTCCTGACCTCGAGCGATGCTCCCACCTCGGCCTCCCAGAGTGCTAGGATTACAAGCGTGAGCCACTGCACCCGGCCTGTTGGCAAATCTTAACTAGTGGTTGAAAAAGACCAGTTACATCTTGATACAAGCACACAACTTACAATGATCAAATCAGGGTAACTGGGACAAGATTCACCCCAGTTACCCTGATTTGATCATTGTAAGTTGTGTGCTTGTGTCAAGATGTAACATGTAATCCATGAATATATACAATTATTATGTATCAATAAAAAAAATTAAAAAAAAGAAAAAGAAAAAGACCAGCCTTGGAATACTGAGTGTGTGACCTCAGGCAAAAGGGTTACCCATTGTAGCAAGTGGTTTATATACCTCCCTCACCTGATGACTGAGGATGGACTGAACTGAACTGAGAGGTGGGGGGTGGGGGGAGGGGATGGGTGTATACCTACATGATGAGTGCGATGTGCATTGTCTGGGGAATGGACACGCTTGAAGCTCAGACTCGGGGCGGGGGGGCATGGGCAATGTATATAACCTGAACTTTTGTACCCCCATAATAAGCTGAAATAAAAAAAAAATCAAAAAAAAGAAAAGAGAGACAATGTCAGGGCTGGGTGTGGTGGCTCATGCTTATAATCCAAGCAATTTGGGAGGCCAAGGTGGGAGGATCACTTGAGGCCAGGAGTTCCAGACCAGCCTGGGCAGCATAATGAGATGAACCCTATCTCTACAAAAAAATTTTTTAAAAAATTATCCAGGCATAGTGGCAGGCACCTGTAGTCCCAGCTACTTGGGAGGCTGAGCCAGGAGGATCGCCTGAGCCTAGAAGTTTGAGATTGTAGTGAGCTGTGTGAACTATGATTGCACCACTGCATTCTGGCCTGGGTGACAGAGCGAGACCCTGTCTAAAAAAAAAAAAGAAAGAAAGAAACATTAGCAAGTGTACTGCACTGGGCCCAGTATCTAGCACAGAACAAGAGCTCAATAAATGATTGTTATGGGTGCTGTTATTTTGCTCAATGATTTCAATTCCTTCCTCTGTTTCAGCCAAGTTCTTCCCCTGCTCCTGAACCTTTATTTCTTGTCCTTTTCTTTGCTTAACAGAGAGCCAGGAATGCCCACATGACTCTTCCTTTGTGTGATCCATCAAAGTCCTTGCTGGACACATGAGCCAACATTTCCGGAGAGACCCCCGGGAGGACCCGCGGGCTTGCCGGCCGGCTATCCCTGGAGTGTCCCTTGAGCCAGGGCCTGGGAAGCCGCGGAAATCCCCAGTCCTTGCCTCAGTCCTAACAGAAGGACATTTTAACTGCTTCCAACTCGGTAGATTTTGACTGAAAACCTGTTATGCGTTGGAAAGACCCAGCGACAAAAGAAACGTGGACGTACCATTCGGGGCGTCTCTGCAGGTGTGACGCTGACACTGAGGACAACAACCCTCATGTAGGGGAGGGTCTGCGCGTGCTCGCCCCGCCCTCTCTTCCCGGGTCTCCTCGCATCGTCTCCAGTCTGGGCTTCTAGGACACCTTGTCCCCGGAGCTCAGAATCACCAGCCGCAGCCCCTTCTTAGTCCCTTTTGCTGGTTCCTCCTCGTCCCCTCAGCCTATGAAGGCTGGAGCCCTGCAGGCCGCCGAGTCCTCTCTGTTGACAATTGCTCCCTTGTGAGCTCATCTAGTCCTGGCGATGAAGACCATCTCAGCTCTAAAGGTTCTGATGTCCCTCTCTCTCCAGACTCCAGACTCACCCGTGTCCTGCCTCCTCTGGCCTCCATTCCCGTCTCTGTCCCATCCAGTCAGGGTTCCCAGAGACACAGAGCCAATGGGATATATTTAGATACAGATGCTTCTCGACTTGCCACGGGGTTACATCCTGATAAACTCATCAGAACTGAAAAATATTCTAAGTCAAAGAGGCATTTAATACCATGATAAACCCATCACAGAGTTGAAAAATTTTAAGCTGGGGACCGTCTGTGTACGTAAGAGGAGATTTAGCATAGACTCAGCTCACGTGATTTTGGAGGCTGAGAAGTCCCCCCAGCTACCTCTGCAAGCTGGGGGCCCAGGAAAGCCACTGGTGTGATTCAGCCCAAGGGCAAAGGCGGGAGAAACTGGAGGAGAGAGGGAGCTGCTGGTGGAAGTTTCTGAGTCTAAAGGGCCAAGAACCAAGAGCTCTGATGTCCAAAGGTAGGAGAAGATGGATGTCCCAGTTCAAGGAGAGGAGGGAAATCATCCTTCTTTTGCCTTTTTGCTCAATCAAGGCTCTTGGGTGATGCCTGCCAGCATTGCCGAGGCTGTATCTTCTTTACTCAGCCCCCCATTCAGATGCTAATCTCTTCCAGAAACACCCTCACAGACACACCCAGAGATAATGTCTTACCCTCTCTCTGGGCATCCCTGAGCCCAGCCAACACCTAAAATTAACCATCACTCCTGGTCACTTTCAATGCTATTACATATTTATTTGTCTGTTAGTTTCCTCAGACCGTGATGTAAGCTTCTTGGAGGCAGAAACTTTGTTTTATTCACTCCTGCATCCCCAGTGACACTAGAACATAGTAATTATTTAATAAATACTTGTTGAATGAAAGAATGAGAGAACGAGAGAGAGAGAGACAATGCAAGGCTAGGGCAGGCAGGAGAACAATAAAGATTACTACCATTTACTGAATAACTACTAGGTGCCAAACACTGAAACTCATTTTTTTCTAACCCTTACAACAACTCTATATAGTAGGTATTGTCATCCATTTTACAAAGAAAGAAACTGAGACACAGAGAGGTTATTCAGGTTGCGAATAACAGCGAGGATCCTAGCCCTGCTCTGTGTACAGCCTGCTTGCCCTTCTCATGTCCAGACTGGGGCATCTAGGCAGGTCTATGGAAGAAGCATTTGGGTTTCACCTTGTGTTCTGATGCAGTCTCTCAGAGCCTTATCCATAGCAACTAGGAGTTTTGAAGGCCACCCTCTCTGCCCAGCCACTCTTAGTAGACCCTGCCTTGGCAAAGAAACCCAGATGCCCGCCACTTACAGCCTCTTTGTTTAGGCCTAGAAGCTGGTGAAGGCCAGCAGCTCCAGTGGGAGGTATTTGTCTCCTAGTGCTGTGGCTGGTGGGTTTCTGGAAGAATAGACAGGCTTTTCCCACTGGACATCTTGGGGGCTAGGAAATGAGAAGAGGGATTTGGCTGTAAGTTGGGTATTCAACTGCTATGGACTGAATAGTGTCTCCCCCAAATCCACATGGTAAAGCTCCAACCCCCAATGCAACTGTAGCTGGAGATAGAGTCTTTAGGAGGTAATTAAGGTCAGACGAGGTCATGAGAGTGGCCCTCATGACAGGATTAATCTCCTTATAAGAAGAGACATCAGAGCATTCTCATGTTTTCTCTCTCTTTCTGTGTCTCTCTCTCTGTGCATGGACCAAGGAGAAGGTGGCTTTCTACAAGCAGGAAGAGGGCCCTCACCAGAAACCAAAGTGGCCAGCAAAATTCGTTATGGCAGCTCAACTTTCTAAGACACCAACCATCTCTATTCACTGGGGTGGAAGGTCACTCCAGGATGTGGGAATTTCAGTGCTAAAACCAGGAAAGTCTTGGGAAGACTGGGACGGGCTGGTCACGCTATCCATGAGTGCCACTACACCAAAGTGTGCTGAGTTGGGGGAGGGGTGCCTCGTACTTTTGTCAATCTCCTTTCTCACCCCCTCCCCCATCTCCTCACCCCTAGACACACAAAGTCCTCACAGGTTCAATAGCTGAGGGCTGTCCAGAAGAGCTCAGGTGCTGACACCTCCCTGGGGGACAGTGCAAGACTCACCTCTCTTTGCAGAAGGGAGGCTCTGATCCTTGCAGAGAGATACCTGGTACCACAGAGCACCTGTGGCAATGGGAGACAGCAGGGCTCTTTCAGGGAGGCCAAAGTCTGAGAGACTCCAGTTCCAAATCCTGGGATCATCCTTTACTGACAGCATAACCCCGAGCAAGTTATTTGGGGTCCCTGCACTGCACAACTCCAGGGGGTGCTGTTCACAGAGAACACAATGCGAATGGTGGTGCCTTTTAGCCTTGTGCAATGTGATGCACCTGAATTACTTTGTCTCAGAGTTCATTTGCTCAGCTTTATCAAAGAAGGAGATAAGACCCACTTCCTGGGGCTGCAGAGAGAATTCAAGAAATGCCTCAGTTGGTGCTTCACCAATATTAACTCTTGCTTTCCCTCTCCCCCTAGGGCCCCCAGCATAGGCAGTAAAGACTAGCACAGTGGCTAGGAATGTGAGCTTTGGCCCAGACTGCTAGGGCTCGAGCTGTGCTGTGCGATGTTGGCAAGCGTGGTGTGAAATGAGGTTGATCGTAGTCCCTACCCTGTAAGGCTGGGCTGTTGGACTTTATGGGATAACCGGGGTTCAGGGCTGCCGTAGC
Source organism: Varecia variegata (assembly GCA_028533085.1). Lineage (NCBI taxonomy): Eukaryota > Metazoa > Chordata > Mammalia > Primates > Lemuridae > Varecia > Varecia variegata. The sequence goes on from CM052441.1 coordinate 88,571,147, forward strand.
GCCCGCACCTAGCGCAGGCCCAGTGTGAGCCAGCATGATGCTGCTCTGATCCGTCAAAGACTCTCTTCTGTCCCACCTTTCTTTCTTTTCTTCCTTGATCTTTCTGTTTCTGTTTTGTTTGGACAAAATAAAATACTTTGTTCAGGTTTGATGATGGGTTTTTTTCACCTCTCCCCACCAAGGGTGATCATGAGGGACACAGTGTGGGTGACCCCTCGGCTCAGGGCACTCATTCATTGAGGGTGTGCCATCCAAGGTCCCTTGCTGGGGCTGTAGGAGTGCAGGAGGAGGGAGACAGCCTCTGGCCCCAGGGTTCTCAGAGGCAGCCCTGGGGGCAGAATGAGGGAGTCCACCAGGAGCAGAGGTGCAGGGGAGGGGTGGTCTTCTGGCGGGAGGAAGCCAGGGGACGGAAAAGTGGCCAGGGCTCCTGTGCTAAGCAGGGACTTCTTCAAGGGCCCTTTATTCTCTCCTCGTCAGCCTGGGCTTTTGATTAGGGCTGCAGAGGCCTGCTGGAGTCTTGACGCCCCTGTGACCTTGAAGAAACTTATATCCAGAGCCCTTGGAGGCTGAAGGCAGGCTATGAGGACAAAGATGTCACGATGAGTCAGGTAGGCCTGGATGCACAGTAAACACTCCTGGAGAACTACTATAAAATACTGAAACCTGGGCCCACCCCAGAGATTTTGACTTGGTTTGAGGTGAGGCCTAAGTATCTCCCCACTTCAGCTTTTAATTCTGAAAAATTTTAGATCTCTAGATAAGTTGAAAGAAAATACAGTAAAACATCTAGTACCTTCAGTTAAATTAGCCCCCTCTCTCTGAATCATTTGCATATAAGGTGTAGACATAATAACACTTTCCCTTAAGTACGTCAGCATGCCTCTCCTAAAGGTAATCTCCTACTAACTACACCACCACAACACACCCAAGAAATGTAACACTGACAGGGTAGTATTTAATATGCCATCCATATTCAAATGTCCCCCAGTGTCCCCGTAATGTCCTTTGTAGCTCCCCCTACACTCAAGGACCATGCATTGCGTGTCTCTTTGTTATCCTTGAATCTAGAAAAGCTCTCCCAGTTTCTTCAGTATTTTTTGACATTGACATTTTTGAAGACTCTGTGGTGTTTCTGTTGCGGAGTGTCCTGCAATCTGGGTCTGTCTGACTGTTTCCTCTGACTGTATCCAGGTTAAACTCATTAAGTAAGAACGTTGCACACGTGAGGTGCACTTCCCACGGCTGTACATCTGAAGCCATTTCATGCCAGTTGGTCCCATTATTAGACGCTAAGTTTGATCATTTGGCTAAGTGTTCACCATAGTTCTCCATTGTACCTTTCCCACTTTTTAATTAATAAGTAATCCAAGGGGGTTATATTTTGACTGTATGACTATCCCACCAACCTCCTTTCACCCAGTCATAACAGAATACGCTGATGATTCTTAGCTGAGTAGATTATTTTATTACATTGTAAAATGATAATTTTCTGTTTTTTTTTTTTCTTTTTCTGAGCCATGGTCTTGCTCTGTTGCTCTGTCTCCCAGGCTAGAGTGCCATGGCGTCAGCCTAGCTCACAGCAACCTCAAACTCCTGAGCTCAAGAGATCCTTCTGCCTCAGCCTCTCAAGTAGCTGGGACTACAGGCATGCGCCACTGTGCCCGGCTAATTTTTTTTTTCTATTTTTATGTAGAGATGGGATCTCGCTCTTGCTCAGGCTGGGTAATTTTCTAATTCTATCATTCTACTTCATTAACAGACATTTTTCTGTACAGAAGAGTTTCTCCACCCTGTTAAATATCACCAAGAACTTGAGGACTTTTAAAAAATTCAATGTACCATACTTCATGACAAATATCAAAGCTCAAATTGCCCCAAATTGTCCAGCGGGAGCCCCTTCGGCTGGGCTGCGTGCCCCTCTGTCGAGTCTCTGTTAGCCTCTGAGCATGACCTTGATCTTAGCATAACCCAACATGCTGGGCTGCCCTGTGCTTTCACTGCTCTGGAGCTGGGCTGGTCATTTCTGTAAAGAGCCCTGTCTCCTTGTCATGGAGAGCGATTCTGAAAAACCAGAATCTCCGTGCTTGGGGTGCTCATTATTGTTTGGGTATTGTTATTTCTATGCCTTTTTGGGGGAGAGAGGTGGAAATACTTTTTAAAAAAATCAAATCTTGAATTTACTTTGATACTTCCAATTTGAATCCAACACCCTAGGTTCTTCCTTCCATTCCTACTTTCCATATTGACACTTCTTTTCTCTCATAGTGGGAACTTGGTTCTCAAAATGCCAATATATTTACTAATTATCTCTATCCTACAAGACACACAAGTAATTTCAGAATGACTGCACCAGTAATACTACTAATAACAAACGTACTAAGTCAGGTTTATGGGTTTTTTTTGTAGTTCTTTTTCTCTTTGGAATATATTCCATTAAGGGTGTATAGTCATAGTACTGTGTCCAAAATTGCTTGAATGTTGATTTTTGCTGTATGATTTGATATAGAGTTAGATTTTATTCATTTTTGTTAAAGCTCAGCTTTAGGTTTTGCTTTTCTTATCTTTGCTGATTTAATTTTATTTTTGAGCATGTAAAATATTTAAATGATTGAAAAACCAAAAATACCTAAGAAGGTATACTAGAAGGTGTCTCCCTCCTCTCCTTAACCCTTTCCTACCTTTTTCCCCACACCCTGCAGATAACTATTTTCATCAGATTCTCATTTACTCTTCCTGGTATTGTTTCTGTTTTAAAATAGCATCTATCTAGCTGAGGAGGAAAAGGGGAATTTAGCTAAAGAACCTACATTAATCTCTCTTGTGATCTGGATTAAGAAATAATAGTACAAAAATGGAAAGAAAAGAAGAGGTGGAAAATGAGGGACATAAGGGGCAGAACCCAGGGAACCAGGGGGTCTCCCAGGCTTGAGTCTCAAAAATTCAGATGCCCCTAAAGACAGTTGCTTGTGGGCTAACCTGTGGGAAAAGGGTACTTCCTGAGGATGGGGCAGGGTGGCCTCCCCTCAAAGTGATGGAGGTGGGGTGGGGGGTGATTTCATGAGCTCCGCCTTCAGGAATAAAAGCACAAGGGATCGGAAGTAAGGGCCAGGGATTACGACTAAGAACAGTTAGCCTCTTAAGGAGGGAGGTGTCTGGTGATGAAAAAGGAGTGACAGCTGACAGCAAGAGAAGAAGCAGGCTGGGTCCCCAAACAGTTGGCTTAGGATTCAGAAGTGGCACGGAGGTTAAGGCTGTGTAAAATGGCCCTCAGCGTCCCCTAAATGACACAGGACAAGTGGTGGCCCGGTCTGTAAGAACCAGGGTAGGGAAATCTACCGCGGAGAAGGAGCTAAGTGTTATGAACTGTCCCAGGAATCCCACTGAGCTCTGCTGGGCATGCAAAGATTTTGTTCAGAGACAATGATTTAATATTCGCCGAAGACAAAGTGAGGGCAGCGTGTGCTACTTTACCTCCTTCTCCAGTGAGGAAGTGGTTCTCCAATGCAGAACAAACCGTGCAAAGAGGGGATTGGAGTCAAGGGCAGCTGAAGAGGTGGTAAAGCCGGCGGCGGCAGCTGTAATAAACTCGGGGCTCTGAGCCTGATGAGTTATGTCCTGTAGCCCAGGAGGGACTTGACATGCGATTTCAGAGCCACTGTCATTAATCTTTGATAAATTATAGAGGAGGGGATTTGTGCTCAAAGACAAGAGATGGGCATATGGGCTCTTGACATTCAAAGAGGAGAAAAGAGTGAATTCTGTTTCAGAGTTACAGAGCAGAGGGCTGGGACGTTGGCACCCGCAGGGTTACGGGAAGGTGTGCGCCTTCAGCCAAGTCGGTTTTGAGTCCCAGCCCTGGTCCTGGACTGGGGCAGGGCCGGGGCAGAAATTTGGAGGTTAGATCCGTACATTTGGAACCAAGGTGGTCTGGAAAGGGTCAAACCCAGAGGGAAGGTGGACATTCTGGGGGCCTTCTCAGCACCCCTTCTCTAGTGACACCCGCTTTGCCACGGGGGACCTGCTGCAGCCAGGTTTGCCTGTCTTGGGTTGGTTTCCCCAGAAGCAGACCTGGGGCGAGGATTCCCGTGGAAGTGTTGGAAGTGTTCCCAGGGGTCATCGGCAGGGGGTGGGGAAGTGGGACAGGGAAAGGAAGGAAGTGAAGCGAAGTCCCCCAGAGGGTAACCGTGAAAGAGTCCCGCAGGGGACGTCTACTAACAGCATAGGTCTCACTTCAGAATTCTCTTGGTGGTGGAGGGGGCTGGAGTATGTTTACCCTTCACATCCTCAGTCCTATTGAGTGAGAGGTGCCTTAGGGGGTGAGAATTCCCAGGGGGAGGCAGCCTGAGAAGAGAGATGCAGGTGCTGGCTGACTTGGGTGGACCAGGAGCTGGTCAAGGGCTCTAAGGGGACATGGGAGGGGCACTGACACCCTGACCCCGCAGTCCTGGCCAAACTAGCTGTCTGTGGAAAGCACCAGATCCAAGGTCAGCCAGTCACGTTTCCTGTGCTGGGAGCTGGGCGTAGGGCCTGAGATCTGCAGGATAGAGCCTGGGCTCGATGGGGCGATCGTGTCCCACCGTGTGCTCTAGGGACACCGATCCTGACTTATGGGAACTGCTGCCCCCAGGCAGAATCCAGAGAGCTGGGATTTTTAGAATTCTCTGCAGCTGGGTCTAGTCAGGTGACCCATGCTCCACCAGTCAGGAGAGCCTGCACTAAACTTGGATTTGGAAAGATCTGGGTGGTGTATCCATTTTACTGGTGCTGCTGGCAGGCCAGACTTCTTGCTTTTGAGCTATAATGTCAAAGTTCTAATGCAGAGGTGGCGGCAGCACAGTTGCAGTAGAGTTGAGTTCCTGGCATCCAGTGCTGGTCTACTTCCTTTGGGGAGAGGTATTAAGAAGAGCAAGTCTGAAGAATGCTTGGGCAAAGGCTCCTTGGAGTCCAGAGAGGCATTTGACCAAGTCTCTTTGCCATCCTAGTGGACAGATGGTAGAAATGTGTGGATTAATTGTGGATTTAATCATATCAAAAGAAAAAGGTGGCTAGTGCATGGATACTGGCTGGAAGGAGGTCTCTAGTGGCATACCACAGGGATACCACAGGGATCTGTGCCCTCAACATTGTTGTCAGTGACTTGGATGAAGATATGGGAGGTGTGCTTCTTGACACTACGAATAACACAAAATTGGCAAACATGTTGGATCACAGAATCAGGGTTTTTATTAGTGTTGTTGTTGTTTTAAGAGATGAGGGTCTCGCTCTACCGTCCAGGCTGGAGTGCAGTGGTGTGATCATAGCCCACCGCAGCCTTGAACTCCTGGGCTCAAACAAGCCTCCTGCTTCAGCCTCCCAAGTAGCTGGACCTACAGGCACATGCCACCGTGCCCACCTAATCTGAAATTTTTTTTGTAGAGATAAGGCCTCGTTATGTTGCCCAGGCTGGTTAAGCGATCTTCCTGCTTTGGCCTCCCAAAGTGCTGAGATTATGGGCATGAGCCACTGTACCTGGCCTAAAATCAGTTTTTAAGATATCCTGGAAAACTAAGATGAAAATAAAAACTAATAAAATACATTTCAGTTGTGTATTGAGTTAAAAAAAAAAAAGCAAGTGCATAAGGATAGACTTGATAACAGTGAGTGGAGAGAAAACTTTGGAGGGAGAAGTAGTGTTTTTCTTTATACATTTATACCTCACTTATTCCACAAAGGATTTTAGAGGGCTTATAAAATACATGAAATGGAAAAGAGTTAAAATATAGTTTAGAGAATTGGGGCAAAGTTAAAAGTAGAAGAACAGTAAAAGCACAGTTAAGATGAAGTCCCAGACATGCATATGGTCCGGTCCTATGGATGTTACAAGAGATGTCCTGAGTTCCCCTGTGACCACAGCAAAAAGGGGAACTTGATTTAATTTGAGATGTGCATAGCAAATCACATAAAAGATAAAACATAAAAGATAAACAAACCATTTATCCAGGAGAAGCACTGCTTTTCTTTATAGTGAAACCTGAAAGAAAGTTCTCCTCTGGGTCCTTATAAAAAGGACACCTTGTGAGACAGAGGATAAAGTCCTCAACAGGCAGGATAGCAAAGAAAATTCAGTGAGAGCAATTCTATTCGGAGCCAGAAAAAATGTTATCTAAATACCAGCTCTGGATTGGGGTGGAACGTTGTGGATCTCTCTAACTCAACTTTCTAAACTTTTCTTCATTATTGCCCGCCCAAGGAAAAAATTCACTTCATTTCATTTCATTTTTCCTTATCCTAGATAAATATTATTTTAAATAATAATGTAATATCAATAATATAAAGACATATAAATACATATTGATAAATAAATATATAATACAATACAATAAAATAATTAAATAATATTTTGTTCATAGGATTAAACTTTGGAGGGTCACAAAACTTTGAAATATCTAAGTCTTTTTCACGCACCCCTCCCCACCTCCAAGAGCCAATCCCCCTCCCCCTCGGGGTCCCTATCATCCTGGAGAATGTATATCTAATGGCATGGAAGATGGAAAGTCCTTTGGCAGCCCTCCTCAGTAATAGTTGCTTAAGGTGCACACTCTCTAGACAGCATTTCTCTCTCGGGTAAATTTTCCCTCCTATTGTCATTGGATTTTTGACCAATCTGACCCAGTGGGGTACAATTAGGAAGTGGCTTTATTTTTCTCCAACTCTTGCTTTCCAGCTCTCTGTTGCCGTTTCTCTTCCTCACCCCGTGGCGTTGCTTCAGGCAGAGCCCACAGCTTGTTGGTTACCTTCAGTTATAATAACTAGTCTTGTTTTGGCTTATCTTGTCCTCAGCTCCCGTTCAGGCACTGAAAGGTCCAGCCCGGGCTGAATCGAAACTTCCATCTCATGCCCAGCTCAAGGCTTCTGCCCTCGCTGTTCCTCAGCTCAAGCGGGAGCCAGGGCCTGCCATGGGCAGGGGGCCTACTCTGCTTTTTACCACCCTCCCGACCACCGCAGGCCAGTTCAGCTAACTTCTCACATTCCTCTATAGTTCTCTGGACAAGAAGCAGGTGCCAGCCTCCCTGTTCCAGAAGCAGGGGGAAAGGGCAAGGACATTCCCCAGGTGCCTGTCCGGGGGACACCCTTGCCAGTCTACTGGTTTCTGTGTCCCAGCACTGCACGTACTCCCTCCCTCTTGAAGGCCTCCCGACCTCCCAGCTGTTCTCTTGGATGTCGATGCTTCACTTGTGGACTAGGAGAAGCACCTCCCTCCTGGCTTCATGGGGAAAGGGAGGGATGGGGAAACATCTCAGCCTTTCCCACTGGGCTGACCACTCCCTACTCTTAGAAATGCCCCTATTTCAATGGACTCAAATCTTCTAGTGTTCTCTTGGGGTGGTAGAGGTGGGGGTGGCAGGATTGGATCACTTACCTTTGCATAAATTCTGCAGGTATGCTCTGGTCACTTTCTTTTTGAAACTTTTTTTTTACTGTCCTTCTCTTTGGGGCTGAAATTCTGAGATTGCAGGAAAAGTCCCATTTGATAACCCGTTAAGTGTTCAACCCTCCTCTTTGGCTTGGTGCCTCTCTGGGGGTCTGGTTGCCAAGGCTTGTCTAACTCTGGCTCAGTGCAGCCCCCTGCAGTGGTCTCAGGAACCAGATATACAGCTGGGGCCACAGCTGTCCCCTGGGTCAGTGGTTGCTCCAGGCCCCGCCTTTCCACCATGTTCTAGGAGAAGGCTCTCATTGCTTCCTCTCTGCTGCCAAGGAGGCTGGTCTCCTACCTGTGCTCCCATGTTGCTGTGCACACCATATCTGTCAGGACTTCAGAGCCTTTTCTTCCCCGCCACCCCTCTAAGGGGGTGGTATGCTGGCCAGCACTGCTCCCGAAATTGCGCGTGCAGGCTGGGGTGATGGATGAGGAGGAGAACTGGAAGTAAAACATGAAAGATCCACTCATGAGAGAGCCAAAAGAAAAGTAAAATAAAAACAAACAAACAAACAAACAAACAAAAACGAAAAAAAAGAAACACGAAAGAGAAGGAAGAGAAAGGAGCTGGGAAAATAGACGGTGAGGGTGAGAGGCGTAGGCTGGGCTTGTGGGGCAGGAAAAAGGAGAGAGAGCTTTGGAGCGAGAGCAGCCCTGAAGAGTGGGATGGGAGGGCTATGGGGGGGAAAAAGGCTATGGGGGAAGAATCGACATTTTTTTCAATAAAGATACGTTATGTCCCTTGACTTTAGGAGTCAAGTTTCGTTTTTGGCTGATTTTTTTTTTTTTTTTAAATCAACACTCTTTAAAGTTCTAAAGATGAGAACAAGAAGGTCTAGTGTTCCCATTTTGTTTTTGTGTCAAATCAGAACTGGTGAGCCAGCTCCAAGGTGGCGTTTCCGCGAAGTCATCCACCGTTCTGTCTCCTCTGCTCCGTGCACTGCCTGCGTCGGTTCCTGTGGTCCCAAACCGCACTCGGCAGCAGCGCCTCCAGCCCCGGTTTCCTGGAATCAGACGCGTCTGGAGCACAGTGACTTTCTTCTAACGGTGAGACTGTGGCCAGGTGGTGAGAAAGCGTGGGTGAGGACCACTTGGCCACCTTTTAGTCCCCCGGGAGGACTAGATTTGGCTTCAGTAGCAGACGACCCCACAAATCTCTGGCGTACAACAGATCCTTATCTCTCACCTCTGCTCCGTGTCCGTTTCGATCCAGCCGCAGCTCTGCTCCATGCTTTCCTCTCTCGGGAACCAAGGCTGTTGGATAAGGCACTGTCTAGAACATTGCCGGTGACAGCTGTAGGAGGAAAAGCCAGAGAACCACATGCTCTTAAAACTTACACTAGAAAGTGACACATGTGACTTCTACTCACATTTCATGAGCCAAAACAAGTCTTATCATCCCAGCTGTAAATGCCAGAGAGGAGGTATCTATTCCTCCTTCAGGGAGAGGCACTGAATATTTTGGAAGATAGTAGGGTCTTTCTCAGAAGGCTGCTGGTCCTGCCTGAAACATAGCAGTTGTACACTGTTGGGAAGTCTGACAAACAAGACTGTCAGAAAAGATCTGAAGGAGGCTGCCATGTGAGGAATTGTAATTTTTTCCCCTAAAGATTACTTCACGCTTGTTGGATCCATCATATTCTGAAATCCTTTTGCTGTCCAACAAATATCGATGAGTGGAAAGTGTTCGGTCACACAGCTCTTACGCATCTCTCCACTGCTCCCTGACACACGCCTCCCGGCTGGCTTAATTTTCTCTCAATTTCTACCTCCATGTTCCCCCTTCTCTCCCCACAACCTCCACCTTTTTTTTTTTGCCCCACTTTATTTCTTCTCTGATCTCCCAAACCCAGACAACTGTGACTCCTCTGCGATCACTTAAGCTTTTCAAACTTCTCCCTCAAGGGGCTGGTAATTTCCACTTGGGGGATTCTCCTACTATTTGTCTAGCTACGTAGTGGGGACTTAGAAAGACTTTCTGTCTATGGGGCTGAGTTTCCGCCAGAGATAAGAGATTGGTATGCTTTTTCTCTTCATCGTTAAAAAGAATTAAAAAAATTTTTTTGAGAGAGGGTCTCCTCCAATTCCTGGTCTCAAGAGATCCTCCTGGCTCAGCCACCAGAGTAGCTAGGGACTGTGAGTGTGCACAACCACACCCGGCTAATTTTTGAAACTTTTGTTTATAGAGATGGGATCTTGATATGTTGAGCTCCTGGCCTCAAGTGATCCTCCCACCTTGGCCTCCCAAAGTGCTGGGATTATAGGCATGAGTGTCTGGCCATTAAAAAAGAATTTTAATACAATATTTTACTCAATCATCTGGCCAGAAAAGAAATTACTGAAAATCATAGCTATATAGGCACTCTAACAAAGTAGATACGGGGACCCATTTGGTACTTTTTTCCTCGCTCCTTCCTATTATAAGCCCCGGATGATCCTCACCCTTGATATATGCCTGGTGGGATCTCCAAGTGTCTGGCTGACTCCTGTGGGGGTCAGCACCCTTTGTGTGGCGTGGGGGCCTCCGACCAGTAGTGATCAGAACCTCCAGGGGTATTTCTGGGCCATAGCCCAGGCAGCTCATTCATGGTCCTGGCAGGGAGAACTCATGAAAGAGGCAGCCTAGTTCACTTTTTTTTTTTTTTGCCTTCTTATCAACTGGTTTGTTTTTTCCTCTGACTCACAGATCCAGAATTTCAGCACTGGAAAGGGGCTCCCCTGCTGTTTTCCTCGAGTGACAAAAGCAGAGTCTAGCTACCTATAGCGCATCTTATTTCTCGCATCTTATTTCAGCATGAAGAATATTTATAATTATCTTTTCCAATCGGACATTCTCCTATCCAGTTTATTTACCTTACTTTGTTTTGAAGATGCCTATTCTCTATCTTGTTTTGTTTTATTTTGTTTTTTTGCTGGCCTTCGCTGGGTCTTTTGTGAGCTGGTAATTTGCTCTCTGGTCTCTTAGCAACCAGGAACTTTTCCAGCTCGCCACTGAATCAGACCTTGAAGTTGCAAAGTTTATAACAGAACCTGCTGAAGGATGGTATTTCTCCCACAGCCAACAATTTCTAACTGATGTTTGAACAAGAAAATTAACCAGGGTTTCAGGACATGCACGTTCATAAATGCAACAACTACAAAACATACGCCTGGCTCTCTGGAATGGTTCCGTTCTCTTCTGCTCCCAGACCCAGGTGGCTGAGTTCTCTCCGGTTTACTTTGTCCCCCCACCACATGCCCCACACCCCAGGGAGCACAAGGCATTTTCCATTTCCTGTTCTTGGGTTGATGGGAAGCAGATGGAGCCTGCCCACATAGCAAACAACTGTGCCCTGCCTGGAGGAGGACCAGGAAGAGGTTCTGGGTCTGGAGCTTGTTAGCAGGGGTCAGGGTCAGCAGCTGGTCACATGGTCTTTGTGAGTTTCATTCCATACACATTTATTCCATGCCTACTATGTGCTAGGCACTGGCCTGGGGAAATGCATAGAACACAGTTGTGCCCTTGTAGAGCTCACAGTCTGGTGGAGCATAAATAAACCAGCTGCTATCCAGTGTGATGAGCCTGCCATTCATGCTATAATCAAAGGAGTGCAGGAGAAGAGAGGAGCACTTTGCCTTGGCATGGGGTGGGGCCTGTGTGAATTGACTGCAGTGAGGCAGTTTGGGGGTAAGAGGGTATGAGGAGGCAGAGGCTACCTCTCTCCACCGCCAGCAAGTAAGCTACAAGTTACAAACTTATGGTGTTGGTCACTCAGGGGCAGGGAGCCCTAGATCCGTTATTAGCCAGTGTGAGAGTTTATTGTTTAGGTTAACTATGGCTACGTAAAAAAACCACCCCAAAACTTAGTGGCATATAACAACCACTGTTTTATTGTGCTTTTGGATTCTGTGGGTCAGGAGTTAGAAAAAGGCACAGGGGTGGCTCTTCTTTGCTCCATGGTATCTGGGGGCCTCAAGGAAAGGACTCTAATGGGGGTATCTCCAACTGCTGGGGGCTAGAAGATCCACTTCCAATACAGTGTCTGCACTCATATGTCTGGCAGCCAGGCTGGCTGGCTAATGGATAGGCTGAGCTGGGACAGTGGTCAAGAGTGCCTACATACGGCTTCTGGAGTTCCCAGGACTGTTCCACTTCTTGCACGAAGGCTCAGGGCTCTAAGAGCAAGCAAATGTTCTTTGAGAGCCAGGTAGAAGCTGAATGGCCTTATATGCACCGGCCTCATCAGTTACGTAGCATTACTTCCAAATACTCTATTGGTGGAAGGATTAGAAGACCCATCCAAATAAAAAGTACAAGATGTAGACCCACATCTTGATGGAAGAATATTGTCAAAATATTGGCAATCATGCTTGCAAGCACCACACAAGGTAAAAATAGTAGTCTGGGGCCAGATGTTGGGAATTCTAGTCTGACTTTGCCCCTCACCTGCTGTGTGACCTTGGGTTAGCTGCTTCTCCTCTCTGGGCCTTGACCGCTTCATCTGTAAAATGAGTCATTCACCAGGTTAATCTAAATTCCCTTCCAAGGAGCAACAGCCTAGCAAGTGCTCCATAATTCGATTAGGAGGAAGCTGAATTTTAATTTTAACTATAGGAATGGATCTCCAATGGAATCACGTGAATCATTGAACAAATATAATTTTTAGAATTTTCACATTGAAAGGAACTTGAGGAACTATGGTCTGGCTCCCTTGTTTCATAGATAGGGACATGGAGGTCTAGAGAGGCTAAAGGTCTTGCTCAGGGACTAGGAGTAAGTTAATGACCCTTAAAGAGTAGAGCCTGGGTCCCTGAAACAGTCATCTTTTGTGCTCACCATATTATGTTTGGAGTGACATATGGAATTTCATTCAAACATCCACCTTCAGGAAGGCATCTCTTGCATAAAGGACATCTGTAAAAAGCGCATGGAAATCTTCCATGGTTTCCAACCTGCAAAGTTGTTACTTGGGTTGTGGGGTTGTCGGTCAGACCTGTGCTTGCTGGCTGGTGTCTCTGGGGCCTTGCCCAGGACTGGAGCAGAATGACAATGGAGCTCTGAGGCTGCCTGAGAAGAGGTTAGTTTGCTTCCGGTTTGGGTTCCAATTTTTTTCATGCCGGCCATATTCAGAAAGGGTTCTTGTGCATATATAATACAGTGATTGAGTTAAATAATGAATGACAAGAGAGGCCACAGGAGGTGGGAAAGCAAAGGCAAGGGAGAAGGAGTCTGATTTCAGCTTAAATTGGAAAGGACACTGAGCTGCCAAGAGAGGGAAGGCAGAAAAGCCCGGTGGCAATGGGAGCAAAAGGCCTGTAGAGAGCCACGGGTTACAGGCCCAGGAAGGCCGAGAGGAAGGGACATGGGGGCCACACTCAGTGTGGGACCATAAGCAGGTGGCTGGGCATCGAGGAGAGTGGGAGATCCTGAAGTCCCCTGCAGTGCTGGGGAATAAGGCAAAGAAATAGAGTGTAGGCCGGGAAGCGTCAGCTCCTCGTGATGAATGGGCCTCTCCAGAGCTGGATCAATGGCAGACATGGCCTGAAATAGAGTCCGCTGGCCAGGGCTGATTTTTGTCATGCTGTTTGGACACAGACTGGGAAGAAGGTTTACCTGTGCTAAGCCATCTGCCAGGATGCTGGGGAGGACGGAGGCAGGAAACAGCCAGGAGCCAGCTGGGGCTTCCTGGGGGAAGCCTGACTCCCCCATCCCGGTCCACCCATTCTCAGCTCACACGAATCCATGCATTCCCTCCCTCAGCCACGGCCCCTGTTCTTGCCGCAATTTGTGCTAGACCTGCCTCCATTCTCATTCCTTCTAATCCAATCCATCCTGGTCCCAATCCGTCACAAACTTCCGTCACACTTTTCAACACAGCCCATTCCCCTCCCAGCTCTTCTCATTTACAAATCCTTTTATTTGGTGCTCATGGGTGTGACAGGTTAAACCTTTGCAGAATCAAGCCCTCAAGACACTAGGCCTGTGGGGTCTAGGAATTTGACACCCTCAAAGCAGGGCTTTCTGGCCTTTTTATTCTCATAAATATGCAGAAAGTGATATTTTTACAGCCCACTGGGGTCAGCCCAGGCCAGCCCCACCTAGCTACCCCCAGGGCTGAGGCATCTAGGCATTCCTGAAACCCATCCTCAGCCCACGGTTTGGGAAGGTCTATAGGAGTTTGCACTCCCTGATCACAAAATATTCTCCGTATAGAATTGCATGTTGCCTATCTGCCCTGTGGCTGACTCAACAAATGCCGTCAGTTCCAGTGACATGAAGGCTTCATCCCTCCCCTGGTATCTAAGGTGGCAGAAAAATGGACTAGCATGGTGGTGATACAGCTCACAGCAGGGCTTTGTCATTTGCTTCAGTCAGGAAAAGGCAGCCATGGTGTTCAAATACATGTCGGGGGAGAAACCAGCCTACTAGTTACAGAGCTAGCAACAGCACTCGGGTCAGGAAGGGAGACAAAAGAGTGGCATGTAGTTCCTGCTTTTGTGAGCTTTTATGCTGCAGCAGGGATGAGACCAGCCCTAGAGGACTGTGATTGAAGACTGGAAAGATGAGAACCACAAGAGAAGTTCACAGCTCCTGGGGGTTGAAAGGAGGCAGAGGGCCTGTCCAGCTGGGAGAGCACCACACAGAGCTTCGCCGTCGGCATGCGTTTCAGAGGGGCCTGAGGGAGGGCTAGCATCTCCCCTGGAGGAGACTGGGCTGCAAGAGCACATTCTAAGCCCAGCAATGGACATGAGAAAAGGCATAAAGGGGAAAAACCACAGATGGGGTGGAGAAAACCACATAGCCCAGGAAACATGGGTAGTGTGTAGACTGCAGAGGGCTAACTGGAGATACTACGTGAAGGGAGCAGGAGGCAGGTGTGGAGGGCCTGGATTCCAGGGTGAGGAGTGGCGTGTGCTTAGGAGGCAGGTGGGAGCCACTTGTCTGAATCCTCCTTCTGGACCGATGGAAGTCCAGGATGCTGGCTGTAAGAGACCAAAGGACACAAGGACTGACCTGGACAACGCAGAGCCCAGGATGTGCAGAGCCAAAGGGGAAGAAGCCTGAGACTCACTGAAGCATAAATTCAAAGACATGCAGATGAGAGAAGGGGCCTGGTGGAAGATGAAAGTCTGGAAAACCGTGATGTGGGACAAGAAGTGGATTCTGCACAGTGGTGAGAGAAGCACCTGGTGAGCATCCTTCAGCTGCTGGGGCATAGTCAGAGCCTTTTTTGGAGGGCAAGATGGGCTTCAGCTGTAAATGGGGAGGGAGTGATTAAGGGCCAGGAGCCAGCTCAGACACTGGTACGTGAGGAAAGGACTTAGGTGACTACAGCCATGGACATTTGGGCACTCCAGGTGGGAGCTACATGCAGGTGTTAGAGAGGCCGTTCACCACGGGATCTGCACTCCCTGCATGTTCTTGCTGAGTGTGCCAGACTGCAAGGCTTATCTCTTTCCTGGTACCTGAGCTGTTCTGTAGTAACTAACTCGGGCAAGGTGACCACAGGGTGGCTACTGTGTAATAGTCCCTCCCTGGGAGGAGAGAAGGAAAACTTGTTTGTTGTTTTCTGCTTGCTGCTTTGTTGGGCTTTTGGCTTTGAGTGCTCCTGTAATGCAACCTACTGTATGTGCAGGTGCCACAGGGGTCCCTAGTGTCATGCCCGTGGGACTTCAAGACAGGGAACTGATGCAAATATGGCACTTGCTATATCATGAGTAATAGTCTTTTGCCTCTGACACAGAAGTCGTGTGCCTTTTGCCAGCATCCATGCTGTTAGTTCAGAAGTAGGGTCAAATCTAAGACCCTTCACAGTTCTTGATAGTAGGATGGATTTGAAAGGGAGAGCCTAGAGCTGTGGACAACAGTCAGGAGGCTATAGAAGTTAGAATGCTTTTGGCTGCAAGTAAGAAAAATACGCAACTCAGAGTAGCTTAAACAAAAATGATATTTGATGATCTCACATCAAATACGAAGATTAGGAAGTTCCAGGAGATGTTAATCTGGCAGCACAATATCAGGTTCTGAATTAACTTCCCCGTGATTCTTTCCACTTTCTCCTCATGGTTCCAAGATTGCTGCCATAGCTCCCAGCATCACAGCCTTACATGACAACAGGTCCCCTTCCCCACAGAAAGTGTACATGTTGTGGCTCCCTCTTTCTATCAAGGAGGAAACATTCCCCTACCCAGAAACCCTCCTGTAAGACTTTCTTTCATGCTTCGTTGACCAGAACTTGGTCATAGGCTCACTGAAAACCAATCATTAGCAAATGGAATGGGATTTCCATGATTAGTTTAAACAGGTTGTTCTCCAACTTGAAGGTGCATCAGAATCACCTGGAAGGTTTGTTAAACCACAGCTATTTGGGCCTCACCCCCAAAATTCTGATTCAGTAACCTGGGGTAGGATTCAAGAATTTTCATTTCTAGCAAGTTCCCAGGTATGTTGATGCTGCTGGTGCAGGGACTACACTTTTAGAACCACTGATTTAGAGCAATAGATCTTAACTCTGGCTGCATAATAGAATCACTGTGGGAGATTTATATATATGCACAAAAAATGTAAATCTCAATGAGATTCTACTGAGTGTGTGAGAGTATATATATATATATATATATATATATATAAAACATGCCTGAGCCCTACACCTGACCTATTGAATCAGAATTTCAAGTGGTGGTTGGCTTGGGCACTGAGATCTTTAATGCCCCCCAGAGTGGTTCTGATGTGCTGCCAGGGTTAAGAATGCTGGTCTAAACCAAAATTGATTCACCCCTGGAGGTGGGCACACCGCTGCCTGATACCTTAATAACCTCAGGGTCCTCTGAACAATGAACAGGGCAAAGGGCTTTGCACATCCAGCCGGTAGTGGTTGCCACAGAGAAGATCACAGGGATTTCAGCAATAAATGGAAGAGCCTGAATGGGAGAGGGGCTGGGGAATGACAGGGAGGGGCAGCTCTGGGGGTCTTTGAGGGTGAAAGCAGCAACCCCCGGTGACTGACTGGGTGGGAGACGGAGGGAGAGGAGCTGATGAAGGGCTGGAAGGCTGCGGGGTTTCTAGGGCGCCATGAGGAGAACTAAGAAAACCTGGAGGAGCAACTGGGAGGGGTGTGATAAGGCGGAAATGTCTGAGGGGCACCTCGTGGGAGAGGTGTGGCAGGCAGGTGAATGTGCTCTAGGCTGGAGACTAAGAGGCGAGGGCTGGAGCTGGGGAGAACCACAGCAGGAGTCTCTCTCTGGGGCTGCCTCACCCCAACCCCTACAGCCGGTCATCGCATTCAGCTACATGGCCTCGGGCCTTAGCACCCCTGTCCTGACTATTTTGGTAGATTCTCGCCCCATTTTCTGGCCTCCAGTCTCATTTCCTTCCAATGATCCACTTCCTGTGCAACCCTCAGAATGACCCTTCTCTGAGAACCCTGATCATTTAGTTCCATTTCTTTTTTTTTTTTTGAGACAGAGTCTCGCTCTGTTGCCCGGGCTAGAGTGAGTGCCGTGGCGTCAGCCTAGCTCACAGCAACCTCAAACTCCTAGGCTTAAGCGATCCTCCCGCCTCAGCCTCCCGAGTAGCTGGGACTACAGGCATGCGCCACCATGCCCGGCTAATTTTTTCTATATATTTTTAGTTGTCCAGCTAATTTCTTTCTATTTTTAGTAGAGACGGGGTCTCGCTCTTGCTCAGGCTGGTCTCGAACTCCTGAGCTCAAACGATCCACCCGCCTTGGCCTCCCAGAGTGCTAGGATTACAGGCGTGAGCCACCGGGCCCCGCCTTGGCTCCATTTCTTAATTCCCATCACCATGGAGACGTTCTCTATCTAGCCTCACAATTGAGTTACTGGAGCGAGTGTTTAACAAACTCTGGGGCCTGGGCCATTCCCTGTCCTGCCTCTTCTGATGTTCTGAATTTATTGCTCTGGGATGGGACCTAGGCATTGGTATTTTTTAAAAGTTCTCCTGGCAATTCCAATGTGCAGCCAGAATTGAGATTACTGGCCCACAGGATAAAGTCCAAACTCCTGTGCGTGGTGTGGCCTCTTCCTGCCAAGTTCCTGCTTATCTTGGGGGTCTTATCTCCGTCGGCTTCCTTATATAAACCCACATTATTCCCTGAATGCATTGTGTAGTTAGTTACGTGTCTCTGGGACCTCACGCCAGCTGCTCTCACTGCTGGGAAAGCCCTTCCTGCTGTTGGCGTCGTGGACGTCTTAATTCTGGGCTCACTCAGCTTAAGCATCATCTCTACCTGGAGGACTTCCTTGGCCCTCCATGAGGGACTTGGCTGCTTTCTCCCTGGTGCCCCGCCTGGCACTGTTCCTCCACTCAGTACCCACCACTCCGAACAGCACAGACGTGCATTCATCTCTTTGATGGACTCTGGAGCCCCGCAGCTGCTCAGCCTTGCTCACCCACCCACTGCATGACTTCCAGCAACCAGCTTCAGCCCTCCGAACCTCCGCTTTAGCTGTGAAAGGGCGTGCTGATGCCCACTGCATGAGTTTATTGTGAGGATTAAATGAAGCAACTTGTGTCCCGTGTTCAGCGCATGCAGACAGTATGTTGAGCCCAGGCCCAGCACACAGTGAGCCCTCAATAAATGCGAGTTGTTGATATGACTTGGCTCTCTACTCTAGATCAGCACTGTCCAGGGGAAATATAACAAGATCCACATGTGTAATTCTAAATTTTCTAGAAGCCACATTAAAAAAGTACAAAGAAGTAAAATGTATTTCAATTTTAGTATATTTTATTTAACACAATATGCCCTAAATGTTATCATTTTAACATTGAATCAATACAGAAATTATTATATTTTTACTTTTTTTCATATGTCTTTGATATCCATTGTTACTTCAGAGTGACAGCACATCTCATTTCAGACTAGCCACATTTCAAGTGTTCAGTAGGCAGATGTAACCAGTGGCTACTGCACTGGACAGTGCCATGCTAGATTCAAGAAATTCTGTGAATGTCTTGAGGATAGGACAGTGTCTGATTTTCTCTGCATGGCACATAGTAGTGTTTAATGAATGTTTATGAGCTATTATTGTACCAAGTCAGTTAGTCACAGGGTTTTAACATTGGGCAGGTCATGAAGGAGAATATATACAATCACCAGCTACGATGACAGGCAAGGGAATCCAGACAGTGACCAAAAGGCAGGTGGTGACTTATGCTAACAGAGCCCGGATGGAGGAGGAGCACGGGACATCTCTGCAGCAAGTCTGAGGTTAAAAGTCCAGAATTGGAAAGGCCCAGATCTTGGTCTTGATGTTAGTTGCCACCAAAAATTGGGTTCCCTGCAAATTAGTCTCATGCTAACTTGGAGGCAA
>CM052441.1:88590418-88606890 GCA_028533085.1 Varecia variegata
CTGGGAGCGCCAGGCAATCGTAACTCACCGACACGAGTCATTAAGATCACCCTGCGGCTCTCTGGCGCTGCGTCCTCGCTTTCCACGCAGCCTTCAGATGAGACTAATCCCCTTCCCACACACACAGCCCTCCCGCCAGGGCACGCGAGGCTCTGGGTTGCTCGCATGTTATGGTTCTCGCTGAAACTAATAAACTGATTGATATTCTGGCATGTTCATCAGTCACTTGAGAGTCTGTTCAGTCGGGCCACTCTCCAGCCTGTAGGGTACTGACCAGATAGAGCTGCTGCCTCTTAAAGTGGAGACCAAGTACCTGGGACCTAGTGACCTCCACTCCCACCTCCCTCCTTCCCTCTCTTCCTATTTCCCTCCCTCCTTCCCTTCTTTGCTTGTCTTTCTCTTTCTTCCTTCTACCCCCACCCCCAACTCACCTTCACGCTGACACACACTCAATGTCTCTTGTATGAGTCACGGTAAGGCATTTTGGTTAAGCTAATGGATTCTGGAGCTGATTGGGTTTGAGTCCTGGTTCTGTCACTTAGTAGCTGTGGGCTCTTGGGCAAGTTACTTTAAGTTCTCTGTGAGTCATTTGTAAAATGGGACTAATGGCACTTGCCTATTAAGACTGATGTCAGGATTAAATGCATGGCACTACTAAGTGCTCACTCAGTGTGAGCTAAGCAACAGACACTGAGTGCCTGTTGTGTACCAGCACGGTGCTGGGGGCTGGTGATGCATGGTGCAGAGATTCAGACACGCCTCCAGGTGCTCACTGGGAAGAGAGGGCAGAGACATCAACAGGCCATTTGAAAGCATGCCCCACCCAGGTGCTGGCTCACTGTGAGGGCTGCCATCCTTTGGGGACATTTATTTGGGTCCCATTGCTTTCATTTTCTCATTGTCCAGGGCCAAGGGGGTGCAGTATGAGGGTCCAGGAGTCTTAAGCGCAGAAGGGGGGCCAAGGTAGGGGACAAAACCTACAAGGAAAAGAGGGAAGGGCGTGGGGAACGAGACTGGCCTTTCTTCTGGTGCTTCTGGGTGTGCCTGTCCTTGCGTGACGAGAACTGGTCTGCACAATCTGTTCCAGTTGGTGAATAATGACGCCCGGTGACGAGGTCCTCTCTCCCAGTTTCCGGCCACATCAGCTGTCCTCCTGAGCAGAGAGGCAGCATGGCGGCGGCGATGTCAGTGCACACGACACTGATGAATCTGTGTCGGTGCTGAGACTGGCAGTGGTCTGATTTTGGAGGCTGGCAGTGCCCAGGGAGACCCTGAGGTCGTTACCAAGAACGAATGGAGAAATCCGTTTATTTCCTTAGAGCTATGGGAAGAGAGCTATAAATCTCTCCACTCTTCTCTCCTGGGGGCTTTGATCCCCCCTCCCTTGAGCTATGTGGTTTGCTGTCTGAGTCTGCTCTCCTGAGAACTTTGTCATTTTAGGCTGTTCTCTGGATCGCCAAATGCATGAATTTCATGTCTTTCCTAATGAGTGATATATTTTTAAACAACTTAAAAAATTAAATCAATTTCTTTTGAGACTAGGTGATGCGTTGGCATGCATAAAATTCAAAATGTACTATAGGGTGTGCAGATAGTTTCTTTCCCATCCCCTGCAACCACCTAGTAATCTCCCCAGCAGTAACTAGTGTGACCAGTTTCTCGTGAGATAGTAAGGTTTTTAGATAAAAAGGACTAGGATTTATAAAATTTATAGCAATGCAGCAGTTACTTATTCAGCACCAGCGTCATGCCAGGGGCTGGATAGATGAAGACCAACAGGTAACGGTCTCAGCCCTCTGAGAGCCACGGTGCAGGAGGGGAGCAGCAGGTTGGCCAATTATAATCTATCGCTGTTACGGGAAACAGAAATATGTGCAGGCCGCGGAGGTAGAACCAAGGGGTGGAGAAAGGAAAATAATCTATCAATGAAGGCAGAAAAGGTCATGTAACTCACCTTTGGGCTTTCCACAGCCACCAGGATAGAGGTGTTATAAAATTCACTTTTTCTTTGGTGAGTTATTTTTCGATTCTTTCCCTTAGCCTGGCCTTGTAGAAGTGAATTCTACTTTGGACTATCTGACAGCTTTTTTAAAAAACAGCTTTATTGAGATATAATTCATCTACCATACAATTCTCCATTTAAAGTGTACACGCCAATGTCTTTTTGTATACTTATAGAACTGTACAGCCATCACCATGATCAATTTTAGAACATTTTCATTACTCCAAAAGGAACCCCCGTACCTCTTAGTCATTACCCACTAATTTCCAGATCGCTCAGCCTCGAGCAACCACTAGTCTACTGCCTGTCTCTATGGATTTGCCTATTCTGGACATTTCCTGTACATGGGATCCTACAATATTTGTTTTTTTGGGTCTGGCTTCTTTCACTCAGCATAATGCTTTCCAGGTATGTTCATGTTGTAGCACATATCAAACTTCCTTCCTGTTTATGGTTGAGTAATATTCCCCTGTATGGAGATACCATATTTGTTCATTCATTCATCAGCTGATGGACATTTAGGGGTGGTTTCTATGTTTTGGCTATTGTCCATAGAGCTGCTAGACACATTTATGTACAAGTTTTTGCTTGAAATCCTGTTTTCAATTCCTTTGGGTATATACGTAGGAGTAGAATTGCTAGGTCATGGTAATTCTATATTTAACTTATTGAGGAACCACCAAATTGTTTTTCACAGTATTTTTTCACTATTTTACATTCCCACCAGCAATGTACAAGGGTTTCAATTTCTCATCTTCCTGCTTTTAAAATTTGACTTTTCTCCAAAATGCTCCTTCTGGAATCACCTGCTTAGCTTTTTACTTTGTTGGCTGTGGACTTCGGATGCTCCTGAAGTCATCCCAGGCCTCAGTCCCTACTTGTAGCAGACCTGGCTAGATCCCTAAACTGTGTCTCTCAGGCAGGCGTCAGTGCTCTAGCTGTACCCAGAGCAGTGGCGAGGTGCTTCTTTCTCTTGCTCCCCTGACTCGAGGGAAGGCAGAGCCTACTCTGGGGGAGTCCAGTGTTCAGGAGAAGGTGAATTGGGGAGCCAAAGACAGGGATAGGCAAGTAGAACGTCAAGGATCCTGTAGTCATCAAAGGTCAAGCCAGGGCAGACCTGGAAGTCAGGTGGTGTCTGGAGGGCCAATGAATGTGCTGCCCTGTGGTTAGCAGCAAGCTGGGAGCCCTGGAGCCAGAAGAGAGCAATGTCAGGCCATGGTCCCTGCCCTGGGCGGCCAGTGCTGACTGTGCAGCCCCAGCAGAACACACCACGGAAGCTACTGGATTTGGAACCCTACTTTATTTTCCATCAAGTGTGGATTGCTGGGCTTGGGGCTACAGAAGTGATTGCAGATGTTGGGAAGAAAACTTCTTGCTGCTCCTGGCAGGGGCAGAGGAAGGGAATCTGGGGTGCTGGGGGACCAGGACGTGCGACCTATGGGGAGGGTGGTTGGCAAGAGGCCCACTCCACATTCTTGCAATCCCCCAGTCAATCAGTGCCAGCAACCATCCCTGAGGTGTGCTATGTGGCTATCCAGCAAGGCACTGACCGACAGAGAAGGGGCAAAGCCTGGCTTTTGGGAAGCCACTAGCTGGAGGTTGACACCAGTGTGCAGACCCTGTCCTGACTCACCTCTGCACAAGATGGAACTGACATTCACCATGTGCCAGACACCTTCCCTGTGTTGATCCATTCAGTCCTCAACAACTTAGGAAGTGGGTTCTCTTATAATGCTAGTTTGCAGATGAGGAAACTGAGGCACCCAGTGGTTAAGCAACTGCTCCAAAACACGCAGCTGTAAGTGTCAGAACAAGGGTTTGAACCCAGATAGTCTGGTAACAGAGTGTGTACTCTTAACCACTGGGCTATAGTGCTTGTACCTCTTAACCACTGTTCCCCCTACATAAGGTCCTGAGGACCCAAGGCCCGTTGTCTCATAGGGTTGGCTGAGACAACTACTGTCCTAGTGTCCTGGCCCTCTCTACCACCACTCTGCTGCCTCTGGGCCCACCCATGCAGCCCTGCCAGCTTCTTTCCATTTGTCCCCATCTAAGGTTATCAGATTTAGCAAAACACAACACAACATAACCCAACAACAGAATGCCCAGTCCTTATGCATGTCTGAGAAATAAGGAACGATTTGAAGTATAAATATATTCCAAATATTGCACGAGGCAATATATTTGGGATATATTTATACTACAAAACTGTTTGTCGTTTCTCTGAAATTCAGATGTAACTGGCAGCCCTGTATGTTGTCTGGCAACCCTGTCCCCAATTATCTGGGCTTTGTGCTGGGATCACACGTGGCTGAAGAGCTGCTGCTGTGAATAGTTTACAAAACCATTCACTTGCATTGGTCTCGGTGTGATCCCTGGGGAGCCCACCACGGGCGGGTCTCTGCCAAGACAGGGGCTCATTTAATCCCACTCTCCATTTCCAGATTCGAGGCCACACCTCACCAATACCAGAGCAAATGAATAGTTTATGAATTTGTGCATTAAAACCACACCACAGACTTTTTGAAATTCTAAATATGTCCCGTCCACGGGTCCTTCCCTCTCCCTCCCTTCATGCCTCTCTGTTGCTCCTCTTTAGAAGAGAGTTTGCAGATTAGCCTTTTTGGGGTCTCCTCAGGAAGACCCATGCCCACTTTCTGCCAAGTCCATGCTCTTCAGGCATTCCGGGATCTCTTTTATAGATTCCATCAGCGTGTTTGGAGCAGAAGTCAGACTCGTTGCTCTCTGGTTCCCCAGACTCCTCTGGATGGTTTTATAGGTGTGTGTGTGGGGGGACCTTGGTCATCGTTCAGGCTTCTGGGCCCCAAGGCCTTTCTATAAAAACAGGTTACACATTTTGGCCAACATGTCTGCAATTTCACACTTCAGAGCTCTTGGGTGGAAGCCATCTGCTCGGCAGGGTTTATTTACATCTCATTTGCCAATTAGGTCTGGAACATCTCATTAGTTTATCACTATTTCATCTAAGATCTATGTCTTGTCTGCTTCAGTAGACACTTTGAAGGATAGGAAACTCCCTCTGTCCTTTCCCATCTGCCAGCGGATGGTTGTCAGAGTTGGTTATAGGCCCTGTGTTAGTTGCTATGGAGGAAGCAAAGGTGTAGAAGATATGGTCCTTGCCACCAAAGAGCTCGCAGTCTGGTGAGAGAGATGATTGGATTAGGAATTCTTTTAGCTGCAAGTAAGAGAAAAAGTAATAGTGAATTATACAAGTAAAGATTTAGTTTTCTTTTATTATTAGCAGTCTGAAGGGAGGGTAAAAACTGATATTGGTTTAGCTGCTCAATAATGTTCTTAGAGACCAGGCTCTGTAAGTCCATTTTTAGCAACTGGCTTCTCATCCTTGTGCTTGTTGCCTCATGATCACAAAATGGCTGCTGAAGCTCCAAGCCCATATTGGAGACAGGAACAAAAAAGAAGGGTAGGGCACCAGTTGTTTCTGTTTCTTTTATTGGGAACAGTAAAAAACCTTTTTAGAAGCACCTCCCTCCCCCAAGACTTGAGCTCATCTATCATTAGCTACAACTGTGCCACGTGGCCACCCCAGCGGTAAAGAAGGCTGGGAAAATGAGCGTTCAGGTTTTCCAGCCTCTTTGGTGAAGGTGGACAAGGGTGGGAATGGGTGTTGGGTTAGCCAACCGACAGAATCTGGCCCAGAAGAGAAGCCATGAACATGCAAATGTCACTGATAACCTAAAGCAGTTTCAATGCCAATGGAGTAGGCAGCACAGAGCCAGATCCAGCAGATTCTTTGTTCCCCTGACTTCTTTCTCTCCTGGAGTTGAAAGGAAGAAGATTCCTCATGGACTGGGCGTAGACATGGGACATGAGTTGTGCTAGGAGTATTGAATGAGAGTTAGACATCACTGGGTCAAGGACACCCCAGGCTGGGGAGATGACAGAGAAGACTAGAGATGGGGACACACCACTGTGTTGAAGGGCAGTGCTACGGCCTGGATGCCTGTGTCCTCTCCAGACTCCTGTGCTGAACCCTAACACCCAAAGTGACAGTATGAAGAGGTGGGGCCTTTGTGAGGTGTTTAGGTCATGAGGTCTCCGCCCTCATGGATAGAATTAGTGCTCTTACAAAAGAGGCTAGAGGGAGCCTGTTTGCCCTTCTGCCATGTGAGGAAGCAGCAAGAAGGTGCTGTCTATGAGGAACAGGCTCTCACCAGACACCAAATCTGCTGGCGCCTTGATCTTGGACTTCCCAGCCTCCAGAGCTGTAAGAAATAAAGTTCTGTTGTTTATGAACTACCCAGTCTAAGGTATCTCATGACAGCAGCCCATTCAGACTAAGGCAATGAGCATGGAGTGGTGGGCTCCTGTGGAGGGGAAATGGACCCAAATCACTACTTTTAGGTTAATTTTCCAAAAACTGCACTCTTGCCTTTGTCAGAAGCCACAGCTTGCCTTATTACATGGAGAAGAGTGAGCACTGCGTGGGGAGCAAGTGCCCCATAAGGTTGGCTTCAGATGCATCTGGTGCCTGGTGCCAGCCCCTGGGCTCTGAGTGGCACACTTCTCACCTGCTCCTGTGAAGGGCTTCTCTGGCCCCAGCTCCAGCTTCTGCCTACCTGGCCCTTGTTTCTGAAGCCCACCCTCCTGCCTTTCATCTCTGCACTCCTTCCCATCTCCAGAATGAGAGAGCTTTGAGATGTTGTTCTTCATGCTCAAAAGTTGACATTACATTCCCTCCCCAGACTTGACTCTTTTTGACCATTAACAACCCTGCCCGTGCTCAGGGCCAACTGGTTCCCCTAGGCGCTTGCTTGAAAGCTAACCTCAGCCGCCATCTTGGCCCAACCCTTCAGTGGAACTTGGCCAAGCCATTTCCACTGGTCCAGCCCTTAGCTGGGGCTCAAGGGTCTGAATCCCAGGTGAAACATTTGCTCTTGCTCTAATAGGCATGAGGTAGTCACTGGAAGCCTTGGTTGGGAGAATCCGTGCTAGGAGAAAGTGTCGTCTTGCCAAGTTCCCTTTGACAGCTTTCGGAATTTGGAAGGGGTTTTGGAAAGGAGATGCCGGGATGAGCAAACCAATCAGGAGGCCGCCGCAGCAGCCTGTAAAGATCTCCACTGAGATGGGGGCAGGTGGAAGGGCCTGGTATAAGAAAAATATGAAAGGATGTATCAGTAGTATCTGGGACATGGTCCGTTTGGTTTGGGAACAGAGGAAAAAGTGCCGGAGGAAAGTCAAAGTTTCTAGCAGAACTTTATCAGGACTAGCAGGTGAGGCACCTCTAGACTGTTTTTGCTTGTTTGTTTGCTTTGTTTTGAAGAAGCTGCATTTGGCTTTAGGCAGGCTTAGTTTCAAGTGGCAGCAGGGTTTCCAAGGGGGGTGTCCACGAGGCAGCTGGAGAGACAGCACGGGAGGTGAGGAAAGGTCCTATGTGGAGACAGAGATTTGAAGGTGCTAGCAGGATCAGGGAAAAAAGAAGGGTAGGAAAGAGCAGGGGGAGACCAAGTACCCCTGGAGCAGCTCCGTGTGGCCTGGGAGGAGGAAGGGAAGTCAGAGAAGGAGCTGCAGCATGTGGGGCACGTGAGCAGCGAGAAAGGAAACAGGAGGGTCTCCCGCAGGAGGGAGTGGGCAGCGAGGTAAAGAACTTCCGCCATGCAGTAAGAGCGTTTTGCTGGGTCCTTGTCTTTTGCTGGGTCTCTGTTGTTTCTGAGTCCAGTTCTGGCCCAGTGGTCACTACGTGCCCTTTCTACTCTTCTCCCTTGGGGTGCTGAGTTTTACTTTAGGAGTTAGATGCCTGCAAAATGCTTCTCCAATAATTTTAACCTAAGTTATTGATTTTCATCTGCCTGTCACAATGAGTGAACTCCTCCGTTCTCCTGACCTGACTATTTCTCAATTTTCAGAAGACGTTTTCTAAAAAACTGAAGACAGAACATTGTATGTGGGTTGTTGGCCAAGCGATGATTTGGTTGCCTTGTATGTTTTATTTTTTTTTTCTTGTTAAATGTTTTCCCTGAGCTTGCTGAGAGATGCTAGTGAACATTCTTTAGGATTCCTGTGGACATTTTACTTCTTCCTATTTTTCGCTCTTTCTTGTATTTTCCTGGTTCCTGTGTCAAAGCCTGAGGTATCTTATTATGGATTTCTTTTCTCTTCTCTCAGATTGTTGGAGTTACTTTTGTGTTGTAATGTTAACAACAGCTAACATTCATACAATGCTTTGCAATTTACAAAGCATGTCACATACATTTTCTTATTCTATCTTCGCAGCAATTCTGTGAAACAGCTTAGGTACAATTGTCCTGTCTTATGAAAGAGCTTGAGAGGTGCGGCTCAGCTTGTAGTAGAAGGAGCCAGGGTGACTTAAGATCTATGACTCCTTTCTTTTCTTATAATAAGAATGTTTTCCCTCTTTTAAAAGAAAAAACATGATTATTTGAGGAAATTTGGAAAATAGAGGGAAGAATAAAGAAGGAAATTTCCATTACTGTTTATCACAGTGTCTAGTACCTGCAGCTGTCAGCACTTCATGGTATTTCTTTCCAGTTATATTTCTATGAATTACTAAAGATCTTATGTAATTAGGAATTAAGTACACCTTGATGGTTTGGACCCTGATTTTTAAATGTAACATTATATTGTGATGCCATTCAGCTATTTCAAAATTTATTCTAGCATATGGATATATTATAATATATGCCACCACTCCCCTTTTCCCCTTTTTTATTGATACATAATAATTGTACATATTTATGGGGTACATGTGCTATTTCGATACAAGCATACAATGTGCAATGATCAAATCATGGTATTTAGACTATCCATTGCCTCAAACATTTATCATTTCTTTGCATTGGGAACAGTTCAAATCTTCTCATTTAGCTATTTTGAAATATGCAATAAATAAATTGTTGCTAACTACAGTCACCCTACTGTGCTATAGAACACTAGAACTTACTCCTTTTACCTGAATGTGCTTGTGCCCATTAACCAGCCTCTCTTCATGTCCTCCTGCCCTTCCCAGCCTCTGCCAACCATCATTCGACTCCCTGAGATCAACAGTTCTCCTCTTGCTGGACATCTGAGTTGTTTCCATTTCTGGCTGTTCAAAAACACTTTTTAATGTCTTTATCCCATAAACGCTTGTCTGAATCTCTGTGCTCTAGGGTAAGGATAAGGATGGGATGACCTGGTTCAAGAGCGCATCGTTCTACTGCATCCCACAGATGGACCAGTTTTTACTCCAATAAGAAGGGCTTGAGCCTGTCTTACCACACCCTTGCCACCACCAAATATCATACTCTAACTGTTAATATTGTGGATAAAAAATAAAATTTCATTGCCTTGTTTTGCATTTCTTTGATTGCTTAGGAGACAGAACTTTTTCCCTTTGTTTATCATCTATTTGTATTTCTTCCAGTAATTTTTTTCTCATGCTCTTTGCTTAAGAGCCTATGATGCTTTCAGTTTTGTTACTGATTCTTAAGGCTGTGTATGAGTTAAATGCTTCCTGCCTCTTGGTTGCTCCCCTGTGTTTTCATGCTGTCCATCTCCACGTGAAAGCCTCCCTAGATGGTGATTTCAGGCCACTCTTGGAGGGAAAACAATTAATTGAATCTATTCATACTAAAGGGTAAACAGCTTCTCCTCCCTCCCTCCCCATTAGCCGTCTTAGGGTCTAGTGCTTGGCACGTAAGTAGAGACACACATAGGTACAGATATGCTATAGATCCTTGTTGAATGAATAAATTCGTGTGGTTCCAAGGAATTACATAGGATTAGAATGCGGATGGAGGGAGAAAGCTCTGGCAAGATAGATTTCAAATCAATGTAGTCTTTCTAGTAGACCCAGTTGCTCAAAGAGAGAATGAGCTACAGCAAGCAGCAGTGAGCTCCTAAACACAGGGCCATCCTAGTCTTAGAGGAACTCTAGCATCGTCTCAGGGACAGGACTAGATTATTCCAGTGCCCTTGTGGTTTCCTCTCTGCCCATGGCTGTGGTTTCAAATGTTTTACAAAATTCTCTTTTGGGTACCATTGTCCTAAGTTGGGGATGGCGAATGTTTCATCCCATGTGCCAATTCCTTTGTGTTCGCAGTGGCTGCCTGAAGTGCTGCTTGAGTACTTGCTGGCTTTGGGTGCCACAGAGGAGCACACTGTGACCGAATAGCAATGTCCTCTGTGGGTGCTGCAGTCGAGGGTGCTAGTGTAGTTTCTGTCTTAGGGAATTCCTCCAACCCTGCCTCCCCAGCCTGCTTACGCAACTTGCCGTCCTTCCTGCAGATCTTCAGCCCCACAGCCACTCGTGCTGGTTTATTTAGCAGCTCAGTGTTGACGGCTGGCTGCGGTCGCTCAGCGTCTCTGCAATTCTCTTGGCCTTTCCCTCATGCTGTGAGACGATCCCCACAGGTCCAAGCACCAGGGCCTCATGTAACAGCACCCCAGGCAGGAAGGGAGGGGCTATCCTCACAGATTACTCTCTTGTATTAAGAAGAACAATCTCCCAAGGGGCTAACCTCCCACCCCACATGACCAGGATTGGGCGACACAGGCGCCCCTCACCACAGAAAGGTTGGGAAAGTGAAATCAAGCGCTCTCAACTCTCGAAAATTAGACAAAGACGGGGAGGGGGTGGAATGAATGGAAAAAAAAACGACTGTCTGCCGTCTGGCTTGGTAGGGGATAAAGGGGTTTGTGTGTTTGGAGGTGGGGATAGGAGGGATTCCACAGGCTTGAGAGCTGGAGCCAGTGGTTCTCCCCCGAGTCAATGATACACATTCAAAATGCAAAGGGCTAGAGATGTATGGAAAAGAAATCGTGCTAAGCCAGAAGGCATGCAAGAAAACATGGGAAGAACACCAAATCTGGGCGGTCTGCAGGCAGAGCATGAAGCAGAACAGTCAAGAGATCCCAACCTGAGAGCCAACAGCAAAAACTGGTAAGACTCATCTAGAGCAAACCCTCAGAGGCTCAGCTGGCGTGAGGCTGGTTTGTATGAGCTGGCGGCACACGATATAAATAGATGGGCCTGGCTTACAGACCCAGGATTAAGGCACAGCACTTGTGCTTGGCACTGTGTTAGGCAACAAAAAGATATTAATATCTAGGGCTGTCTTCTGCCTTCAGGGGCTTTCAATCTTACTATTTATCCAGGAAACCCAACCGACGCCAGTGGAACAGAAACATTTCTCTGTTAGACACACTGGTTCAACACAAGTTCATGTGCTTCCTCAAAGTTCTAAGTCAGGAGAAGCTAAACTGCTCTAGCAGCGGCTCTTTGTCCCAGGATAATTCCCATGATTATCATAATCATATTTGTCATTGTCATAGTCACCCACATTTATTGAGCACTTACTATGTGCTAGGCACAATTCTAATTGTTTTTTTCTGTGTTTATTAAAGCTTTCGACAACTCGATGGAGCAGATACTTTTATCATCATCCCCATTTTACACATGAGAAAACTGAGTCACAGAGGTCAATCAACTTCCTCAAGGTCTCGCACAGTGAGGAAGTGGGTCAGGTGTTCAGACTCAGGCAGTCTGACACCAAGGCTGAGGGCAGCGCGGTGCTGCTTCTCGGCGACTGGCAGTTTTCTGCAGGAGAGATGCTCGTGTATCTGTCTGCGAGGGCGGGACGTTTCGATGCTCGAGAATGTACTGACCCTGTGCCGTGTGGTCCTGCTCTCTGTGGGTCAGTTTCCACATGCATGAAATGAGGTGGTCGCCTAATCCCTGGTCCCTCTGGCCCAGAGGTCTGTGAACAGCGCTCCGGAGGGCGCGGCAGCCACGGCTCATGCTTGGTAGCAGTTAGACTCCCTCTGGCCCATACGTCTTAGCTTCACTGGATCCTCACAGACATGGTGACAGTGAACACCCAGACTCCCAAACATCGCAGAGGCTGTTGACAGGAGCAAAGAGGATTCCCTGTGGGGGGAGCGGGCGAGGAGGAGGGACGTGATGGATCTGGGAACAATACGTCTCTCGTGATTCCTCTTCCCCGGGAAGAGGCAGGGAGTGTGAGCAGGTCAGTTCATTATAACTGTGTTTACCGCATCGATTTCCATTGCTCTGATGAGGAAATTTCCAGCAGGAGATGCAAATTGCCTTGGGACCTGCGACTCCTGCCAGCTCAGCCCCAGCATTCTCAGACCAGAGGAAGCAGCGTGCTGATTGCTTCTCTTATGAACAGGAGTCTCCGAGTTTTGGTGTGAAAAGGGAGAAGAGCCCAGGGCTGTGGGGTGGGGTGATTTGGCCATGTGGTCATGGCCTTAGAAATCTTCACTGGTAAGGATCTTAGCCTCCCAATCTATGGTCACAAAGGCCACCTCCAGCAACATGCTGCTTTGGGTCAGAAGCTGGCTCCACCGCTAAGCTTGAGCAAGTTACACAACTTCTGTGGCCTCAGTGTCCTCATCTGTGAAATGGGAATAAAAGGTGTACACATCTCCTAGAATTACTGTGAAGACTAAATGAGTAATTCTATGGAAAGCACTTAGAATTGCAACTAGTTCATGGTAAAGCACTATAGAATTGTTTGCTCTCTAATGTTTCCTTGCCAGACTGGAAGTTTCTGAAGGGTGGGGATCTTGACTACCTGGCATAAAACCATGTCCACAGTGCCTAGCACAGGGCCTAGTATATAATACAGCCTCAACATATATTTGTCAAACAAATGTTGCATGAATGAGAGTGCTTTGCAAACTGATAAGAGCAACACAAGAGTCTGGCAGTATTATTATTTACTATTCTACTAGTTGTCTTCATCCTGTTTCCCTTGGGATTTTCCTACAGCTCAGAACCTGGAGGGGACAGGGACACCTCAGGCCTTGTTCATTGGTCTGATGCTTCCTGGGCTTTTCAGGGTCTTGGGGTCTTTAAGGTCTCAGGGACCTGGCCACTAGTAGTCACTGGGCAGGATCTTGAAGTCACAAGTCACTTGAGAGGGAGGAGGCAGTGGCTGGATGTTGGAGACCTACTGTGTACCTTCAGCCAGATAACTCCGTGTTTAACCAAAGTAATCATCTGAAACTGAAAATCTCACAGGGGTCAGAGAGGCTACATAAGAGAGTGGGACCAGGAGTGGCAGGTTTGCCGAACCTTGCTTGGGCTGTATTGTTTTGAAGCACATGCAGTTAGCCTACTAAACTCTTCACGTGCATCGAGAATTACGCTCACTTGTGTCATCTCCCACCGCACCACCCTGGTGGTCCAGGCTGGTTCGTCTAGTTCTGATACAGACACTGATGAGGACAAATGTGTCTCCACCGTTGGAAAAACAGGGAACAGGCACCAGATCAGTGACACCTGATTCTAAGCCTCAGGTGGGGCCAGCGGCAAACTGGAGAGAGAGCATGACACCTCTCAGCTCCAACCAATTGATGCCAGTCGATGCTGCTGCGCAGAACTGTGAGCTCAATGTCGCAAGAGCTTCTGATTTTTCAAGAGAAGGTAAAAATCCAGATCCTTAGATGAATCTTCTTAATGTTTACACAAGAAATACATTTTTTTTACATACCCTGTGAATGAAACAAACTAAGTGTACGCCCTGATTCGGCCTCCAGTTTGTTATTCTGCCGGAAGGTGGGGAGATAGTTCAAGTTCAGCTAAGGCAGCTCAGAGGACTCCGAGAGCAGCTGCTCCAGAGGGGACAGGCAATTGAGACCCCATTTACAGAGCTGTTTTCTGTGCGCAGTTTAAAGGGCTTTAGTGCGTGCTGTCTCATAGGAAACTGAGGGTTAGAGAAAAGGAGGGGCTGCCTTAAGTTGCTCACAAAGGGTGTTGCTAAGACTCAAACCCAGGTCTTCTGACCCCAAGCCAGGGACCTCCCCTTGCTTACACAGAACCCCTCGGTATTCGCAAACCTGGTGTTGTCTGGGAGACAGAGGCTGGTGAGAGCGTGGGTTTGGGAGTCTGACTCCCGGATCCTGAATCCTGGCTCTGCCCCTGCAGGACGTGTGATCTTGGACATGCCGCTTTCCTGTGAGCCAAGTCTCTTCATCTATATAACGGGCACAGCGATAAAACCTACCTCCCAGGGTTGTTGTAAGAACCATATGAGGTGATGTGAGAAAAGGGCTTAACTCAGAACCTGGCTTGGACAAAGTGCTCGAACTTCCATGTCCGTGTGGCCCCAGTTGTGTGCTGACGGGCGGATCTTGCACACTGGGTGGGGTGGGGGAGCACGTGCCTTCCGTTAGCAAATGTTGACCTCGGCCTACTGTGTACTAGGCACAGTGACAGGGACTCGGGAGACAGCAGTGTGCACATGGGGCTGGTCTATGCCCAGTGGCACTAAAAATCCAGCAAGGGAGGTGACCGTCCATCACATATCCCACAGAAATGACATCCTGACACAGAAAAGGTTTCCTGATGATGTGTGATGAGGTTTGCAAAGGAAAATCTAGGGTGTTGGTAGAAGAGGGATCAGAGAGGGCCTGACCCCTCCTTCACATGTGTATACACACACACACACACACACACACACAACTCTGAGATATGTGTGTGTATATATTCTGAGAAAGTAATGCCTGAGTTGAGACCTGAAGGATGAGGACCCGTGAGCTGGATGGAGGGAATCGGGAGCCTCGGTCTGCCCGTGTTACATTTGCGATGTCCTGAAACCTCCGAGTGGTGTGCCAAGCGGGTAGCTGGCTCTGCACGGAAGGTTCTGCAGAGAGTGCTGGCTGGAGACAGAAATGAGGGAGCTGTCACCACACAGGTGGCATCCACCCCCTGGGGCTGGACGAGCTCACCCCAGGAGCAAAGATCTGCAAGGAAGAGGCTCAGACGAAAGCAATGGGAGACCTGGGCCCTCCCAGCGAGGGAGTGTGTCCTGCAGTGGGAGAGTGGGGACCCGTCCTTGGACGATGGCTAGAGTCAGGCTGGAAGGAACGTAGCTAGCACATGGAGAGACGGCTGGGACGCAGTGAGTCGGGGCAGAGCAGGCGAGGGCGGGTGCTGCCAGTTCCGGTTATCCAGGAGGCAAGGCTGGAGCCGGCTGACAATGGAGGCCACACCGGGATTTACGCGTTACCCCAGTAACGGCATCTGTGGGCTGTCACTCAGATGAGTCACCACCACGGCAGCAGATAACTGTGGAGCTGAGCGCTCTGTGTGTGTGTGTGTGTACGCCTGTGCACGTCCCGTTTATTTAAAACAAACAAGTTTTTAAAAGCTCTCTTTGAACCCTCTGTTGTCTAAATGGTGTGTGTTATGTGTTAATGCAGTGAAAGCTCAAAGTGCTCTTCATTTGACAATATTAATATCTCCTGCAGGTGCTGTTTTCGTTAAACACATGTTCCCCCTCAGGGCAAAGTGTTTTAATTTCTAGAAGTTTCCTGTGCCTGTTTCAAGTGTTTGTTATTAGGTCACTGCTAGTTATTTGGCTTAATGAAAAAATATTAAAGCAACATTTGAAGTGCAATGATTTTTATTGGCATTGTGCAAGGTTTCTAGGTGGCTTTTCTTTCACTCCTTTGTCACTCACAATCCAAGCACCTATGTGGGGAAGGGAAAATTCTAGAAGAGCTAGAAGGAAAAGGGTCAGGTGGGAGAGTCTGGGACGTAGAGATGGAGGAGCTACAGCCTAGGGAAGGAAGAACAGAGCAGTACACAGGTCAACCACGTACACTAGAAGAGAATATGGTGTAGGGTAAGTGTATCCAGAGGGGGCAGGTAAGAGCTAGGATGCTTTCAGCTGCAAATAACAAACATCTGACCAAGAGTGGAGTGAACCAGAAGGTTTAACTTAATAAGAGGCTGGAGGAAGGCCACCGTGGTGCTGGTTCATCTGGGATCCTGGTATATTCCATCCTTCTGCTCTGCCATTCTTCTAGTGTCTGTGATGCCTCATAGCCTCAACATGGCTGCTGCGTCACATCCTTGTGACGCAGCATCCTGAGCAGGAAGGAGAGGAGGAGGGTTCCTCCTTGAAGGGCTCTTTGTTTCCTCTATCTGCTACTCTCAAACTGTTACCCAGTCTTTGGGGTCCAGCTCAGATGCCTCCCACGCGAACATTCCATGAATATAGCCCATCTTTCTCTAAATTCTGGTAGTATTTGGTTTGTTTCTCCTCATCTAAATACATACATAGTGCTTTGCATTATAACTACATGTACTTCCAAGCAGGTCTCATTGGTCTCCTTTGAAAACTCAGGAAACAAATTGTAATGAACATAATGGAATCTTTCTCTGGTGAATGAAGAAAATCTTAGACTGACTCTAGACTTTTCACCATCCCGGAAAACCCATTGTCATGGTCTGGGCCTGGAAGTGTTTTCACAGATGAGAAAATGTTACAGCTGAAATCTAGAGAATTCCTGGATAAGAACAACTCCTTTTATCCAGGAGGAGATTGATTGAGGCTGAAAAGGTTTAGGAGGGTTTCCCAAAGATAAGCAACTGCATTGGGGTCTAGGACACAGTATACCCTGTATATTTTGATTATTTAATAAAAAGAAAAGTCCCCCAAATTTTCTTATGATTATT
>CM052441.1:88607390-88669664 GCA_028533085.1 Varecia variegata
CTCCACACTATGCAAGCTGTTCTGTCCGGAGTGTTCCTCTTCACCCAACACAATCCTATGTCTCCCTCAAGTCTCAGTTCAAATGTCTTCTCTCCTAGACTTTCCCGGGGCCCCTCAGACTGAACCAATCACCCCGCCTCTGTACTCCAGGGTACAGTGTGCCACCTCTGCTGTGGTACCCACCACACGGTGGTGTGAGGTCTTACAGCCTGTGGGACCTCACCATGGCCCTTCCACAGAACTGGGACAGGGCTCAGACTGAAGGCAGATAGATGCAGCTGTGTTGAATAAACAAGTGAATGAATGCATATATTATACCTTGCAGGGTATTTTTATATAGTGGATTTCAATTCTCTTATGAAGCAGATCCTATTTATATAATAGGTACAAAATCCAAAAGATAGAACGAGTCTCTCCTCATGCTTGTCCTCTAACCACCTGGTTCCTTTCTCTGGAATCAGGATCTGAGTCCTGTTTTGTGTGTATCCTTCCAGAGAGTCTCTGTTACTATAAGGGTACAGGTATTCCCTTTTCCCCTTTTGCACAAATTGTAGCATAATGTTTTTCACATGCTACTTTTCAGTATGCCTTGTAGATCCTTTGGTGTCAGCCCATGGAGAGCCACCTTGTTCTTTTCATTAGCTGCATAGTATTCCACTATAAGGATGAACCATGTTTGTTAAACCAGTCTTCTAGGGCTGTTTCTAATCCTTGGGCAACACATTGATGGCATGGACAACGTTGTGCATTTGTCAACAATGCTTAATTTTGAAAAATTATTTTCAAATGGTGAGAGTTCAGGCTTCAAAAAGGTAGACTGGGTGACTTCTCTGGCACTGTGGTGGTAACTTCTAATTGGTTCATTCAACACTTGTTTCAACCCCTCTCTGGTGTGCTGAGCCTGAAGAGCTAGAAACTGCATTGCCCAGGCATCCTTGCAGGTAGGTTCAGGGTGTGATTTAGGATCCATCAAGCAGCTGCATTCAGGCGAGATCTGGATTGGGAACTAAGTCACCAAGTAGAGAGGTGGAGTGTGGATACTCACTTTGCCAGGGGGCATCACGGTAGAAGTGCCGGTTCTGTTGCTGACAGCTGCTGGGAGCAGATGACAGATATCACAGCTTCCTGATTGAGGAGGAGGCAGCAGCTCCTCAGGGGCCCCAGTTCTGCTGTGTAGTTTTGGGAGACGATTCTGCAAGTGCAGTTTAGTGCCTAACTCCCCAAACTGTGGTCTGCAGATCAGGAGTGGAATCCCAGGCCCCAGCCCTATCCTAATGAATCCAGCTGCCTTTTAGAAGTCCCCAGGTGATTGAAACACACATTCAAGATCGAGAAGTACTAGGCTATAGTGGA
This sequence comes from Varecia variegata, assembly GCA_028533085.1. Lineage (NCBI taxonomy): Eukaryota > Metazoa > Chordata > Mammalia > Primates > Lemuridae > Varecia > Varecia variegata. The sequence continues at coordinate 88,608,744 of CM052441.1, forward strand.
ACTCAGCCAAGGCTATAACTGGAATCACCTGGGAAGTTTTGAACACTCCAGATGCCAAGGCCACAGTTCAGATTGATTAAATCATAATCTCTGAGAGTGGGGCCCAGGCAACTCACCCAGTGATTATAATATACACCCAAGGTTGAGAACCATTGGCCTAGAGTAATAGTTCTTTTTTTTTTTTTTTTTATTTTTTGAGACAGAGTCTCACTCTGTTGCCCGGGCTAGAGTGCCATGGCATCAGCCTAGCTCACAGCAACCTCAGACTCCTGGGCTCAAGCGATCCTCCTGCCTCAGCCTCCCAGAGTACTAAAATTACAGGTGTGAGCCACCATACTAGGGTCTAGCGTAATAGTTCTGAATCTTGGTTATACATTAGAATTATCTGGAACTTAAACCTAACAAATACTGATTTAATGGTCTGAGTGAGGCTTAGACGTGAGCATTTTATTTTTTTAAGCTGTCTAGGCAATTCTAATGTGCAGCAAAGTGTGAGAACTACTGGTCTACATCTGTTTCTTCAGCCTTCTCCACTATTTATCTCTCTTAATAAACACCCCTCTGTTTAAACCAGCTACAGTAGATCCTGTGGTCTGCAATTAAGAACTGTGACCCATATATCTCTTCACATCATGTGGGAAGTCACCAGTTTCAGCTATACCTGAACACGAGCTTGTCTATGTTGGCTCAGTTACCTTAGAACCTACAATAGAAATAATTTAATTTAAAAGGGCTTTTGAGAACACTCATTGAGAAGAAGTGACCAGGAAACTAACTACCAATGGGCAGACTAAGAAGGATGGGTCACAAAGGAGGCAGGCAGGGCCAGAAGTATGGTGAGCTGTGTCTGCAGGTCAGGGAGGGTGGGAGGGGTGGGGTGCAGAGCTCTGGGAAGGGAAGAGTGAGTTACATAACTAGATTCCTGATTATAAAAACAAGGGGAAGAAGGCCCAATCAGCTAAACCATTTCCTATTTCTGTTGGGTGGGATCCTGGTTGTGCAGTGACCTCTGGGAGAGGAAATCAAGGAATTTGGGGCTTGGAGGAAGGGCTCAGCTGCGGAGGGACAGGGGTTTTTGTCCTTTGCCTCTGTGGCTCTCCTTCCCCTCTGGTGTTCTCTCCTCCCTTGGCCTATAGTTCAGGCCTGCCTGCCCCCCCTGCTCTGGCCTCTCCCTACCCTCAGTAGGTAGTGTCTGTCTTCTCTCCCACACTTGAACTTGCCTTCACAGCGCCCTCAGGTGGTTAACTAGCAGCTGCCTGGCCACGCATCATCAGGCTCCAGGCTGACTCTGGGATTCACAGCAGGAGCTCACGGGCTAATGGGCAGACAACTGCAACACAGTCTGAAAAGTGCTGTAACAGAGGCCCAGGATGTGTATGGTGCTGAGGAAGGGATATCAATAGTGGCAGTTCACGTGGAAGGTGGAACATCAGGTGTGTGTATTATAGAGGTGAGCCATAAAGGGTGAGAAAGGATCATGAGAAACAGGTGCAAGCAGAGGTCATGACAGACCCAGGGATGCATGACTATAGGCTCCCTGAAGGCAAGGAGGCCCATGCTTTCTCCCTGCTGTATCCTGGTGACAGCTCTCACGTGTAGGAGGGCCCATGTGGATATAGATAATGAATAAATAAAGGAATGATGGTGTATTGATTAGTAAGCTATCAGCTGCAATTAACAGAAAACCTTTAAATCTCAGAGAGGAAATATATTGGTCACATAACAAGAAGATAGCAGGGGGTACGATTCTGCCTCCACATCTCTGCAGCAGTTCCAGACCTAACATCCTGACACAGTGACACCCAGAGGCAGAAATGGCGCTGTTTTGATGGAGTCTTTGTCTTAAGAGCAAGGGAACTTTCTCAGAAGGATCCCAGGGGAACTTCTCTCAGGTTCACTGGCCATAACTGTACCCCATGCTCACCAGTCACTGCAGGAAGAATGGGACGTTCCTGATTCACTAAGACCAGTCACTGGGGGTTGGATATTGTGGTACCCACTGCAATGAGGAAGGTGGGAGGTGTCCCTTTAAAGAGATTCTGGGACCTTTAATTTAACTTTTTCTTACTCTTTGAGAGAGTTTGTTCTGGTCACTGATGTATAATTTCCATTGCTTTAGATTGCCCTTTTAAAAGCAGAGCTTCTACATGTTTAAGAATGTGAGCTTGTGCAAAATCTTTAATAATTATTATGCCACTATTGATATTGCAAGGAATATTTTGAGTAATAAAATGACAAGAATTTTATAAATTATTTTCTGAAAAGGTAATAGATGAATTTGGTAAAAACAAATAAAGATACAAATAGATTTGCCATAAGAAGTGACTCTCCTCCCATCCCTGTCTTCCCTCCTACTCTTGCCCTCTCCAGAGCCAGTCACTACTAAGCATTTCTTACGTACCCTTCCAGAAATACTATATGCTTGTTCAAACACATATGCATCTGTATTTACCACATAAATATTAAACAGACTGTACAAATTGTCCTTCCACTTGTCTCTTACACTTAGAATCCACTTTAAAATTGACATTCTTGGCTTTTATATTTTGCTTAATGTGGTAAACTATTAACTCTAGGTGGACTGTAAAAAATTGGGTGTGTATATTATACTTTCTATAGAAACCAACAAAAAGATCTAGCTAAAGTAGGTAAATTAAAATGTAATACTAAAAATATTCAAATAATGCAAAAGAAGGCAGGAAAGGGGAAACAGAGGAATTAAAAAAAGAAGATAACAAAAAACTAATAAAACAATAGACCTAAATTCAATCTTGTCAGTTTAATTACATTAAAGTACATTAAATGTGACAGAGATTGCCAGATTGTATAACAACAAAACAACAACATCCCAACTATATGCTGTCTAAGAGACATATTTTAAATATAAAGACATAAATAGGTTTAGGTTAAAAGCAAATAATGGAAAAGATACACCACTGAAACAGTAATCAAAAAATAACTGAAGTGATGTTGAATGGTGCAGTGACTCCTAAAAATAGTCTGGTGGTTCCTCAAAAAATTAAAAATAGAATTATCATATGATCCAGAAATTCCACTTCTGGGTATATATTCAAAAAGATTTAAAACTGGTTCCAAAATTGATATTTGTACACTCATGTTCACAGCAGCATTATATACAATAGCCAAGGGGTGCAAGCAACCCAAATGTCTATTGACAGATAGATGGATATACAAAATGTGGTATATTCACACAATGGAATCTTATTCAGCCTTAAAAAGAAAGGAAATTCTGACACATGCTACTACATGCATGAACCTTGAGAAAATTATGTTAAGTGAAATTAGCCAGTAACAAAAAGAAAAATAGTGTGTGATTCCATTTATATAAGTTATCTACAGTAGTCAAATTTACAGAAGCAGAAAGTAGAATCATGGTCGACAGGGGCTGGGGGAGGAGGAAATTGATGAGATGTTGTTTAATTGGTATAGAGTTTCAATGGATTGCAAGATAAAAACATCCTGGAGATTGGTTGCACAACAATGTGCATCTACTTAACACTACTAAGTACTATTGAACACTTAAAAATGATTAGGATGGTAAATTTTATGTTATGTGAATTTTGCCACAATTAAAAAAAAACAAGTGATTAGATTAATATCAGACAACGTATATTTTAGCACTGTGGTCCCAACCCCTGGGCCATGGACGGCTGCTGGTCCATGGGCTGTTGGGGGCTGGGCCATGGGGTGAGAGGTGCATGGCAAGTGGGCAGTGAGGCTTCATTTGTGTTTGCAGCTGCTCCCTATCACTCACATCACTGTATGGGCTCCACCTCCTGTCAGATCAGCCGAGGCAATGGATTCTCATAGGAGGGCAAACCCTACTGTGGACTGTGCATGTGAGGGATCTAGGTGGTGAAGGATCTCCTTATGTGAGTCTGGTGCCTGATGATCTGGGGTGGAGCTGGGGTCGCAGTGCTGGTGATGGGGAGCTGCTGCAAGTGTAGAGTATCATTGGCAGAGAGGTTTGACTGCACAATGAATGTGGTGTGCTTGGGTCATCCCAGGACCATCACTTACCCCACCCCATCTGTGAAGGATTATCTCCCATGAAGCTGGTCCCTGGTGCTAAAAAGGTTGGGGACTGCTGCTTTAGAACAAGGAAAATTACCAGGGAGAAGAGAAACATTACAGAATAATAAAAAGGTCAATTCACCAGAAGACAATTCTAAATGTGTATGCACCTAACAACATAACTTCAAAATACATAAAACAAAAATTGATAGAACTGGAGGTTGAAATAGAAAACATACTATTATAGTTGGAGACTTCAACGTTCCTCTCTCAATGATTAATAAAACAAGTAGATATAAAATCAGCAAGAGTATAGAAGACCTAAACAATGCTAATAACCCTTGATCTAATGGACACTTTTAGAACACTCCATAGCAGCATACATATTTTTAAAAGTGACATTCTTTGTGTACAACAGGTCCTCCCAACCTTCCTTTCTCCTGTAGCTTTTCATTCACATGATTTCTTTCTTCCCCTCTCCCTGTCCCTTTCCCACTTACTTACTTTTTCTACTCTCTTTCTTTTCTCTAATCTCATTACTTTTTCTTTTTCTTCCACCCTTTAATGGGTATATAGTCTATCTAACACAAATTTCACAAAATTAGATGCTTCTTGTTCCTAATTTAAAAATAAGTGAGTTGAATGTTTCTTTCTAAATAAAAATAAATAACTTTAAATTGTTTCTTTTTTGCATAAGGTGTTTAATTAATTTCTTCCCTTAGGCTCTGGCACTGAATATCTGCTTTCATTACTTTGGAAATTCACAGCAAGACTATTGAGGACTGCAGTTGTTGGGGAAGGAACACTTTCTGGAGGAGGTGAAATTTGGAGTTGTATAAAGCTTGGATTGATAAAAACGTGATTTAGGGGAACTTCCTTTTATTTATTTATTTTATTTTATTTTCACATCCAGGGGTTTCTGTGAGAGGAACTTTCTTTTAGTTTATCTCTTTGTCTTCAAAGCATTGTAAATGATCTGGCTACCCACGTGGCATCAAATGAAGGGAGCACAAATGTGGGCACCCCTCTCTTCTTCATTGTGTCTTTCTCCCACAGCTCCTATAGTTTTGGAAGAATCTCTCCTTTCCTCTTAAGTGCCTTTCCGCCTTACTTTTCAGAACCAGGCCCTTTGTGATACCTGTAGGTTTTTCCCTCTTGGGACTCTATTTTTCCCTAATTACTTACCATTGTCAGGTTTGCAATTAGTTTTGTCACTTCTCCTGGAACCTGCCAGCTCATTATTAGTTTGTCTCTGGATGCCCTGAAGTCTCTGCTGCTCTATCTCCTTGGCCTTGGATCAGGGCTCTGTGCATGACCTGGCAGCATGCCACCTGCTTCCCGAGACCTCTTCATGTTCCTTCATCTCTCTAGATGAGTAATACTTTCCTCCTGGACTGGAAGCTGCTTTCTTAAGCATTGCTCTGCTGTCTCGCTGTGTGTGCATGTGGATGTTTGCACTTAGGGAAGTGTGCATGTATGTGGCAGACCAGAATGTGCTCATGAAATGGCCTTTCCAAGAAGCTTAAATCAACAGCTTGTGCTTAGTGGTACAAATGAAGATCCATCCATTCCACGACTTCTCATTAGGGCCAGTCTGTCCTGTGAGTTCCTATACATTTATCAGATTTATCAGGTTCACACAGAATTTGAGCTGTGATTTGAAGAGATCCAGGAGGACCTCCTCTGCTCCAAAGCTCCTCCTCCAGAGGGGCCTAAAGTTGTGCCATTTGGCATTTCTTAATTTGGGTTAAGCATTGCCTTCTAGAAACTCCCTTTTAAAAATGTAAATACTTCTGGAAGGAGGCACTCAGAGCCAGAAAGGTGGAAGATTATATAATTAATTCCTTTCACATTTTTACAGACAAGGAAGGAAAGCAACAGGTCAGCAATGTTCCCAGGGTTACTTGGCAAGTGGATGGCAGAACTGGACCTTGAACCTTGAACTCAGGCCTTCTGACCCCTGTTCTAGCACTCATCATCTGCCTGGATCACAGTGTACCACTCGTGGGCCCTTTACAATGTGCCATAAATGAATTTAACATAGGCTCCTTATCTAACAGGGCCATTGTTGGGAACATGATAGGTAAGGCCAATTGGCACAAGAGGTGGTGGCAATGCTGATAAATTTGGACTTTTCCATAACTTGGGGAGCTGATTTCTCCTCTAGGTCAGTGCTATCCAATGGAAATGTTATATAATGTGAACCACAAATGCAAACCATGTATGCAATTAAAGTTTTATAATAGTCACACTAAGCAGATAAAAGGGAAAAAAGGGAAAAAAATGGATAAAATTAATGGTAATAATGTGCTAATTTTAACTCAATATTATAAAAAGATCAATATTATAAAAATTATCATTTCAACATGCAGTCTGTATAAAAAATTAATGAGATATTTTACTGTTGTTTTTTTTTTTACTAAGTCTCTGAAATCCAGTGTGTATTATTCTTCATTTACAGCTCATCGTAATCATTTGCACTCGCCACATCAAGGGCTCAGTGATAGCAGGTGCAGCTAGTGACCCCCATACTGAACAGCAGCTCTAGACCATCCCTATTCAAAGCCCAGCAAGCATTAATATTAATATACGGGTGCCTTGATAAAAATCTACAGGTTACCTTATCAAATGTTACCTAAACTAACACCCACAAAAGGGCAAACTGCTTAAAGATGTCCCTACAAAGAACTCACACAGTGAGGCTAATACTTGTAATGCAAGCACAAGTGGACAGTGAGAAACGGCTGAGTTGACATTTTCCTACTCCCAGGACAAACTCTTGAGCAGCCCTGAGGTGAGACTAAAGAGTGGTGGTGGGGCTGCCTCCACATTTCCGAATGATCAGGAAAGCTATCCGAGATGTGAATGCATATCCACTGTCATTAACAAAGAACTGCACCGTAAGAACAGTTTAAGGCTTGGGATATTAGTGTGTGATGTTTCTAATTTTTCATATATTTTTTATCATGTAAGCAATAGGTTTGTCCATAATTTAGAAATATATACAGACTTTAAAAACATTAATTGGATCAGGTCATTCCTCTGCACAAAACCCCAAAACAGCTCCCTACCCAACTCGGAATGAACCCCAAGGCCTGTGATGGACAACGGGCCCTAATGCCATTGTGCCTGTCCCTTCACCTTTCTGAAGCCAGGTCCTCCCACTCTCATTGCCCTTCTCTCTGCTCCGGACACACTGGTCTCCTTGCTGTTTACCATTTTTATTGTATCTACAACAAAATCTATTCAGTGTTCTACAACTTTGAACTTTTTATAAGTGGAGTCATACTGTATGAATTCTGCCATCTTCTTAATCAACTTTGTATTCCTAAGATTCATCCATGATATTGCGGTAGAGACCATTCATTCATTGTTGCTACTGTATGGTATTCTAGTATATAATTATCCCTCATTTAAAAAGATATTCTCTTGCTATTGCTGCTGGTTGCTTTTATTCCTTATTCAAACAGGGCAACTGTGAACATTTTGTCCCAGGGTGTGTGTCCCAGGGCTGATGTACCTGTACATGGGTCATATGTGGACACATCATCCACATGCGTTTTTCCACTTGGTACCTTTATATATGCTCTTTCCTAAGCTTGGAATCTCTTCACTGCCAAACTCACGTTCATATTTTAAAACCAACCCACATGTCCCCTTCTTTGAGGAGCCTTCTTCTCCAAGTCTTGACACTATTACCTTGTGACAAAGATACAGTTTCAACAAATCAAGTTTAAAGATCTCATTGGCTTTTATTAGCGATTCATGAATTGGGCAGCATCTCCTCTAGAAAATAGACAGGTGCTCTGATAACATGAGCAGAGGGAGTTGGCTTTATAGGCAGAAAGGACTGAAGAAACCAGAAACCAGAAACAAAAAGCAGATTGGTCATTTCAAAGTTACTTTCCTTATAGGGTTAAAACAGAGGGGACTTCTTTATCATGCAGCTCAAGTAGACTGGTTGGTTGCTGTGAATCTCCTGTTTTTTTAAAAACTGGCCCATTTTAAAGGTCAGTTTGATCATGTGGAACCCAGCATGAGTGACTCCATTCTAGTTTGGTGCGGTCTGTAGGGGCTTAGGTGCAGGAGCTCAGTCCAAAGCAATGGCCTTCCATAGATTTTATTTAACACTTGTATATGATACATACTAGAGTACTTCTCACTCTGCACATTAATTAGAGTGGTATTTCTCTTAACTAACCTCTGCTGTATTATTCCATTTGAATTGCTATAACAAAATACCATAGATTGGGTGGCTTATAAACAATGGAAATTTATTTCTTATAGTTCTAGGGGCTGGAAGTCCAAGATCAAGGTGCTGGCAGATTCTGTGTCTGGTGAGGACCTGCTTTCTGGTTCATAGATGGTGACTTCTCGCTGTTTCCTCACATAGTGGCAGGGTCCAGGAGAGACTTCTAGCCCTTTTTTTTTTTTTTTTATAAGAACATGAATCTCATTCAGGGTAACTCCACACCCATTACCTAAACACCTCCAAGAGCCCCACAGCCTAATACATTGCTTTAGGGGTTAGGATTTCAACATATGAATTTTGGAGGACACAAGCATTCATACCATAGCATCTGCTTAACCCCAGACTGCTGGCTTAAGGCAAGCTCTCTACTCACTCTGTGATGCATGCTAATTGATGCCTCAGGCCTGCCCATCTCTTATGGCTGGTAGGCTACTTTCTAGCTACCCCTTCCGCTCTCGGCTATTGAGTTATACATTACCACGACCTGGTGATGTTTGCTCCCAAACCTGCCTGGGATAATTCTGCTTGTTATAGTAGCCACATGATCTTACTGAATGCAGCATGAACAGATGAAATACAAGTGGAAAAAGAGCAAGAGTTGTTTCTATACAACCTAAGCTGAATGCTTCAGAAAGACACATGAAAAAGCTGATGCATGAAGGTTTTTGAGGAAGCTGACATTCATGAAATGCTATTATCTGGTCATATGTGTGTCTCCTCAAGACTAAACTTGAAGACAGAGACCACAGTGGCCCCAGCTCTGTGCCTCACATTCTAGCCCAAAGCCTGAGACAGAGCAGGAGTTGATGAATGTATGTTGATCATACACTCATATGTTCAAATAAATGAACAAATAAACGTCGAGGTCTTAAAAGGGAAAAAAGTCTTCACAATATGAGTCGTAAAAACAAACTGCTGGAGAATTAGATGTAGGTGAGACAACTGTAAAATATTAGAAAGTGACCTGTAAAAATCTTGAAGGATTCTGCACTTGGATTGCTTTAGCAAGCGTCCTTAAATTCTCCCTTCAATTTAAAGAAAAAGAAACAGGCAAATCATAGTCTATCCATTATGGATGTTTTTATGAATGAAGGAGGGTATGGATCTTCAACTAGAAGACCCACACTCAAAGAAAAGGCTTTGGCCTTTTAAGTAACAGATTTGTATATTTATATGTGTTAAGTTAAAATATATTTAAGGAGTATGTGTCAGTAGTAAACCAGCAGGAAAAAAAACAACATACTCAAATGAGTTACTTTGAGGACAGCTTAATAAAATAAAATAAAAGGATTGTTTATCAAACTGCGGGTGGAAGTTGGGAAAACAACAAGGGATAGGGCCTCGAGTTGGGGACACATAGAAAGGCCTCTGACAACAGCTGGGCTTTGGGTTCAGGGAGGCAGCCAGCGTGCCAAGGCACTGCAGGTGGAAGCAGGGAGATGAATACACTGAGCTCTCCCTTCTCTCTCCCTGCAGCCTCCCGCTGGTATCTCCTATGGCCCAACCCAGCAGGAAGGCAGAAGGCAAAGGGGCCCATTGGTACAGTCTGTGCGGGGGAAACCCCCAGGGTAGAGAGCCCACGGAGAACAGGAGAGTGGATTGGGGGCAAATGGAAGATGTCCAGCGTGGAATCATTTTTTAGGATTCTCCACTTTGACATTTTCAATTTTATGAAAAACTGTGATTCCAAGTCCTGCCAGATCATAGGGCTTCTACTTTATCTGTTTACATATTTACCTGTTCTACTAGACTGTGAGCACCTGAAGGCAGGGACTCTATCTTGAGCATCTTTGGATCTCCAAGCCTGGCCCAAGGCTTGGCATGCGGAAGAAACTTAATAATTAGTTGAATAAATTGTTGGAGACACTGTAAGAAAAATCATTTGTCAAAAAATTAGTAACCTGCATACTCATTCATTTAACAAATACTTATTGAGTACCTACTATGTGCCAGACACTGCTCTGAACAAACAGGATATGATGGTAAACAACAAGGCTACAGTCTAACGAGGGAGGAAGTCAACCAATCCTTTCACCCATTCAACAAACATTTATTGAACAATAACTATGTGCCAGGCACTGTTATTGTTCAACAATGAACAAGATAAAGGCGCTGCCCTCATTGAACTTGCATTTGCATGGCCGTGTTTTGCCTTTAACGCTGAAAGTAAGCACAGGGGCACCATTTTTCAGAGAGCTAAGCAGGCCTGCGGCTCCTGACAGTTGAGAGGCGAGCAGGATGCCACTTTAGGTCAGGGAAAGACAATCCCCTGGGCTGGATGGAAGCCATAGCTTGGGGCGAATGTCCTCACAGGGCAGGGGTGTCCTTGCTAACCACATCTGATCCTTTGGCAATGGATGATTGGGATGGTCCCAAGTCAGAAAATCTGAGCTTTTCATACTTCTCCAATGACGGGGCTTTGCACACAGTAGGCTAATTAATTTCTGTAGAATGAAATGGATTCTTACCAGCCATTTATCCAGATGCGGGCCCCTAGAAACTTGAGAGATGAAGGGCTAGCTGGAGCCCAGTGGAGCCCTGGCAGGAGGAGGAGGATAATATTGCCTTGTTTAGATGCTCGGGATGTTTTTAGAGCATGTGTCATTTGGCTCTGTATGCTAGAGCCAGCCTTTTCTGAGAAGTCAAAGGGTAGACTGAACCTAGCTTTCTATCACTTTAATATTCTCCAAGCTCCTACACTCCCAAGCTTTGGGAGTCGGTCCTTACATATGTAAGCACCAAATTGTAGGGGAAACGGTATTTCTCAGGGGATGGAAGTCTGAGTTCTGGTTCTGCATTTCACCCACCTTGATATGAAGCCCTCACTACTCAGGTGGAGGGAAGGATCTCTTAGGGTCCCTTCCAGCTTGGCCATTCCCTCCCTGGGGACATTCTTCTCCCTCCCAGGACGTGGTTGCTGCAGGTAGGGCTGCTCCCTCTCTTTAGCACATCCTTGGCCACCAGAGAAACTGCTGTGAATCAGCAAGATTGGTTCTAAGTATTGGTGTTTGGAGACAGCTGCTTGCCCGGTATGTTATTGCAGGCTCAGGGTAGAGACTTTCCTCCCCACGCAAGTCTCAAAATACCTCTTCTATCAGCCTTTTGGTGTTTGGGATTGCTTTACTGTGGACAGAGCCTTCCATTCCACAATGAAGGATCAGAAATAGAAATGAATGCACATGTGTTTGGCATTGCCCATAACAAGCTGTTCTTGGCCTCCACGCTGTTGCTCGTGCTATGCCCTCTGCCAGGAATATCCTCCCATGCCCTGTTTTCCTTGTCCTGATCCTTTAAGAGTCAGTTCAAGCATTTCTTGCCCTAGAGGATGTTATAATTGGATTATTTTGATTGAAAAAAACAGATTTTCTCAGATTAGCTCAAATAAAGTCTGGTGGGGGCTGGGTGTGGCAATAGGAAGATGAACCCCTGGACCGAGATGAGCAGGACATCTAACTATCTGCTTCTACAGTTTGTCTCCCCCCAGTAGACTGTAAGATCTTGAAAGCAGAGACTATGTCTTGTTCATTTTCGAAAGCTTAGACTTAGGGAAGAGCCTAGTACCTAGCATATACTCAAAAGATGTTTGGCTGGGCTTGGTGGCTCATGCCTGTAATCCTAGCACTCTAGGAGGCTGAGGAGAGAGGATTGCTCGAGGTCAGGAGTTCGAGACCAGCCTGAGCAAGAGTGAGACCCTGTCTCTACTAAAAATAGAAAGAAATTAGCTGGACAACTAAAAATATATAGAAAAAATTAGCTGGGCATGATGGCATATGTCTGTAGTCCCAGCTACTCGGGAGGCTGAGGCAGTAGGATCGCTTGAGCCCAGGAGTTTGAGGTTGCTGTGAGCTAGGCTGATGCCACAGCACTCTAGCTTGGGCAACAGAGTGAGACTCTGTCTAAAAAAAAAAAAAAAAAAAAAAAAAAAAAAAAAAAAGATGTTCCTTGAATAAATGAATGAATGAATAATTGAATCATAAGTATGGGTAGACTATGGTTGGCTTTGTCTTTGAAAGACTTACAGTCTAGCTGGAAAACTAGAAGGCAAAAAGTTAAGTAGTGTAAAAGATAAAGACTGTAAAACAATGGCTAAGAATTGGCACAAAGCTTGAAAGATGAGCACATCAAAGGCATCTTAGGGGAGATGAGACTTAGTTAGCAAATAGCCCTGAGAGAGACTTCAGTTCACACTAATGTGCAATTGACTAAAACATTTCTGAGTGCAGAGCGCAGATTTTCAATGGGGAAAATTGGAGTGAACATTGAACTAATGTATGACTTCCTATATGGTTCCACAAAGGTCAGCTAGGGGTATCAAGGGGGCAGCCAGGACAAGTCTCAGAACGCTCTGTGTGGCCTGCAAGGTCAGGTGTGTTAGATCCCAGCCCAACTCCCCTGGGCCCCACAGCCTCCTCTGAGTGCTTGGTCCAGGTGGAACGCGGCCTGCCTTGTGCCTGTTGAGTGGCTGCCAGCTGTGTGTGGTGGAGAAGCAGGAAGGCCTCCGGGCAGCCCTCAGGACTCCACAGTGAACAAAGAGAGTCATTCAGGTGCTTCCTGATTTTACTGACTTAAATCAAAGACCGAGAGAGGGGAGGTCTTTGCAGCTTTCTTTGTTTTAGAGGCTGGCCTCTGGGTGAGTCCCTTATCATCTCTTTCCTGTTTAGCTGTGTTTCTTTGAACCTATCCACAGAACTCGTTGCCCTTTGGCAGCCTCTGTCAGCTTGCCAAGCGTTAGCACTAGGGGTGGTGAGGGATTCCCAGGGTCTCCTCTCACACAGGTTTATCGTCAGTGCTGCACACCTGGAACTTCATCTTTTCTTGTGCTCGAAGTAGAGGAAGTGGGAATACAAGGGAACCCACTGAGCCCAGCGCCCTCAGTGAGGAAATGGAAGCTCGGGAAAATGCATCTTTCTTCACATTTGCATAGTGCTTTGAGTTTATCTGTTTGCCCACATAGGCTCACATTGTCTTTGGGTTCCATTCACTAAACAGCCCTTTATGAAGGGCCTATGGTGTGCTGGGCTGTTCTAGGCATGGGTATGTGGGTTTGTAACAGAGGGAACAGGGTAAAATGTTTTATGAGATGTCTCTTTACCTCCCCACCCCATTTTTGGGAATTAAAACTGCATCCCTGCCCAAGGCCAGTAATCAGAGGGGCAGGGGAGTGTCCTTTGTTCTTAGCACCATAGGAGATGACCCAACAGAATCGTCCAGGCAGAGGTCATGAAAAGGAGATGGGGTCCATCAAGACCATCAACTATAGTTAAACAGCCACAGCCTCAAGCTGAAAACTCCTCTTAAAAGCTCTGTATTTCTGTTTATAGATAGGACTATGGTACTTTAAGACGAGAGTCTGTCATCCTCCTCCTTTGCTGGCAAATTAATAAACTTCTCTTTCCTTTTCCTCAAATCACTTGTCCTCATTCTTCTGATGCTATCTCAGGGACAAGTGCCAAACTTTCAGTAACAGGTTTGGCTGCAATTAACAAAATACTCACCCAACAGTGGCTTAAACAATGCAGACATTCATTATCTCCTCAAATAAGAAAGAAATGCAAGCTGTGCTCTCCAGAGACTGCAGGCTCCATGGCTTAGTGGTGCCTTTAAGAACCCAGGCTCTTGAAACCTCCTGCTCTGCTATTCTTGGTGCATCAGTGATGGTTCCCCTCAGACCACCAGATGGCTCCCCCCAACCCCCAGCATCCTAATGTCCAAAGACAGAAACAAGATAGGTCAGGGACCTTCACCTCTCTCTTTTCTTACTGAGGAAGAATATCTTCCTTGGAAGTGCCCAGCTGACTTATTTTTATAACCCATTGGCCATGTCTGGGTCACATGTCTATTCCTGGACCAGTCACAGGCAAACCAGAATGGGATGCCACCACTGGCTGCTTTGGGCCAATTGTGATGCACTGTTCACAGGAAAAGCAATAAGTATATCATCTCTGTTAAGAGCAAGGCTCTGGAGCCAGATGGTCCAAGTTCAAATCCAGCTCCACCACTTCTGAATTACATAACCTTGGGCAAGGAGCTTAACCTTTCTGTTCCTCAGTCTTCCCATTTGTACAAAGGTGATAGTGACACCTCACAGGTTGATCTAAGGATTAAATGCATTAATGCACGTGAGGTGCTCAGCACAGTGCATGGCTCACAGTAAGTGTTAACTGTTAACATAACCACCAACCTTGGGACTGAGCATTTCCTTGCCTGAATAAAATCAGGGAAAGAGGTAACAGATATTGGGTGAGCAACTCCAGTGTCTGCCACATGGGGTCGCCCTCCAGCTCCCAGACAAGTGAACGTGCACTGCTGAAACCCGGAGCCAAGGTACGGGATGGTGGGAGACCCAGAGGAGGGGTGCCTGGTCCAGACTTGGGGGATGTCAAGGCAGGCTTCTCAGGAGGAGGTGGCACCACTGTACGATTTCAGTGTATGCAGCAGTTGCTCAGGCAAAGGCGGGGGTGTGGGTGGGTGGAAAGGTTTTTTTTAGGCAGAGGCAACAGCAGGCCTGGGGACTCCCGAGTGTGACACTCTGTGGTATATGTAGGTGAAGGACACACAATTTATTGTACCCAGAGAATGAAGTGGGAACCAGGGGTGGCTGTAGATGTATGCGCTGCCAGGCTGGAGAGGGCTTGGAGTGCTGAGCTAAGGAGCTTGTGTCTTTTCCTACAGGTTATGAGTTTTAAGCTGTAAGTAGCCCTAGATTTGTATGTTTGATCAACGACTCAGGCTGCAATGAGAAGGGTGGGTGGGAGGGGAGTGGGTCCTGGGTAGGAGTCTATGGCAATATTCTACGGGACGAGGAATGAACTAGGGCAACTACAGGAGGGTGGAGAGAGAGAGCTCAAGACAGAGAGAGAGAAAAAGAGAGAGTGAGAGCGCATGGTAAAATAAATACAGACAGGAGGATGCATCTGAGTTTGGCCGAGTTGGGTCTGGGGGCAGCTGGAGATGTCAGCAGACTCTTACATGCAGAGCCTGAAGGCAGGAGAGAACTGGGCTGAAGACAGCAGGTGCAGGAGTTACCAACATGGAGAGAGTAGATAATACAGAATATGCTACATAGATAATATACCTCATTTATACTTGAGATAAATACGAACAAGAGGGACAGCCCGACAGCTCCAAGCATTGCTTGGATTGCCACTCTGTTTTGTTTGGGTCCTTTGATAGGTGAGTATGGTTCAAGGCCCGTAGCCAGGCAAGGGTTTTGCTTGGTTGCTGTACAAGCGGTTATTGTTCAATGCTGAGCCTGCTGTGGGAATTTCTGCACACTCCTTGTGGTTATTCAAATCCGCAAGCGCCAACGTAGAGTGAGAAGAGAGGTAGGCTGAAGATGGAGCCTGGCAGGACACCAGCATTTGCAGGGTGGGTGGAGCTAGAGAGCAGCCTGAGAAGATCAAAGGGAACACTGGGAAGATGGGAGGGGACACACGAGAAGAATGTTCCAGGACCTGAAGGAGGTCATACAGCCCACTTCATGCGTCTTGTCACCTATCAAAGTGCCCAAACAAAACAGAGTGGCAATCCAAGCAATGCTCAGAGCTGTCGGGCTGTCAGATGGACTGAAGATCGTTGTGGCCATATCACATATTTCTCTTCTATCCCAGCAGAGCCCCAGTGGTAGGTATTTGGTACATTAAGTTATAGTGAGAACCAGGCATCAGAGTGGAGAGGATGGGGAATTAGTTTATCTCCCTGACCATGCCCTGTGGGTGGGGTTAAGGCCACAGGTTCTGGAACCACACAGGGCTGAGATTGAGAACTGGCCATCTGTGTGACACTGGGCAGCTTACTCAATGACTCTGGGCCTCAGTTACCCAATCTAGCAAACAGAGACACTGATCCCTACCCGAAGGATTTGGAGACAGTTGAATGAGGTGCTATATGCTAACATTTGGCATGCATGGGTCTCCTCCGGTAGTGGGTGCTCGCTGAGTGGTAACCAGTGTGGTCCCCAGCCCCTCGTCCAGCACCCAGCACATGGTTGGAGCTCTAATGTCATGTTTTGAATGAAGATGAGAAAATAATTCTGCTAGTGGAAAAAAACCTGGAGGAGCTTGCCAAGAGCTGAAGGCACAAGCTTGGACCAGGGCGTAAGAGGTAATAAGCAGAGAGCCATCGTGGGGACAGCTCCCCGAGGACTCTCAACAAAGGCCAAAGCAAAAATCAAAGGCAAAAGGACTCACAGCCAAGAACAGTCTGGCCTCAGGAAGCTGGTTATAGAGAGATCCAGAATGCAGGGAGGAACCAGTGAGGACCTCGCCAAGTCTAGGCTCTGTAACTATTCCATGTCTTTGCTGGTTCCTCGTCAGTCCTTATGTGTTTGGATACTCAGCATGGTGGGAAGAACACGGACCTTGGAGTGAGAGAACTCCGGGCTCTGGTCTCTGCATTGTCGTAACTTTGCCACCTGTATGATCTTGTAAGAGTTATATAATCTCTCTGTGCCTCAGTCTCCTCATCTGTAAAATGGGCTAACCCACTTCAACTGGTTATTATGTAGAGTAAATGAGATTTGTGTACATAAACCGACTGGCATGTAGCAGGTACTCAATAATTATTTTTCCTTTATTTTTCCTTGTGCCTTAAGTAAGGCAGTTTCTATTGCCCTTAGAAGAAGGGCTTACAAGGATATCTTGACCTGTCCAGAAAGTCCATTCTGAGGAAGGAAACAGTTGCGGAAGGGAGAAGTTGGAAGGATCTTGTTTACTGTGCCAGGTCGGAAAGAGAGGCCCCAGCCCTGGCTGGAGGGAAAGGCAACAGGACACAGGTTGGTGGTGGTGGCCAACACCTGGGCCCGGCAGGCCCTGGGAAACTCAGGCACCTTGCTTCCCTATCTATATAAGGTGACAATAACTCAGCCGCAGCCCTGCCTTCCCTCCCCTGTCTCCCACAGGCCCTGGGGCTGGGAGCACCCAGGGTCTCCAGGGTATCACTACCCCATAGCGCCTCCTCTGCTGCCTCCTAGAGGTCACTTCGGGGATGGCCGTCCCAGCCAAGCCCTTCAAAGATAGAAGTGGCCCCTCTTGTCCCACCTGGCCCAGGGGCTGACCCTAGAGTCTGTGGGGTCTGGAGGGAAATCTCTCAAGGGGTTACTCCCCCTCCCAACATATTTGTAGTTCATGATTACACAGCCCTTGGCAGTTTTCAAAAAGCTTTTACATTTCCCATAATGTAGGCAGGGAAGCTATTTATAGAGAAGGGAAACCGAGGCCCAGAGAAGAGACCCGCCTATGGCACATGGCTAATAAATGGTGGAACCAGGACTAGAACCCAGGAACCCCCAGCCTAGGGCCATTCTGTGCTGTGAAATACTGAGGGCCCATGTTCCCTGCCTTTGACTTATTAGTGGGTGGTTTGCTGGCGGGTTGAATATGAGTTTCACCCATTTTTTTCTTTTTTGGTGCTGGGAAGAAATCTACCTTCCTCCCCGCTACCATTCCTCTCCCACGCCACTGTTTCCTTGAGTCTGTAAAAAGTGTTCGCAAGGACAGAACCCCACCCCCCATCTCTCAGAGCCTCTGTCAACCCCTCTAACACTCAGGCTCAGGAAATGAAGCCACTTTCCAGCCTCCTTAAGGACATCTCTCAGAGCTCAAGAAAGCCACACTTTCCAGTGACGCACTTTAATACCCATCTATGTGGATGTCCCTGTCCCTTTCCCTGTGACTGCATGGGCCTCGGCAGCCCAGATCAAATGGCGGGCACAAAGCCTTGTCTAGTGCATTCTATCAGAGAGCAGGAAGTTACCAGCACTGATTGAAATTCTCAGGTGGAGTGAGTGGCATTTGAAGAGGGGAATTTAATTCAGTAGTTTATATTCCACTTAAGTTCCTCCTGTAGCTGACTGCGAATAAACAGCTGTAAACTGCCACAGCTGTCTTTGTGCTGGAGAGAAAATACCTTCTGGAGAGTGACATGGTGATGGCGGGACAGAATGTCAGGAGACCAAAACCCCCTGGGGTTAGGCGGCCTGGGGAGTGCGAGGGCCAGGTGCAGGAGACCCCATTCCTCCTGGGGTCTGTGAAATGACGGGCTCACAATAAATAACCATCGAGCCCCCTCCCCCGCTCTGAACTTCACAGTGTTATGCGGAGTTCAGTGGTGTGGCGGAGGGGACCAAGTTTGGACTCTGAAAACCAGAGCTCGAAGCTGGTCTTGGCTCTGCTTGCAGGATGCTGGGCAGTCATCTGACTGTCTCTGAATCCTGAGGATGATGATGGCAATCAGCACCATCTCCCTCCAGGCGGCAGTGAGAGTCAAAAGGGAGAATGTGTTTGACAGCATCTCATGCCCCTGTTAGTAGTCACTGTCTCATTGTTATTGGAGCAGAGAAGCCCCAAAGTCCCTGCTTCCCACTGGTCCCCTTGCCCAAGGGCTGGGCTCCAGGGGGCTGGCCGGCACCCTCCTCCTGCAGAAGGGCCAGGCCTGTGCTCAGGCCAGGCAGCCAGCCTGCCTGCCTGGGGGCTGTTAAAGCATGCTGGCCTGTGGCCTTGAGGGGGACAGCCTGAGCCTCCTAAGCCCCGACCCCCAGGCCTCCTTCCCCTCCCTGACTGGTTGCTTGGCTCTCACCTTAGGAGGCACAAAAGACCCTTGAGGGGAGTGGGTCTAGGGTGGGCAAAATGTCATCGCCTTGATGACGCTCATTCACTTTCTCCTGCGCTCCCGGCGCCATGCGGGGCCTGGGCCACAAGGCGGCTGTCACGCCATCTCTTCGTTTCTTTCTCCATTTGTTCTGCAGACTCTGCGAGAGCCCTGGCCATGCCAGTGAGTGGGCGCTGGGAACCTGGCGTCGGCTGGGGGTCCGGCTCATGCACAAGGCTCTGAAGCCCCTGGTTCGTCCTCACCCACGGGCGCGGCCGCCCATCCGCACCTCAGGAATCCTGCCACGGCCCAGCTCCTGCTCACTCCTCCACAAACCTATTAATATGTAATTGTAAATAAAGCGACAAAACACCGATCTCGGGACCCAGGAGCACAGGCTGCGGCAGGACGGAGACCTGGGGCACTGGACAGTCGCCTGGCGCTGAGGGGGCGGCTGGGGTCATGGGAGCCAGCTGGGGAGGAGGAGGCGCGGGGTGCCCGGGTCAGCGTGGCAGCAGCCCGCTCTCCCCTGGGCCGTCCTGGCGGAGCTCCTGCTCGCCCTCCTGGTTTCCCTTCCTGCGTCTTTCACTTCCATCCTGCCTTCCCTCATAGAAGTAATGAATAATGACAGGCCTGTAATCAGACTGACATCCGAGCCTTCATTGTCCCAGATAGTCGGCTGTCAGAGTCAAAGGTCTGGTCTCCACTCCCAGCCGGCACCTCGGCCTCCAATGCCCAGGCTCACGGTGGGTCTTGATTTCATGCAAAGCGACTCGCTTCCCAGGATCCTGGACAGTCAGAAAGGAACCAGATGGGACGTCCTGCCCGGGACAAGATTGGAGAGACACGCAGCACCTTTCAGCTGGTGACAGCATGTTGGGCTGAGAAAGGCAGAATGAGGGGCCCAGGCTGGGATCCTGGTGGTGTCGCTTCAGCTCCCAGGTCTCCATTTTCTCCATAAGCCCTCAAAGAGCTGGACAAGATCAGTCGCTTTTGCACTATGTTTGGAATCCCTGGAAATGCAAATGACGCTATGTGAATTCTACATGGAATCAGAGAGAAGGACAAGACCACGAACATCACCTGGTTGAGAGGTTTTCACAGGGGTCTGTGGACACCTGGGGGGCTTCTGAGGTGGGCAAAGGGCAGAGAGGCCTCAGCCCCCTGCTTCAACCAGGCAGCCCCCCAGTTTCTGTCTCATACTCTGTATTGAATAACAATTAAGATTTCACTTGAAGAAAGGCTACTTCCACTGATGTTTGAGAAACCCCAGAGCAAATGGTTCCCAAATTCCCTCCCGATTTTGACACTTAAAGTCTTTACTTCCTTAAGAGCAGAAAGGCTCAGGTGTTGTACGATTTTGGTTTCTTCCACTGAATCGTGTCCACAAAGGTGCTCAAGGTGTGCTGTGACAGCAGGTCGATGCAGGCAGCCAGCACCTCTCTCAAGGACAAGCCTGCACAGTGGTCGGCACACCGACCCTGGCAGCCTGCTCTTGGTCCTCTTGGGAGTGCCTGACAGCAGCAATTAGCGGGAAGTCCCTCAGAGCTCCCCTGTCCTTCCCCAGCTAATGGATGCACAGGCTTTGTCTGAGTGACATCTCAGCCAAATGGGAATGAGTCCTCAGCTCTTACCCAGCACTAAAGGAGCACGCATGGTCTCCTGATCCCGCTGCAGGATCATTTCCGTCTCTCTCGAGCCTCCCTGGTTTTGGCCTTGATGGGGGAAGTCTTGGGGGAGGGAGGTGGGCACAAGGAACAACGCCATGGCAGAGGCCAAAGAGGAGAGCCAGTGCCACCAAAAACCGAGAGGGAGGGGCCGGAGCGAACCCTGCTGGAGAAACCCAAAGTCACCATACAGTATAATTAATGTGCTACGAGAAAAACTCTGTCTCGCCGAGGTGACGGGGGGAACTGTGAATGCAGCTCTCCCAGGATTGGCGGGTGTCAGAACCCCTCAGTCAAACTGGCTTCAGCCAGGAGGATGTGGCCGAGTAGTTGTCTCGTGTGGCAAGTCCGGAGCCAGGCCGGGCTCAGGGCCACGCAGCTGAGAAGCAGCAAGGGCGGGATTTGAAGCCGGCTACCAGGTGTGTGAGCTGATGTGGTGGGGACGCCTGGGGAGCCTTCCTCCGCTCGCCCTGCTCCTCTTCCCAGGCCTCTGTGGAGGGGGAGGGGCTGTCAGGCTGACCAGAGCAGGGCTGTGGGGGGCGGGGGAGAGGGGAAGGCAGCCCTCACGGAGCCTGGGGTGGTGCGGGCACCTGGCGTGGAAGGGATGCCCTACCTGGAACGGGGGGCTATTGGGACAGGAGTGGAAGACCCAGGCCTCAGGGCAGGGCAGGGGCCTTATGAATTCGAAGACCAAGAAAGAATTCTCAATTTCATAGAGAAGCAGGCATTTAATAACCACCATCTCTTTAATCCTTAAAATAACCTTGTGAATTAACAGAGGAGGAAACAGAGAGAGAAGTGTTAAGTAGTTTGTCCAAGATCATTCAACCGGGAAGTAGCAGAGCTAGGACTGGAAGCTGTGTCTGTGTGGCACCAGAATCAATCCATTGTTTTCTGCTTGTTAGATTGGTGAAGGTCACAGACGAGGCTGCTGCTTGGTGGAAATGGGTATATTTGAGGTGCATTAGGTGTCATGGCTGCAAAATTGCTTCCAGACCCCACTGGCTGGCCAGGTGGGCACCCAGGGCCGTGCAGACTGGCTCAGTCTGAACTAGCCTAGGGCCTGGAAGGTCCCCACCCGGCTGAGCAGGGTGGCCAAGGTGGCAGGAGCCATTAGGACCATTAGTCTTTGTTTCAATAAAGCAGTTTAAGCATTTTGTAAGAGCCTCAGCACAACAGAGACCCAGATCAAAGGTGGAATTTCATTTCTTCTTACCACCGTGATCTGGCTTTTACTGAATTTTTATCCTGAATGTGTTCTTTCTCTTTCTCAGGCTGCTCCCGTAAGTGACACCCAGCCCCTGGGATCCGTAGCATGCTGTCATTGTTTGCGTGATTTCCCAGCACCTTCCTCCTGCGATAGTGCTGCCTGACAAGGATTTTAAAAATTATATTCCTGTGATTTCCCCTACTCTTTTATGCCTCTGTCTTTTAGCATGAAAGGAAGTAGGAGACGTGTCTGTGCAGCCCTCACCTGTCCCCAGGTGGGCTGCTTCCAGTCAAGTGACAACTGTCTCACACCCTGAAGGCTTAACGGGAACAGCAGGGGCACTGAGTCCCCGGGAAGGGCAAGAGTGGATCCTGAGGTCCTCGGGTTTGACATGTCACTCCAGAAAACATTCCGACAGAAACAGAAGCCACTTCGCTGCCCTGACATGAATTTCTATAACCCAGACATCCTCTCTGACACGGAGAGAACAGCGCACAGAAAACTGAACTTCTCAAGGGTGAACCGTTTGCAGAAGTGAGCCATTTACTGTTTACTGCACATGGTTTAAGGTTTTGCAGGGCAATAATGCTCCTCTGGCAGTCAGAATGTAAAGGACCAAAAGCTGTGCGCGTAGCTGGGACAGCCTATCGGCAGTGCTGCCCGGAGCAGGAGCAGAGGGGACTCAAAAAGCTGCGAGTCTGGGGCAGAAGGAAGGGAGAGACACTGATCATTTGTACCAGAGACACCCAAAGGATTTAGGATTGTAACAATTTTACTGTAGTAAAAGAACGTATCAGTTAGGGTAAAGGCTACATTGCTGTGACAAGAAACACTCACATTCAGTGGGTTACCTTTCCTCCTCTGTGGCCATCGGAGAAAGGCAGCTGGTCCATGGTGGGCAGGTGGCCCAGCTCTGGAAGGTCAGCAAGGGTCCCAGACTCTTCTAGAACATTGCCTTCGTCCACATGGTCACTGCTGGCTCACAGACACTGTGTCCCCTACACTGTGATGTAGGGGTGTCAACACCTCAACGTTGGAAGGGCAAGATGCAGAAGTCGCACAGCCACGGGCAGCGAGCTCCAGGGCAGCTGGCGGATGCGTCCCACGTGGCAGGCCGGCGCCGAAACCCGGTGCTATTGGCAAAGGAAGGGGAGAGTAGAGACTAGGGACTGATGAGCAGATTCCACTGCAGAACAATCTTCCAACCAATCCCTTACTTCAAGTTGATCTTTAAAAACCAAGACAAAAAAACATCAATAACAACCCTCTCTCCCCTCCCCTAAAATACTACTCCAAATGAACCACTGCAGTGAGTGAAGGTGGCTTCAGAACAAAGAGGCAATTCATGCCCCTTAGAGCTAGTCATGAACATAATGCGGCTCCCTTGTTTGCCAAAACCCCATCAGGCCAAGATCTTATTTTTTCCCTCCAAGGAAGCAACAGGAACAGTAAGTAGCAGCACATTAAACAATGCACATTTTATTCTGTAAAGGCATAAAAGTTCTACCTGGAGGCTTCACTGACAAGGCTTTCCAATCTTTCCTGAGATTTAATACAGGAAATAAATTCAATTTCATCACTTAGTGTCTGTGTCATGGTGGGCTCTCAGTAAACGGTTGTTAAATAAGTGCTTTGGGAAGCGTCCGTCTCAGTAATGTCTAGGGACGCCACGGAAGAGGGAGTCAGCTTCCACCAGCACAAATGGGTTTGCTTAACTCGTTTGTGCAGAGAGGATGGAAGGTGTGGCTTCACTTCTCACGGCTAGCCAAGCAGGCCTGTCCCAGGGGTCGCCCTGATCCCCGTCTGGAATTGCTGCTATTAATATGTGCATTGGGGGTGGAGGGCAGTATCTGTGCAAAGCCTGTTTTTAATTTCTCCATCATGTTAGTAGTTGCAAGTTGGGAAAATCAGTATCATACACATAGCCGTGTGCTGTTCGTTTTTTGAGAAACGCCTCGACATAACTGGAAATCCCTACTGGGCTGCAGTTCTCAGAAGGTTGTTGGATCAGGGCAAGAAGGTAGAGAGAGGCCGACATTCAGATCTTGGCAGGGAAGCCCAGCAGGTGAGGAGCCAGGGACTCAGCCACGACATAGGAGAACATCAACACCAACGGGGACGGCCAGGGTACCCATCACCTGTGAAAACAGGTGTCTTCCTGCTGGCTGCCCGAGCTGCTGGGCAGAGCAGGGGCTGCTCTACTGTCCAGGCAGGCAGGTGTGTAAGAGCAAGAATGACAACAGCATTTACACAGCATCCAGCTGAGCGCCATTAGTGCATGATGGTAGGTATGAGGTCAGTACGATTATCATCCATCCACATTTTGCAGAGGAGGAAACAGGCACTGAGAGGTGAGATAACTTGTTCAAGCTACACACTGCCTGATGCTGAGTCAGGTCCCACCCGAGACCTGGTAGACTCCAGAGCACGTGTGTGTCCCCACCACCCCATTCTGCCTCCCCAAAGCAAGGAGCAGAAAAACAGTACACAGGAGAGGGTGGCTGAGCAGACAGAGATGACAAAGGACTTTGGTGATGGAGGTGTGCGTCCGCTTCCTGAGCAAGCGTCGGGCCCCAGACAGGTGCCACAGTCACCTGGCAGGCGTGGTGATCGAGGAGAGAAAGCAGCTGGCTGCAGTCAGCCTGACCCAGGAGACGCCATCAGGCCTCAAAACTTTAGTGGCGAATCACTAAGCAAAAGCAGGAGAGTCTGGCGAGAATTGGTTGGGAGACGGGGACTGGGTGCAGGCGCTGTCTGCCATCAGCTGCCTGAGACACTGGCGTTGCTCTGAGACACTGACCCAGCTCCCCTCAAGGCCTCTTGCCCACGCCCTGGCTCACATCTCTCTTCTGAGCTGCAATCTTGTACATTCAGTGGTGTGTGAAACGTCTCCCTGTGGCTTTCCCACGCAGCCGAGGCATCCAAGTGCATCCATTGCCTCTTACCCCAGCGGGTGCTCTGCCTGTGGTCCCCACAGCTGAGAGGTGATATCACCATCCCCTTAGACATCCAACAAGAAGCCCAAGAGTCACCCCAAACTCTGGTCCTGTAGATTCTACTTCCTGAATGTCCCCAGAGTCGCCTTCCATCCACCCCACTTGGTTTAACTTGTTTTCCCTCCATTGATCTCCCCATCCTGGTCCAGTCTCCACAGCAAATCCCAAGTGAGCAAATCAAAATGTGTCTGTCTATGTCGCTGCTGTTTGAAATCCTTTGGTCACACCCCTTGCCTGCCAGAATCCCCCAAGTCCTGGGTGCAGCATGCCCAGATCTGGAGGTCCAGGTCCTCACCCCTCTCCTGTGGTCTCCGCAGCCGCATGCTCTCTCTGCTTCCGCGTGGGTCCCCCAATCCTCTGCCTCTTTTCTTGGCCTGGCTAATGGCAGATCCTTCTCTGAGCCGAGCTCTGTCACCACAGAGGAAAGCCTGGTTCATCTCGTCTGGTCATCCGTCTATGATTTCATCCACCACTCGTCACCTCCCTCCCTCCCTCCCGTCCTTCCTTCCTTCCTTCCTCCCCTCCCTCATCTTTCTCTTTCTCTCTTCCTTTCTTTCACTTCTATTATGAAATTTTCAAACATATACTAAGGAGAGAGAATAGTGTAATGAACTCGCCATAGTGTAATGAACTACTTATCATCAGCTTCAACAATTATTAATTCACGGACAGCCTTGTTTGATCCAAGACACATACACACACACACACAAATGCACACATAACACACACACTACACATACATGCACACACATCACACATACAGTGACCCCACACACATATATGCACAATATACCCATCACACACATACACACATACCTCACACACACACACACACACACACACACATCACACACACACACTGGGTTAATTCGAAGCCAATTCTAGACATCACATCGTTTCACCCATAAACATATTAGTATCTATCTCTAAAAGATAAAGATCTTAAAAAACAACCACAATACCATCACAACATACCTTATGATTAATTGCTTAAAAGAATCAAATATTCATAAATGTTCAAATTCTTCTGATTGCCTCATAGTTGCTCTTTGTAACAGCTAGTTTGTTCACATCAGGATCCAGATGAGGTCTTACATTACAGCTGATTAATACGTCCCTTAGGTCCCCTTTAATCTATAGATTCCCCCTCCCTCTTATCTTTGCTCCTTGCAATATATTTATTGAGGAACCAGATATTTGTCCTATAGTTTCCACTGTCTGGCTTTTGCTGACGATGTTTTCATTGTATCCTTTAACATGACCTTGGTTCCTTGTGCTTCCTATAAACTATTCCACTGGGTAGTCTAACTGCCCACTTCTCAAAGATGGAAATCGTCTTTTATCTCCGCATCTCTAAAAGCTGGGACCATGCCTTCCATACAGTAGGCACAAAAGAAAAACAGGAAAGAAGGAAGGGAGGAAGGAAGGAAGGAAGGAAGGGAGCTAGGGACAAGGAAAGGATCAGAGTGTGAACATAAGCCAATGTTTTTTAGTATGATCCAAGACCAGAATTATCTGTGGTACATCTGTTAACAATGATAGCTCCTTGGCCTTACCCAAGCTCTATGAAAATGAGAACCTCTGAGCCCTGAGCCCATCTAGCAAGCTCCATTCTTCTCTCTCTGTGGGCCGGCGTCTCCCCATCTGCATGGAGAGGGTCCCTCACTAAGGGCCTGCCAGCTCCAACATTCTGGGCCCAAGCCAGGCTTCTAGACTTCTGAAGAATGGACCCCTTTACTTCAAATGCCATACATTGGAAAAAAGCAAAACCTAGTACTGACTCTGCCCCTGAGGTCAACTGGACTTGTCTTTTAATGGGTTCACTCCATTTGGGTTGTGGTTTCTTCAAGGTGTAGCCTTCAGTTTCCAGTCTCTCTGGGCTGGCGATGTGACCCACCTGGCGCAGAGCCGTTGGGGAACCCCACTGTCTGGCAGGCTCCTGGTCAACCCCCTTCTCTGGGCCATCCCGTCCCCAGCTCCCCAGGCAGACGCAGACACACCCCACACCTCTGCGTGCTTCCCAGCCTGCCAGAAAAGCCAGGCCTTCCCCCCTCTCATGCCACCCCTCCTTCCCCTGCCTTGCGGTTATGGGCTTCACTTTTCTCCTTTAATTGTTATTTGTTTGTTTATCTTTCCACCGGTTTTCAACCCCAGAGATAGTGCTTCTCACCAAGACGATTTAAATTAATTTTGTGGGGACAATTCCACAAGACGATGTATCAATTGCTGTATTAAAATCAAGATGTATTTCGCCTCTCCCATCCTCCCCATCCCTTAATTTCTTCCTTCCCTCAAAGGCACAATCAAGTGTATCTGGCATAATTTGTTCTTTATAAACCTAGACTGCTCATTGCATGCACTTGTAATTTTGGAAAGATTTTTGGCAGTGTTTTATTTCTGTAATACTTTCCTTTATTGCATTTGGTGATTGAATCATGGTGATTAAGGAGACAGGGAGGTGGGCCTCGGCCCCAAGCCCCCTCACTGATGCCTTCGCCAGACATCTTCTGTCTCTGCCCTCTGGCGTGATCCGGTCACACCATTGTCTGAGGGATAGAGCCACCAAAAGCACCTTGGGACACAAACGAAAAGGCTCTTTGTCCAGGATGCAATGGACAAGCTCAAAGGATGAAAAAAGACGCGTATAACAAGGGCCTGTGGGGTGCGGAGGGGCAACGACAAGCATGGCGGGTGTTATGGGGTCAGTGTGTCTCCTCAAAACTCCTAATCCCTAGTGCCTGTGGACGTGACCTCACTGGGAAATAAGGTTGTTGCAGCTGTGATTGGTTAAGATGAGGTCATCAGGCTGGGCCTTAATCCAGTATGGCTGGTGTCTTTATAAAAAGGGGAAATTTGGACACAGGGAGGTGCAGGCAGGGAGAACACCACGTGAAGATGAAGGCAGGGACTGGGGCGATGCTTCCACCGGCCAAGGAACGCCAAAGATTGCCAGCGAGTCACTAGCAGCTGGAGGAGACGCATGGAACAGATTCTCCCTCACAGCCCTCTGAAGGAACCCCCCTGCCCACACCTTGGTCTCCAGCTTTTGCCTCCGGAACTGTGAGACAATAATTCCTGTTGTTTAAGCCACTCGTTCTGTGGTACCTTGTTACGCAGCTCTGGGAAGCTACTACAGCGGGTATGAACGTGGCTCTGCAGTCAGCGGGAGCTGAGTTTGGATCCCGGTTCCATGCTTCATTAACCACGTGGACTTGGACAAGTGAATGGAACCTCTTCCAGCTCCTGTCAGCCCCTTGAAAATGGAGTCGTCCTAACACCTTTCTTAGTGGTAGGAGGGATGTGTCAGATGCTGTCGGTGCCCCGCTGTGTCCCTCAGCCAGCCTGCAGGCTCCCTGTGCGGGTCCTCCCACCTGGTCCCCTTCCGTGTCTCTCAGCGGACGGTGCTCTCTTGAGCACGAAAGTGTCTGGGCTGCCGGGAGGCAGGAAATGGCAAGAAGTTAATGTCTCTGGAACAACCTTCAATGAGGGGCAGATGTTCTCTTTCCTCTGGGTGGGGGACAAACCTGAGCCGTGTTCCACTGGGTCTCCAGAGCCTCCCTGTGGGCTCGAGCCCAGTTGCCTGGAGCAGTAACTCCGTCATTAACACCCCCTGGGGGGGCTTTGCTCCCCTCGCGACCTCGCTGCCCAGCCCCTCATAGTAATTCCTGCATCGCCTCCCAACTCAACCCCTTGCTCCCCAATTTTGGCTTCCAGGTTTGCTTCTGAAGGAGCCCAAATGAAGAGAGAATGATTCAAAAAGATGATGTATAAAAGTACTTACAGCATGTGGCACCCAGTAAGCACTCAATTAATTTTAGTGAACATGATGTGCCATTTGTGCAGCATAAGTGATTTTCAGGCAGCGTGGGGTTTGGAGAAGGAGGTGTAGGTACGTGCACAAGCCTCCAAAGCAAGCTCTGTGCCGTCTGATGGGCTGACGCCGTGACCACCAGGAGGCAGTGGGGACTGTGTGGACATGCAGGCAGTGCAAGGCATATGCTGGGTGTGCAGGAGTAGTACCGTGTTTAGTTGTCATTTGAGAGTACAGATGATAGGGAGTGTCTGCACACACACAAATGTCACCATGCAGTGTGTAAGGGGCAGCTGAGCTGGTTGTGCACTGACGTTTGCAGCCTCCGTGCCCCGTCCTGAGTGTCTGGAAGGTTGGGGAGAGCTCAGGCAGACGTGGTCAGAGCCGGCCCGGCCCCATCAGCTGGCCTGCCACCAGGAACGGCTTGATTTAGTGCCCCATGCCTGGCTGCTTGGGCACTAGGAGACACAGCAACAGCTTCTAGACGGTGAAAAGTCCAACCAGACCAGTTGTTTTCCCCACTCCACACAAACAGCCAGTGTGCTTTTTGCCCCGTGCTGCCGGAATCTGCCTGACCGTGTGGAGTGAGTGCAGGCCTGTGTCGCAGAAGCCCCTGTGGTGCGTGCGCAGGGCGTGCCGCCGGCTTTGCGGAACTCCTGTCTCCCAAGCAGAGAACGCACATTTGGGGAGTTGGATGGGGCCTCAGATTTCATTTGAGTTGACCGTCCATTGTACACATGAGACGATGACTGTGTCATTTACTGCAGAGCAGTATCCACCTGTGGGGTTGGACAGTCCTTTGTGTGGAGCTGTCCTGTGCACTGTGGGATGTTTAGGGCTCCCCAGCCTCCACCCACTAGACTGGCACCACCCCCGCTCCCAAGTTGCACCAACCAAAAATGTCTCCAGGCATTGCCGAATGTCCCCCGGGGGACACAAGTGTCCCAGTTTGAGAATCATTGCGGTAGAGTGATCGACACACATGTATCAACACACAGAATGAGCATTCGTGAACAAAAATAGACAGAGGCACTTGCTTATTAGTCTTGGATGAAGTCAGCTTGCATGGTAGTTGAGAACACGTGATATCTCAATCTGCAGTGATATGTATCTGGCTTCAAATTTCATTTCTCATTTGCCAGCTTTGTGACCTTGGACATAAAATGAAAATCAAATTGCACCACTCACCTGCTTAAAACCCTCCACTGGCTTCTTGTTGATCTCAAAATGCAATCCATCTTCCTTACCATCGTCTACAAGAGCTAACCCTCATTTCACATCACTGTGTGTTCTCATGCTGTCCCTTGCAGCCACGTGAGCTCCTTCTGTTCCTACCTCCAGACTTTGCACTTGCTGTTCCCTCTGGAGATCCCTCCCCAGATCGCTGCGTGTCTGGCTCCCTCTCTTTGCTGACGCCTCAGCTCAAATGTCCCCTTGTCAGACATGCCTCCCCTGACCACCCTCGGTCAGGTGGCCACTGCCACCCCCGTCACTCCCTGTGGCCTCATCCTGTTCTCTTCTTCAGTACTTTTCAACATGCCCCCATTTATTTACTTTTTCTTTGTTTATTGTCCTTTCTTCCCCACAACAATGTAGGTTCCGTGAGAGCAGGACCTATGGGGCAAATAATATGCTATTACAGGTTTGTGGTGAAGATAAAATGAGAGAATAATAATAAAAAAATAATAATAGCAGTAGTAAGAAAGCACTGGGCCAGCAAGTATGGCTGAGTATGGCATATAGTACACGCTCAGTAAATGATGGTTCTAATTTATTTGGATCATGTAGTTTAAAAATAATGTCATTGTAGCTGCTCCAAACCATCTAACCTCCTCTTCACATTAGGACAGTTCCCCACAGTGTGATTCCTACCTTCTCCCAACGTAGACTCCAAGAGTGCTGCATTTCCTGGTGAGGGTGACCAACCTGTCCTGTTTTACCTGGGACTTTTCTGGTTTTGCACTGAAAGTGCCACATCTTGGGAAACCCCCAGTCCTGGGCCACCTGGGATGGCTGGTAACCCTATTTCTAACTTCCAGTATGACTTCTCATTAGGTGTGACTGGGACATTGATTGGAGGAGGTGAGTTAAATGAGAGACCAGGCCAGGGGTAGAACATGCATTTTGCCCGTCTGATTTTGTGGTGGGGGTGGTGGCAGCTTACCAGCTGTGACACAGGCATAGACTCCCTTAGCAGCCCCGTTCTGAGATTTGTTCCAGCATTAGTTTCCAGCATCTGAGCGTAGAGGCTGCTTCTTCTGCAGTTCCCAGGACTTCGTGAGCACTCTATATCCTTAGGAAACCACTCTCTGCTTGAACTACCTAGCAAGGATTCTGTTGTCTGCAACTGAGAAGCCAACCAATGTATACGGCAATTGTACAAGTCTCTTCAGCGAAGTCTACACTGCAGCAAGGAGCCTCTTGAGGGATGCTTGAGATGAATCAATATCTAGACAATGCAGAGGGTTGCTCATTGTCAGTCCCTTCACTTGATGGGACAAGTGCCTGTCTGTGCCTGTCATTTCAAATGCTCAGAGTCTGCTGCACAGTGTGGCAAGATCCACCCCCTGTCAGTGCGGGAAGGCTGTGAACACAGCCCTCCTGCCTCCTAGACATCTGTGCCTGGGCACCAGGCAGACTGGGGTACCAATTACAGTGGTTCCTGGGTATTGCTCAGCCATCCAAGAGGGAGAGACACTCCTTGGGCTGGGGGTGGGTTTGGGAGTCTGACTCAGTGTAGAAGCTTGTCCTGGAAGGACCAGATAGTTCCAGTCAGCATGCCCAGAGGGTGTGACCCATGATGGTCAGGATGATCATGGGTAGCAGGCTGTTTGGATCTGGCAAAAGGTGCTCCAAGAGGAGGTTCAATTCAGCAGACAGGTGGGCATCAACCAGCACCAGTGCCCTATTCCTGCACAGTGGGTTGGAGCCTCAGGGACCTGGATTCAACCCAGTGGGTGAGTTCAGGTGAGGTCTGGGTGGGAATGAGGGCCAACAGTCACCACCTGGGGAGAACCCAAATCAGAAGCAGAAAATTTAGATTTCTTGAGGGACGATCTAGCATTTATCTTTGAATGAGCCTGAATCCTTACAGAAAGCAACGTTGCCTTGCATGTGTGTGCTTTTGAGTCTACACAAATAGTACAGTGTCATGGATATTGTTCCATGTTCCACTTTTTAAATCCTAGCACTAATTTTTTAAACATTGCTTCCAAGTACATTTATTTACTTATATGTGACTTATATACAGTAGCATGTAAAATCTTAAGTGTGTAGCTCAATGAATTTTTAATAATAGATGCATTGAGATATAATTTATATGCCACAAATTTAGTTTTAAAGTTTCAGTAGTTTTTAGTATATTCACAATTGTGTAGCCCTTACCACTGTCTAATTCAGAACATTTCATCACCCCCAAAAGAAACCCTGTACCCATGAACAGTCACTCCTCATTCTTCCCTGCTCCTCAACCCTGGAAGCCATCCATCTACTTTCTGTCTCTGTGGATTTGCCTCTGTCTCTGTAGATATTGGACATTTAATATAAATGGAATCATATAATATGTGATGTTTTGGGTCTGGCTTCTTTTACTTGGCATAATGTTTTCAAGGTTGACCCACATTGTAATGTGCATCCGTACTTTGTTTCTTTTTACTGCTGAATAATATTCCATTGTATGGATAGACCACATTTTGTTGATCCATTCATTAGTTTATGGATATTTCGGTTGTTTCCACATTTTAGCTATTACGTACAATGCTGCTATGAACATTCATGTACGAATTTTTGTGCAGACATGTATTTTCAATTCTTTTGGGTATATACCTAAGAGTGGAATTGCTGGGTCGTATGCTAATTCTATTCTTTAACATTTTGAGGAACTTCCAAACTGTTTTCCAAAGTGGTTGCACCATTTTACTTTCCCACCAGCAATGTATGAGGGTTTCAATTTGTCCACATCCTTGCCAAGACTTGTTATTGTCCTTTTTATTATAGCCATCCAAGTAGGAATGAAGTGGTATCTCATTGTGGTTTTGATTTGCATTTTACTAATGACCGATGATGTTGAGTATTGTTTCATGTGCTTATTTTATTGACTATTTGTATATCTTCTTTGAAGAAATGTCCACTCAAATGTTCATTGAAGTTTGACATATATTAAGTTACCCCTGTGTAACTATCATGCATATGGGGATATAGGGCATTTCTAGCACCCTAGAAGACACCCTAGACTCCCTGTGCCCCTTTCCAGTCAACCCCTTCCCCCAAGCGTCGCTACTGTTGTGACTTCTATTACCATAGACTAGTTTTCACTGCTTTTAAACTTCATAGAAATGGAACGGCACTGGATGTGTTTCTTTTATGCCTGGTTTCTTTTACTCAGTGCAATGCATGTGCAATTCATCCATGACATTGTTCTTTTTCATCACTATGTAGTATTCCACTGTATGGATACACTACAATAGGTCTACTCATTCTACTGTTGATGTTGATTTGGGTTGTTTGTAGATTTTGGCTATTACAAATAAAGTTTTAGCACTCTGAATGTTTTCCTACAAAATGGGCCAAGGCCACCAACACAGAGCCTACTAATCCATAGTCCTTGGGGAAATCAAGGCTGTACATCTCTTCTGACCCAGACACTTGCTCTGGACGTGCACTGCAGGGCACTCCCATGAGGTCCACCACGGGTGTGCATGTGGATGTTCTGTGCAGTGATGCCGTGGCAGTTGGGATCGGAAGCAACATAGGTGTCTGTCACTGGAGGAATAGAGAGGTGGCATGTGTGGCATGTCCTGCAGATTCCGGGCAGTGGTCAGAAATGATGAACTAGTTGTGCACATAGCTTCTGCTGGATGTTTAGAAATGGTGCTGAAGGTAAGAAAAAAATACAAGGAGAAGAACAAAGTCTATAATGCAAAGGACAGAGACCATAATCAACACAGTGTGTATGAATTAAAAAGACATAAACAAGCAAAGACAACTTCAGGGTACATCTCAGAGGACAGAGTGGTGGCCTGTGGCAGTGGTGAAGGGGGGGTGGGGAATGTGGGTGGGAGAGGGGTCCTGCATGGGCCGATGACGAGGATGCCAGGACTGGTCTGAGGAGGACGAGAGCCCTGCCTGCTGCCCCTGCACACACACACACACACACACACACACAGGGACAGGCAGAGAGGGAGGGAGGGAAGGAGGAAGGAAGGAGGAGAAGGAAAGAGAAGACACCTCTGTTCTCTCTGACTTGCTCAAGGGTGTTCACCGAGGCAGGGGCAGTCAGTGTAACGTTCATCACCACTTCCCAGAAGTTTCTGGAGGGGCAGGGAGGGCTGAGGAGAAAGGAATTAGCCGTGTTCTCCGCCTCCTGCTAATTGAGCATTCATCTGGGCGGGCCTGGGCTTTATTAAGTTTCCAATTCATCAAGGTTACAAATGATATTTCTCCTCCTTCCTTTGGAGCAGGTTGAGATTTATACCACATCCTGGGCAAAGGACTCTCTGGCCTTCATTTTCCTTTCTGGGGCTTATTCCTTTAAAAAGGTGGGCTGGGCTCTGTTGCCTAGAGAAATCCCAAAGGTGAGAGTCCTCCTGTCCGTCCCCAGTGCTCCCCAGGCAGGAGTCGTCCTGTGAGGGAAATATTTGTGTGTGAGCTTTTGCCTTTTCCCGTCTCGTGTCTGCCCGTCCAGGCAGCCTCTCCCTACCTCACATCCCCAGCCAGATCCCAGCTCAGACGCTTGCTCGTTCTGGGGAGGGAACAGGGGACATCACAAGTGCTTTTCAGGGACCATAGACAGGTTCCCGCCTACCACGAGCACGTGCACAGCTGGGGCGTCCCTCTCGCATGCCTGTGTGTGAAGGTGCTCCCAAAGGAAACGGGCTATAGCACCACAAAATGGTCACGTTGGAAGTCAAACATGAGACACTAGAAAGTGTCCTACAGGCTGCAGTGCTCGGGGATCTTAAAACCCCTGCCAGGAGTCCCCAAGTCATGGGAGGAGAAAAAAGGAGTCCGTGGACTTGTGACCCTGCGTCTCTGTTGCTGTCACTTACACCCATTTGCATAGAACTACAGTGTGTCTGTGCTGGACACTGGACAGCATCAGAGTATCTAGTCCAACCCCTCCCGCGCTGAGCAGATGGGAAGTGAAGAGGGAGGACGCTTCCCCAAGGAACGCAGCCCGTATTGGTGGCAGTACCAGCCACACCTCCCAGTGCTGTCCTGGACTGCTGGGGGGACAGAAAGAGAGAGAGAGAGCACACCTGTGTGCACATCTCTTGCTTTATCTGACCCTAGGCTGGTCCTGCTTGGAAGAGGTCCCTACTTCACAATCTGTTTCATGATCTGATCGGTCAGGTCCCAGAGCCCAGGGGGGCTACATTTTGTTTAGGGGTGGAGGAAGGAGGAAAGTGAGTGATGGGGAGAGTGATAAATAGAGAAAGAAATAAAAAGACATGGAAGGAGACCTCTTGGCAGAGGGAAACTATAAGAGGAACAGGGCAAGACAAAAAGAGAAGAGCCCCCTGCGGGGCCAGAGGAAGTGAAGAGCGAGTTGGGGCCAGGAGGATGAAGGCAGCCAGCAGGCCAGGCAGAGCTCACACCCGCCCTGGCAGCGCATCTCTTTGGAGGGGTTGCCCTGCCCCTCCGCCCCGCCCCCTGCTGGTCTGTGGAGCCCCCAGTCCTGAGGGGGTGTTAGCCACGCCCAGCGCTGGTGCTCAGCGCCATCCAGGTGGCCTTCTTTGCTGCAGCCAGAGCTCTGTCTGGGGTGTGGGGGGAGGAGGCCTGTGTGAGCTGGCACCCTGGGGTAACTCCCACCCTTACCACCTTTCTAAGCCTGAGACACAGCCTAGGCCAGTTTGTTTTGGTCCCAGAATCCCCGCTGGGGCCAGCAAAGGAGAGACAGAGAGACAGAGTTGGATGAAGCATGGTGTTAGCCCTGTGGCTTCAGCAACCCTGTGTGATGCATACAGCAGGGCTGGACTGGAAGAACGGGCAATAACTATTTCCCGTGGTCCCCCTCCAGTGGCTAAACCAGTCTACCCAAAATGGCAGAAGCAGGGAAATTGTGAACACTAACAGCAGGGCTGAAGCAAGACCCGGCCAGCGGGGCTGGCATGGTGAGCCCAGACACAGCACCCTGATGTGCAAAGAGCCACCACTTACAAGGTATGTGAGGGCAGGCAAGGCACTTTAACTTCCCTGGCCTCAGTTTGCTCATCTGTAAAATGGAGCTAATAATAATGACCTAACGGTTGTAGTTATTTAATAAAATATCCCAGCACTATCTCTGTTCCCTAGTCAACGTGTAATTCAGTCTTCCCCCCATCCCATGGGGAGGCACTGAGGCTTCTCGACTCTGGGCAGAGCTAACTGTCAACACTAGATTACAGGTGCTGTGATCACTAGGCACAGCTGTCAGGACCCCCGGACAGAGAGCAAAGCCCTTACAGCGCTCTGCCGCAGCTGGAGCTACCTGGGTGTTCAGAAGGCAGCCAAAACCCCCCGGACACACATGGAGACACCTAGGATCATGATGGAGGAGGCACAAAGCTACTCACTTTTAAATTCAGGTGTTCTTGGCTTCCTAATGTGATGGAAGGGTAAACTGAGGCAAGCAATGGGGCAGGGGAGATGACAGATAATGCACGGCGAACAAATCTTACTTTGGAAAACACAGTTTTCCTGGTGGGAGAGGAAGAGGATTGTGCTGTCACTATCAGCCAAGCGGGGCAGGAACCTCAGGTGCGGCCCCGCTGCACGGAGTACCTGGTTAGGTCTGATAAGCAGCTGTTGCGAGGCAGGACTCTGGCACTCACCAGCCCCAGGGGACCATCACTCCTTTCTACCTGCTCATTCTCTGTGTCTTTGTCCCCGGCTGTCAATTCATGCGTCTCAAAATGACATGAGTTAAACATCTTAAAAAACTAGGGATTCATCATGTGGCAATGTCAACTCAGAAAGCAGAAGCAGGGATTTTTATCTTGGTAGTGGATGCTTATGGGATTCTTGGTGCTGTTAAGGATGTGTATTTTCATGTGTTGCAGTTTTATTAATAGGCAGTATTACAGATTGAATTATGTCCCCCAAAAAGATACACTGGAGTCCTACCCGGGACCTGAGCATGTGACCTTATTGGAAGTAGGATCTTTGAATATATGATTAACGTAAGATGAGGTCATTAGAGTGGGTCCTAAGCCAATATGACTGCTGTCCACGTAGAAGAAGCGGAGACAGACACAGAAGGAAGATGGCCACGTGAATTATGCAACCACAAGCCCAGGAGAGCCCGGGGCTACCCGAAGCTGCAGGAGACAAGGAAATATTCTCCCCTGGAGGTTTCCAAGGAGCATGGCCCTGCCAACGCCTCAATTTCAGACGGGCAGCCTCCAGAACGGTGAGAGAATACGTTTCTGTTGGTTTCAGCCACTCTGTCTGTGGTACTTTGTTACGGCAGCCCTAGGAAATGGTATATTACCTAGCCCGAGGAAATGGTATATTACCGAGCCCTAGGAAATGGTATATTACCTAGCCCGAGGAAAAAGGTATATGTAAGCAGAGACTGCTGGGGCTTGGGATGCTGTTTAAGGGAACACTGGAATCTCTTCTTTCTATCTCGACGCCCCCTCTATTTCCTGCCCTCGACCTCTCTAGCCAACGGATCCTTCATGTCCTAATCAGCAAGTGCTCGTGACCTGCCTCCCTGTGCCTGGCTTGGCACTGAAGGCCGAGGGCACAGCGACATCCGAGTTGAGCCCCACCCCCCACACTGACCTCACAGCCTCCCAAAGGCAGTGCATGGGAGTGGGAAAGGGTGCAGGCTCCAGGGTCCGAGCACCTGAGCACAAAGCTCACCAGCTGTGTGACCTCGGCATGTGATGACATTGTCTGGACCTGCTTCCTCCTCTGCGAAATAGGGAACATAGCACATGTACTCTGTAAGGCTCTTTTGAGAATTAAATGAGATAGTAATGTCACGTGATGAGCACAGGCATTCAATCAACATTAATTATCAGACTGTTATTAGTGTTGGGAAAATAACAGGAACAGAACTCAGAATACAGGATAAAGTGTGACAAATGCTGGCACAAAGGTACAAATGAAGTGTTTTGAGAAAACAGAAGAGAGATGGATTATTTCCACCCAGGGACTGGGGAGGGCTTTGTAGAGTGGTAGCATTCGAGTAGAGCCTGGAAGGACGGTAGATTGCACCCGGTGGGGAAAGGGTGACGGTGTGTGAGTGTGTAGATGGGGTGGTGGAGAAAGGATTTTCTCCTGGAGGCTATTGCATTAGCGAGGCAGAGATCTGACGGGTTCTGCAAACAGAGTGGACCCATAGGTGTGCCTCATACTGTGTGTGGTGTGTGGTGAGGAGCGAGGCCAGCGGTAGTCTGGGTCTAGGTGCCCATGGCTATGATGTCCAAGACAGCGGCCTGGTTTCTATGATGATGACAGTGACCCTAAGGGAGTTAGAACAATATGATGGAAGAAGCCAGAGTGAGGCCAGCAAGGGCTCAGCAGCTTGGCCCAGTGACAGGAGGGTCCGAACCAGGCTGGGGTGGTGGAGAGGAAGAGGCAGATCCAAAAATCAAGGGGCTGATATTGAGGGGACGTGATAACTGGTGGGGGTGAGAGGTGGGGGGGGAGGCACGTCTAAGATGATTCCTTGGTTTCTTGCCAGAACTCTTTGGGAGGACAGCGATGGGAGATCCGAGACTCCATGGGTGGGGGCCACAGCCCTGCCCCCAACACCCCACAGGGCCTGTGTGAGGTGGGTGCTCAATAAATAAATGTTTGTTGGATGAATTTGATGCCAATAGTGGGGCGGGGCCCAGAGGAGGGATAACAGGGTTGGAGGGGCATTAATGGTATGGTCATACCCAGGACACCCGTGGGATCACCATGTCACCCTGTTGGCCTCAAAGACAGGGGCAGGATGGAGGTGTAAACTTGGGAGCCAATAGCAACAAGGTGAAAATAAAAGCCACACATGGTGTGAAGTCCAATCAGCTCAGATCTCTCAGCAGCCTGAGGGCTCCGTGAGATTTGTTATAATAATTATAGAGGCGATCTCAGAGGCTTATGGGGAGGGAGCACGGCTAAAGTAAACTAATTATGCTCACAGCAACCTTGAGAAACAGGAATGTGCCTACAGATCCCTGCTAAGGGACAGAGAGGAAGGAGGACCAGGAGAGTCACATGAGGTCCCAGACAGCAGCCAGAGCCCTGGCACAGCTGCAGGGAGCACCTGGGAGCTTCTTCCTCCTTTCTCCCCCTTGGAAATGTCAGCATGAGTGCTTTCCTCATCACAGAATGGTTTTGAGAATTTGTTTTTAAAATAAAAAGAGGGTTTAGAGTTGGGAAGCCCTGCTGGCCATAATGAGATATGTTTTATGGGACCATTAACTGGCACTTGGAGAACAGTGATGACCTATAAATGTATTCATGGATTCAGACCAGGGCAGGTTTTACGGACCGATTACAGACGCCTTGGGGATGGCGTTAGTATTAAGGAGACACAGTCACCTGGAACACCAGTGCCACACACACCTCCCCACCCTCGCCCTCCCTTCCTGGCTCCCCGCTGCTGCTGTGATACTGATCCCTCAGTCTCAGCAGCTCCTGGACACTCCAAGACACTTCTCAAGAAAACCTCAGGTCCTGAGCGGGCTGTCATTATCTTTGTCCCCTCAGCCCACGTACACCTGGCCTATTCGGCCTCATCCATGTGACTCCCCAGTCAGCCCAGCATCCCACCTCCCCCAACATAATCATTTCATACAGCGCACAGCACTTGGAGTTAGGAAGACCTGGGTCCAGCCCTCACTGCTTGGACCCCGACCGTGCACAGATCAGTCTCCCCGAGGCTCAGCTTCGCCATCTGTGGAAGGTCTCTCTCCCTGTCTGTACCCTCCTGGCCCAGCACAGTGCCTGGCACACGTTTGGTGGGTCGGCAGATGCCAAGTGGATGCATGCGTGTGTGCCTTCCTCGAGGGTCACACAGATGCGCATGAATGCATATTGTTTGCTGAATGGAACTGTTTAGTAAAATAAATTGCTTCCAGATGCTGGCGATGCTGTCCCAGCCTCCTCCTGGTGTCCCAGTGGGCTCTCTATTTGAAAGCCTCTGCCCATCTTCGTTTGTACAAATCCCGCCTCACTCTCTGGGCCCTGGTGGAGCTCTGCCTTCCCCTGCAGCTGCCCCGACCTGCAGGGCTCCCTCTTCTGGCTGCTGTCTGCCTCTCAGTCAGTGCCGCCCAGTTTGCACGAGACTGGCACCACCCGGCCGAATTCTAAGCCTGACAAGGTACTATTTGGTGTCTGTCTTTGTTTTTACTCGGTCAGTAGACCCCAGATACAGGCAGGTTGGGTCATCAGTCACAGCATCAGTCACCAGCAAGGACTCCTAGATTAATCACCCTGTGCCATAACCCGAAAATACTGATTTGGGACCTGAGACACAGCCCAGCCATTTGGAGCGTTCATGAGCCTGTACGCATGTGCACATATGTGTGCACCCACACGCTGGGGAAGGGATAGCACTTGCTTTCCTTTAAAGCTCCCCTGAGCTGACTCCCCGTGCAGAGCCTGGAGATGGTGCATGTGACGTGAGGAAGTTTCCTCTATGCTCCGGGGCTGGTTGAGGGTGATAAGGCTGCCGCCCCACTACTAGGTGCTGTGCATGGGGAGGACAGGCAAGGGACAAAGTTGGGCATCTCTAGCTCAGGAGGGGACACTGCCAAGCCTGGGAGGTGCAAGGACGAGAGGGGTGCTCTGGAATGCCAGCCTGTGGCGGTTTCCTAAGGCAGATGGGCTGACATCTGGCAGTAGGTTTTGATTTCAGATGAAAAACACACTCACTCACTCACTCATGGACACCCATTCCGAGGCAGGAGGTATACAGTCTCCAAACTTACCCTGTGCACACACTGGTACAGTATGGGCTCCAGCCGGCTTCTCCTGATACGAAGGAGGGAACAGGAAGGGATATGCTGCTGAAATGAAAAGGGCACGCACACAGTGTGCAGCCTCATTGTTATTGACGGGTAACGTTTATTCAGCAGATACTTACCATGCACCTCCATGTGCCAAATGCTAACGATACCGACGTGAGTGAGACACACATGCACCTACACAACTCACACCCCTTGTCATTTCTACTAGGGTCAAAGCCCACACATAGGCATACTTAAATGTAGGCCCCCTTGCATTATAAATACACCCCCGCTTCTCCCCCCGCCCCTCCCGCAGACAACCGGAAGTGGGCAACATGCTTTTTCTCCCATCACTCACAAGAAAGGCAAAGTGGGAAGCTTAGAGTTTTAACGGCCAGTTCTGGGTTGTATACCATTTTCCTGGTTACTTCTCCTAGGACCAGGGGCCAAGTGTCACACGAAATGACTTATTAATGTCCACCTGGGAATCCAGAAGGAAGAGGAGGTGGTCATAGCACTCCCTTTGTAACCTGTCTGTCTCTCTAGCACTTGAGAAAATTGGATGCTATTAAAGCTAATTTAGCTCTAAAGGGCAGTGAACAGTGGAGACACGATAGAGACAGGAAAGCCTGCAGCTGCAGCCCCGAGGGCTCCCTGGAGCACGCGAGATGCTGTTGGGGCTGGGACCTCTGTCCCCGTGGATCTCTCAGGCTCTCCCCGTGTGGTTTCTCCAGCAGCTGAGGAGTGACCCTGACACGAACTATTCGTGATTAGGTACGTCCATCCTTCTCTCACCAGGGCCATGGACAGCGCCTTTGGGGGTTCTCACGTGAACTCGGGTAAAGCAGAGATCAGACTCTGTCCTCGGGGGAGCTCCTCGGCTGGTGGGAGAGTCAGAGCTCCTGGCCTCATCCAGTGGAGATCTGCACAGATATGCAAACGAATGGGAGAAAAAAATAGTATTGGAAGATGAAGAAATATTCATGCAGTATGATCCGCATTTATATAAAATTTAAAAGCATGAAAAACAGTTCCATATATTGCTTTGAGATATACACATATAATGTAGTATGAAGTGCATTCAGTCTTTGCTCGGCTCAATTCCCGTATGCACGGATTGCTGTTATGGTTTAGTTGAACCAGTTCCCCAACAACACAATTAAAATTTGAGTCACCTTGGAATATTGACTGTGAGTAATTGTACAAAGTACAAATTTTAGTGCTAGTACTTCACTCCACAAATCTCTCTGTAAATAACAGATGTGCATCATGATCTCTTCTTTCACGGTCTGTCGGGTGACCGGTCACTGCACATCTGCATCCAGCTCATGCACAGACAGCAGAGTGTGCAGCCATGTCGCCTCCATGTCTCCCAGTGATATGCCCATGTGACACTGGCAGAAATGGATACGCTAAAGAGGAAATTGGCCAACAGAGATGAAAGCACAGCAAAGAAACAAAAAGTGATCATGCTGACAGTGGAATTCAAATCAAATGGAAATGGAGTTACAGAAGGAGCTGGCTGTGGGAATCTGGACGCCGCCACTCCTTGAGGGATCCTAGATCGCGGCCAGAGAAGCCTCGTGAAGGACCTCCTAGTGACATTAATGAGGAAAGTGTTTGTGATGAAACAGATCAAGATGTTCCATAGGAAGTGACACCGGCTAAACCTTCCCGTTAAAGGAACTCTTGGAAATATTGTACAGAATGGAAAGTGCAAGGATAAAATGTTGCAAGGTGATCCAAACTTAGAAGGGAGTCTGAAAATTTGCAAAGCATAGCAAACGTGTTTGCTCTGTATTCATGCGAGAAGGTGGCAAGCACTGTTCAAACTATTCTTGAGAAGTTTTTTACAAAGAAATAAATCACTTTAAATCTCAGTGTCTCTAATGTTTTAAATTAAATAATTTAGACAGAATCAATATTTTAAACACTGGTTTTACTATATGAAAAATTACCCTGTACATTTATAACCTACAATTATAGAGTTTTTAATGTTTTTGGCAAACATTTTTAAAGATCAGAAGAAATTGTAATTTTTTTCCCTTTGATTTTTAAGACCCTGGGATCTTAGAAACGGTTTCAGCTTGTGTGGCCATTTGTGTGGCCCTGCAGAGTGAGACCCGGCTGTGTAACGAATAAGGTATCAGGTGCAAAGAGCTGCGTGGGACGAGGCACACCCGACTCCGTGTCTCTGGGCAGGTCTGGAAGAGACGGAGTGAGAGGGGAGTGGGGCTGGGGAGACGCACACAGGGGGCTTTGACTGGATCTATAATATTTTATTTCTTAAGTTGGAGTATGAGTTTCAATAGTATTTGCTGCATTTTCTTTATTTTCTTGCATGTTGAAAATTTCTTAATAACGATATGAGCTGTACAAACAAACATATCCGAATGAGCCCATTTCTTTACTAAAAACTATAAATATTGGCACTGATTAGTGGAGTAAAAATTGTAAGAGCAGGGCTGATTCTTTAGGTTACTTTCAGAACGAGGTGCTGACCGAGGAGGAAGAAAAGAAGAGGGCAGGAGGGCATTTCAGAAGGCAGCAGTGCACAGAATGCCCCGGGGAGGCA
The DNA here is from genome assembly GCA_028533085.1 of Varecia variegata. Taxonomy (NCBI): domain Eukaryota; kingdom Metazoa; phylum Chordata; class Mammalia; order Primates; family Lemuridae; genus Varecia; species Varecia variegata. Next base: position 88,651,804 of record CM052441.1, read on the forward strand.
GGTCTGGGGTCACACGACACCCTAGAACAGGCCCAGACTCCTTGGGGAGGAGGGGGGGGGCGTGGGGAGGCTGGGGCCACAGCAGCCCAGGTTCTAGTCTTCCTTCACTGCTGAAAATCTCAGTGCTCCGGACAAGCCCTTCATCTCCCCGGGCCTCAAGTGCCTCGTCTATAAAATGAGGTTGCGCACACCTTATCTGGAAGAAATGCTCTCTAGGTGTTCCCTCCAGGCTAACTATATTTCTTCCTGGCACACTCGTGTTCAGGACAAGTGTTTTGAGTTCCCCCAACTTCTGGCAGCTGTGTGAGCCATTTCTGTGCAAACGAGTATTACTATCTGCTCCTCTGGCCAGTCCGGGAGCTCTCGGGGAAAGCGCTCTGCAATTTTGAACAGGAAGCAAGGAATGTGTCAGCTCTACCACTGTCACCTTCCCTCTTTTCCCCTTGGAGGCCATCTGCAGCACACTCGGGTCACCAGCCACCTCTGCTGGCATTGCCTGGGAGGAGTCCGGGAGTGGTGTTGGTCCCAGCAGGTGCAGCACAGGGAGCCCATGCGAATGGAGGCCAGCCTCCAGGGAGGCCGTGCTGACACCTCTGAGGGATTCTGGGCAAACTAAACAGAGGGTTAGTTTACCATCTTCTCTCCTGTTTTTCTTGAAGGCTAAAGGAAAATCAAATTCTCTGCAGCCTCCTGTTCCCACTCTCCACCTTCCTGCCTCCCCAGGTCTCTCCTCTAAATCCTTTAGCTCAGAGCCAGCTCCCAGAGGACAGAGGGAGAACCGCAGTGCGCCCTTTCCCGAGGCGTCATTCTTTCTGGGTCTCTTTCTCATGACCCAGCTTCCAGTCCTAATTTAGTCCCTGGGGCTGCTCTCTTCCCAGCTGATTAGGACCAGAGGGCAATCAAAAGGAAAGGGAATTTCTGCAGAGGAGAGAGGGGGGCCACGCACTTTGGGGACATCTCTCTTCCCTCAAGGGATGAGGTAGGTTTTCCTCAATCTATAATTAACAAGATGGAAAAAACTACTTCAAGGCTTCATAACTCCCCGAAAATACTCCAGTTTGGGAAACACCGGTCTGGAACTTGCGGCAGCCCTTGATTGGACGCACAGATAGCGCACTGGGAAGACAGTGGATGATGTTAACCCGCTGGAGAAATGGAAGCTTCCCTACGAGGAAGGCTGCAGGGGCAGAGGCAGCAGCCTGTTGCGGGGAAGAGCAACACGGTGTGTGAGCCCACACAGAATAGCACGGCAGAAATGCTTCCCATTAAACTCACGCAAACACTTACGAAATAGGTCCAATTATTAGCCCCATAGAAGCATGCAAGCTACTCATTTTGTCTAAGGTGCTACAGCCAGATAGAGTCACCAAAGTAACAAATGCTGGCATCTAGGAGAATGTGTGACTATTGTGCTGGAGTCAGCTAATGCCTAATTAATAAACTGATATCATCTTTTATACCCCTCTCTCCATAAGCTTCAGCGACTTACTTTCCCTGCACCCAGCAAAGGAGGACCCCAGAACAGAGTCCTGCACTGGAGTTGCGGGGAATCCATTCTGTAGCCAGCTTGTCCCCTCATTCCATGCATGACCCTCAGAGAGACCCTTGTGACCCTGGGTCTGGGTCTCTACACCCATCAAGGGAAGCAGTAAAGGAGCTGGCTTCCAGTCCATCCCATGCCAGTCTGCTTGACTCCGTGGGTGGGGGAGGGGCCCTGGGAGGGAGTCTTCATGTTGTAGCCGCTATGTATGACTTTGCCAAGCCCCTCTCCCTGGGCCCATCGCCCCCATGCTTGGCACACTGAGCTCTGTCTTGCGGAGAAGTGAGCCATGTGGGAGTTCCTCGCTGCCTGTCTCTTTTGGGTTCTCCCTTTTGGGATGTCTTTTCGCACCTCCAAGTGCTGGGTGGGAGGGGACGAATGCCACATGTTTGGCTCTGACGCCTTCCTTTCCCCTCCATGGGACCTGAGGATCGATGCCTCCAGGCCGCCCGTCACCGGGCTGCATGGGCCCCTCTGCCCTAGTCCCCAAAACTGCAGAAACTCCTCTTTGCCAGCGCTGGTCCCAAGAGCTGGAGGCAGAATTAATGGCCTCAGTTTTCACATTTGTAAAATGAAAGGATTGGACCAGAGAGTCCCTAAGATACTCCCAACTCTAATGTTGTACAGTTTATTTCATTTCTGTGTTTGTTTCATGTCTTTCATATCCTTTGTGTCATGGAGACATCATACCTGCTGCCTGAGATTTTTAAGCTTCAAACGCCGCGCAGGAGGGACATAGCACGCTGGGATGAATGACATTTTGTTGGAATAACTTGCCATTAAAACATGATTAATATTGAAATTTTGTTTATGAAATAACGCAGTGCAAAAAAGGCAGAGCAAAAAAAGAGGGTGCACATGTTGGTTACAACACAGGGAAAATGTGTGGAACAGCACTTGCGAGTGAACATGGAGAGTGGGTGTTTGAATTTCATCCTCAATAGGTTATTTTGGCTGTAATGCTGCTTAAGTTAATAATTTCTAAAAATTGTGGCTGATGAGACTAAGGGGCCGTTCAAATTTCATCACAGAGCCTGTGGGCCTTCCCTAAAATTTCATTAGGAGGAGACCAATTTAAAGATTAACTAATGTAAGAGATGCAGTTATCTAATTAATTGTAGCAGGCCCATGAGGTAGTGCAGTGAGAGAGGCTCCTAGCAACCGAGAGAGACCAAAAAAAGAAAACTAAAGAGTAAAGAGCTGCCCGTGTTTGGAGGCTCATGCCCGGCGTGGGGGGCTTTCTCTTCGCACGGTGCATCCCGCAGTCCGGAGTGGTGCCCTTGGCATCGGGGCCCCTCCACAGCCATGGAATGAGAATGACCTTGACATGATTTTCAACTTGCTTTCATTTATTCCAAGTTCTTCAACTGCATTTTAATCAGATTTAGTCTGTGCAAATAGGGAGAAGTACTCTGTGCAAATGTGGCTGGTAAACTGCCAGATAAAACTTCCAGTAAAAATACTACGAGAAGCTGTGAGTTACAGTGCCTACAATGCAAAAAGGACTTCATGTGTATTTAACTACAATCTTTACAGTAACCCTGCACGGTGGGGCTTCATATTTCAGGCCTCTCCTGTACAGCACAACTCTGGGGGCACCATTCACACTGGAGTCTGCGTGAAGTGTATCTTTTGGAATTGTATAGTGCGCAACCTGTACTACTCTATAGGGTTAACACTAAGACCTCTACACTGTCGTGTACTATTCTAGGCACTTGGGTAAATGTGAGTGTATTTAATCCTCTTCTCCATGCGAGGCTGGTGCTGTTAATATTATTACCCCTGTCTCACAGAGGAGGCTTAGAGAAGTGGTTAAATAACCTTACCCAAGGTCACATAGCCAGTAAACGATGATTCCCAATTTAAACCCATGTGTCTAAGTTTCCACTTGGGAAATCGTTTTGATACACTGTCACATGGTCTCCAGGATGGCCTGTGCCTGTGACTGCCACGCATCTGTCAGAGTGTCACCGTGTTGAGCTGCACCTGTGAGGCTCAGAACCCGGCCCTAAAGTGTGGTGACCCACTGAGGCAGACATTCTAGGAGGTTCCCCCAGGTCGGCCAGGGAGTCACTCCCCATACGCATCTGTCACCACGTTCACCATGTGCCGTGGCCCCTACTGAGGAAGCAGCACATGCTCCTCATTTTAATAGAGCAAGAACACAATCCATTTTGAAAGATTATGAGTTGACTCCATAGTAAGAAGGCAATGGCGGAACACTCTGATGACCACTCCTACCCAGACCCTCACATAGGAGGGGACCAGAGAGGGCCACGAGACAGTCCTTAGATCAGCAGATGTGTCCATCCTCTGGCTGGATTTGCTGTGTTCCAGGAGCAGGGAACAGACTCACACGGTCCTTTCAAGAATTTAAGTCCTGGCACCTCATTTCACTCAGATGCCAGTGCGGTGTGTCTGCCACGCAGCAGGGTAGAGGAATTGTTTCGTGGTTAAATTTAGAAGAGACATTGAACAGCCCCTCCAAGAGAAAGGTGCACCTGTTCACAGGAAGTAATAGTAAGTGCCACGCTCCCCCAGGTGAGGCCACTGTCCTCTGTCTTTCCCCTCTGCTGCCCCTGCAGGTCAGTTTTGGGATAACAGGCCGCATCTCTCCCTAACTTGGGAAGGGTCTCCCGCCTCCAATTCCACGTAGCCTCTACAGCTTTCAAGAAGTCTTGCGGTTGCTACGGTAACTCTACTCAGTCTGCTTGCTGCACATTTCTGAGTGCGGATTGCATCCTGTCATCTTGTCCAAGTGCCTGGGGCCAACTTGATTTGGGAGAGAGAGAGAGGGAGGGTAGTATTTTAACCAGATTAGACAGCTTCAAGTCCCGCAGCCACTTGGGCTGAGTGGGAAAAGCAGAATGCTTGAGTGTGGTTTCTTATTCCCAGGTTAGCCCTTCCCATCTCACCCACAGGCGTTCCCTGCTTAACTTCCGCAGACGGTCCTCTTTTCCTGAATGTTCCTCAGGCCCCTCCCAAGTGTTAAATATCATTCTTAACCCAGCCAGTTCTCCCAGAGGAGAGAGCCTACCAGCCCTCCCTTGGGTTAGACCTAAAGGTAGTGGACCCAGGGGCTTGTGTCAAAAGAACTGAAGTGTGAACCTAAGAACAGAAAAACTGGTTCTCTGGGCAGACTTCCAAACTCAAGATTTTGTGTCCTGATGGGGGTAACAAAAATGGAGTACACAAAGACATAGACGTCATCGTCCTTATTTTTAACCCAGATGTTAGAGACAGTCCCTAAACACTCTAAGTTTCCTTAAGTCATTTCCAGAATTTCTCCGGGATATTTATGTTAATTTTACTTTTTCCCCCCTCAAAGGCAAGAATTTTGTAACAGTTACCTTGCTGAAAACTGAGAATTTTTAAAAAACTCTCTCTCCAAGATCTTAAAACTATTGTGACCCTTAGTAGAGTGATGTACTCAATTCCTAACCACATGTCAGAACCAAGGCAAACCCATTTCTCTTCCTTGCCCCTAAAGGGACTTGTTTAGCAGTGCTCTTGCATCTCGGAGAGCTGTGGAGATGGTCCTGGTGGTCTTTTGAGAGGACTCCACATGTTGGCTTCAGAGCTGTGTTGGATGCTCCAAGTCGAAGTCCACCAGCCCACAGTACATGCTTTAAAAGAAAAAATGAAATTGATTGCTTTTAGACAGGACATGCACACTTTTATTTGCCGTAGTCTCGCTGTGCCATATTGTCATTTTACACGCAGATAAGTCACTGAGTGCCTGACTGATCCACAAAGGATTCTCCTTTGCACCGTCTGGTACAAGGGCTGGTCTTCCCTGGGTAAGTGGCAGGATGTCTCTGCTCTGCTGTCAATGGTTCTGTGCTGAGCTCAGCAGACTCCCGCTCGCCAAATAAAGATCCGTCTCTTGGAGCCAAGGTCCAAGATGTGAGATATTGTTCATTTGCAGGGGTAGACGACAAAGTAGGCTTTGCCTTAAATAGGGACAGGTTCCCCTTCACGTTATCAGCACGTGGAGATAATTACAGATCTTCTGACCAAAGTCCAGGAGAGGAACAATTGATTTAGGGACTGCTTTGAGTCCAACATCATCGCAAAGGCCATCCCTAGATACTGTCGAGTGTGGGCCCCACTCGGAGCAGCTGGGCTGCTCCAACCAGCTGGCCACGAGGTCGGGGGAGAGAGGCGGGAGGAAGGGCACATGGCGGAAGGGAGGCAGGTACACGACGTTCACAGAACTGGGCTCAGCACACGGAGCGTTAGAGCCTGGAAGGACGGGACAGGAAGGGAGATGCTGGAGGTAGCAGACAATGTTCCAGACCTAGGCTCTCCACGTGGGGTCGGTGGATGGAAGGCAAGGAATCCATGAACTTGGGTGAGAAAAACTTACATCTTTAATTTCACTAAGTTCTAACTGCAATCTAGCACTTCATTCTGTTATGGAGGTAGACAAACCACAGCGGTGGTGCCGGAACCTGAGACTTCTCCACCAGTGGAAAGTCTATTTTCATCACACTGTGATTTTTACAGAGACCTTGAAATATTATTTGTACTTGTCACTATTCTAGATTATTTATTAAACCTGCCTCTAGATTTTATTTAAGGGGTTAAACAAGTATCACAGATTAAAAAATATATTGATGCTATTTTTTTTTTAGAATTTCAATAAAGAATGAGGATAAACACTATTTTGAGGTATATGCAAAAATTGTAACATGATGAAAATAGCTGATTATATATGTATATATATATAAAACTACAGAAAACTAATTTCCTTTGCAATCCTGTACATTTTACTTTGTACATTTAAAAACATCATTCTGAGAAGAGGTGCCACAAGCTTCACCACAGTGTCCAGGAGGTCTCTGCCACAAAGGACGGGCCACAGCTGCTGCTCTAGGTTTCCCTGTAAAAGAGGAATTGACTTCTGGAACTTATAGGTAAGGCCAGACTGGAAGGCAAGAGCCTTAGAAACTCCATTTGAGGGCTGGGTGCGGTGGCTCACGCCTGTAATCCCAGCACTCTGGGAGGCCAAGGTGGGAGGATCGCTCGAGGTCAGGAGTTTGAGACCAGCCTGAGCAAGAGCGAGACCCCATCTCTACTAAACATAGAAAGAAAAATTAATTTTTTTTAAAAATAAAAAAAATAAACTACATTTGAGTATATCTAGAATAATCTTAGGATGGTGTGCTTAAACCAAAGGAATAAAATTCTAGCAGAGACATCTCAGGCATTTGTGGAGAGCTATTTTAGAATAGGGCTTTAAAATATCTCTGTAAAAATATCAAACAGGTAAATACCCACTCTATAGGCACCACAGATCCATTTTAGTTTAGATGGGGTCGGGAGGGTGATGAGATGAAGTATTTAGGGTGGGATCTTCAATCACTCCACCCTGGTGTGGGGCACCATGGTATGGGAGGAGAGTATCTGTGAATTTCCCCAGTGGGTGGGTCTCACAATTCTCTTTCAATGTGTGGTAGAGACCCTGACTTTCACCTTGAGTCCAGCAACCTTGGAACTACAGTGCCCTCCACGTCCAGGAAGCCCCCTCCTCCTTCGGTGGCTGTAGCCTGCTGAGCCTGGAGTGGCCAAGAGGGATGTGCAATGAGAGGGTCCCAAGAGCCCTACAGCCCAACTCCTGCAGTCTCCTTTCCCTGGAGGTGCAAACAAAATGGAAGGCCAGGCTTTCAAAGTTTGGACAGAACATCTGTAGATTATTTGTTCCAATAGCAGGTATCAACTTATTACTGGGTCATAAAATCAATTTAGTGGATCACAACAAGCATTAAAAAATACGATAGAAAATAGCCTGTGTCACACTCGGGTTAGGTATTATCTTGTGAAACTGGTTTTTGTTTTATATATGCGTATGTATGTGACTACTGTGTTGCGATGTGATCTATCTCTCATTGTGGATTGCAGCCAAGAGCTTGAAACACAGCGCTGTCTGATGCCTCTGTGGCTCCACCGAGAAATCACAGCAGTGGGAAGAGAGCGTGAGATGGGCAGTATATCCCGAATTAATAATTTAATTTAGGGATTTAATAATTACTTTAATGACTATTAGGAGAAAATATAGTATATCAAACCCTGGGAAGCCAATATATTGCCAGACTCAAATCAGGACCTCACCTTCCCCTGACCTCATTAATTGGTGAGTGGTGCTTGGGTGAAGACAGCTGAAGATACAGAGAGGCTATGTGCTAAAGGGGCAATGCTAAAGGGAAGAAGAAATGAGGTAAGTAGCGCATAACTGAGAAGGCAGACCGTACAGGAGAGTGGCTCACAATCCACGTCCTTGTTTGATTTATTTAAACTTGTTTCTTAATCTCTAAAATGGGGGTAATTACACTAGTCTGGCTGACCCCATGGGACTAGCTTTATGATCGAACTCTATAATGTGGAAGAAAGCTATGTAACATGTACACAGCATCAGGAATTATTGCTACCAATGGGGGAGGTGATTCACCCCTCCATAGACAGGAGATTTCTTTCTTTCTTTCTTTCTTTTTTTTGAGACAGAGTCTCGCTCTGTTGCCTGGGCTAGAGTGCCGTGGCATCAGCCTAGCTCACAGCAACCTCAAACTCCTGGGCTCAAGCGATCCTTCTGCCTCAGCCTCCCGAGTAGCTGGGACTACAGGCATGCACCACCATGCCCGGCTAATTTGTTTTCTATATATATATTTTCAGCTGTCCAGATAATTTCTTTCTATTTTTTTAGTAGAGACAGGGTCTCGCTCTTGCTCAGGGTGGTCTCGAACTCCTGACCTCGAGCAATCCTCCCGCCTCGGCCTCCCAGAGTGCTAGGATTACAGGCGTGAGCCACCGCGCCCGGCCCAACAGGAGATTTCTAGAAAGATGTTGGAGCTGCTTGTATTGCAGTAGGAAAGAGTATGGGCTCCGGGCAAACGGGCCCTTCAGCCTCCAGTTTCTTCCAGGACCATTTCCAGGTGGAGGCGTGACGTGGCAGATGCCCACGGAGCCCGGTGCAAAGCCTGCCACCTGCCATCTGGAGATTATGAGAATAATGACCCAGCTCTGAGCCAGTCGTTTCTTGGCAAGAGGAGTTTGTCACCCTTTTCCCGTGTGACTGGGCCCCGCTGAACTCTGGTGCCAGCTACAGAGCCCTCTGCAGAGGTGGGTGTGGGTGCGCAGATGACCAAGGCCCACCCCACGTCTGCCGCGCTGCACGATCACCCCTGTGTTGCCCCCTGTGAGGCTCGGTCCCCCTCAGGAAGCCGGGCAGAGGACAGACTAAAACAGAAGAAGAAAGGGAAGAGGTGGAAGGTGAGAGGTGTGGAAAACGGCGCGTCTCCCACAAGGAAGAGGGTGAGACGGTGTTAGGGCCTGAATTGGGTCCCTCCCCAAAACGTGTGTGTCGAAGTCCTAACCCCCAGGACCTGAGAATGTGACTGTATTAGGAAAGAGGGTCTTTAAAGAGGTGGTTAAGTTAAACAAGGTCACTAGGGTGGGCCCTAATCTAGTGTGGCTGCTGTACTTCTAAGAAGAGAAATAGGGGCACAGCCACGCACTGAGAGAAGACCCTGTCAGGACACATGGAGAGGATGAGGGCCACCTCCGAGCCAAGGAGAGAGAACTCAGAAGAAAACAACGCCAGCACCTTGATCTTGGACCTGTAGCCTCCAGAACTGTGAGGGCACAGATTCTGTTGTTCAGGCCGCCCCGTCTGCGGCACTTTGCTGTGGCAGCCTGAGCTGACTAAGAGTTGGCGGATTCTGAGTCAGGAGAGGGTGGGTGTCGCGAGCGGGTTAGGCAGGGGCTGCAGACTGGGATGGAGGCGCACACAGGGGGTGCAGGGAGCAGCTCGGCTGCAGGCTTAGGGGTGAAGGTGGATCAGTGTTCAGAGCCTGGACGTGGCGAGTAACTGTAGTCCTGAGCTGTGCACGCAGACTGTCGAGGCTAGAACCGCTTTCCTTCAGTGCTTCTCAGCATGGTTTCTGGGCCTGCAGCACCAGTTCCGCTGGGTAGCTTGTTAAAAATGCAAATTCTTAGGCCCTACCCCAAACCACTGAATTAAGTAACTCTGGGGATGGAGCCCAGAAATCTGTGGTTTATCAAGACTGATGCATACTCAAGTTTGAGAACCACTGCTTTGCATACACTTTTTAATGATTAAAATAAAAGAGTCTGTGAGGCTGCCTCGCAGAGGAGGGAGTCAGGGAAAGTTGTTGCCATGGGCATTTTACCTACAGTTTTCGCAGGGGGCCCCTGTGATGTGCAGCTGGGAAGGAGAACCATTAAGTGGTAGAGAGACCCCTCCAGTCCCATAACCTTAGTGCCCCTTGTCTCAGTCAGAAAGAGGTAAGAGAGCTGGTGACCACCCAATCTCAGCACTTGGCTCACTCCAAATGTCCTCAATTCTTTTTCTTGACAATCCCTTTTTTGACTAAATCTTTACCCACTATAGATATAGTCTCAAATAATGATGCTGGTCCCTCTAAGATTTATGCACTGGGAGGAAGTAGTGGAAGGATGGAGGATGATAAGAGAATGGAGAGAAAGGAAGTTATTATTTAAGTGGTGCCTACATATGCCAAGCACTGTCAGGTGACTTTCAGAGGTGACTTTATTCAGTGGATCAATAAATGATATTTTCTTCCTCTTTCCCTCTCATTATCTAATAATTAGAAGCCCATCATTGAGTTGGGAGAGACAGTCATAACTCTAAGAACCACTGTGGCTCTCTTTACGTGGAACAAAAATGACTAATGCCAAACAGTCTAAAATATAGTTCTTTTGCCTAATCTCAATCTTAAAGGGATTAGGACATAAGGACAATCTAGTTCTGAGAAAGCATCTTCATGTGAAGGTTAAATATCGCAATTCTAGACTGGAGTGTCTGGAGGTGTGAATGAAATGTCTTTTCCATCCTCCAAGGTCTGTACCATGTGTGTAGGTGTTGGCTGGAGCACCCCAGCCCCTCTCCAATGATGGCCTTTGGGTTTCCCCTAACTCTGGCGAGAACACGTGAGTCTGAGGGCTCTGGCAAAGGTCTGAAGTGCAAACAGGGATACTGAAAGGGATCCATCTGTCAAGCATAGCGGTGGCTAACGTGGTATCGCAGTGTGATGATTGGGACCTTGGTTAACTTCCAGTCCTTCCTAACTCTGCCTGGAGTTGGATTCTGACAAAGGTCACATGAGTAGTAAGGGTAGGTAACACGGACTAGGCACTCACTGTGAGTGTCAGACACTACACAAATATGGCCCTGCATACTTAACCAAAGGTGAGCGCATTAACTTACCTAAATTACGCAGCTACGAAGTAGACAAATTACCCAGAACCTACATTTTATAGATACCGCGGGGCAAGCTCTCCACCTGTGTGCCATGACTCAGGCAGAACAGAGTGGCAGTCATCTGGGAAGGCTGGAGAGAGGAGGAGGAGGTGTGCCATGAGGCTGTGATGCCGAATGATGCAGACCAGTCCGGAGAGGATCAGGTTTATCCACTCACAGGTGGCACTGGCATGGTGGCCATGGGGAGGAGGCTGTTGGAAAGGCAGGGCCATTTGGAAAGGGAGTTTGAGAGACCTCAGAGACCACGCTGAGGCCTTTAGAAAACTTCTCTGACCTTTGCCTCACCTTCCTTTGACCTATTTTAACACCTAGGGTGCCCGCTCACTGCAGGACAGTCCCCGCGAGGACCAGCCCAGGCCCTTCCCCACTCTACATGTCTCCACATGTCCCACCACAGAGAGACCGGAGCCGGCTCCGTCGCTGTGCACACCCAAGGTATCTGCCTTTAACGCAGCGAGACAAAGGCCCACACCGGCACCTCAATACATCCACGGTAGGTACTACCTTAGACGTCCTGCCACCACAGGGACTCATGCCAAAGCCGAATTTTGTAGGTCAGTGACTTCTGATTTTATTTTTATAACCATTGATTTCCATTCAAAAATGTAGCAGTTCATCTCTTCATTACTTGCCTTTTTCTTTACTCACTGCCTTGTTTCCTCTTATAATAAACCTTTTCTTCTTCTGCTTGCTTTCCCAAACCCTCACTCCACTGCAAAAGTCTCCTACCTTTTAGGCTTTTGTGGAAGTTTTGCCCCTAGTATATCAGAGCCCACCGTGCCTGGCGTGGGCTGCACTCTCACGGAGGCCCCGAGAGAACTGCACAGCCTTCGTCCTCCTTCCTCCAGTCCCTGGGGCCAGTCCTGCACCTCATCCTTCCTTACTTTCTCCTCCGAATCCTGCCCCATTAATCTGGCTTCCTCAGTAGCTTCCACATCCCCTTTCCACGTTCCCATCATCAGCCTGTGAACATGGCTCATTTTTCTCGAAAACCGCCCATAAGCCTTTTCTTATGATTATCAACATTTTTATTGTCAAACTTGGTGCTCACCTTGTTAGCTTCCACTCAAGTCTTCATTCCCTTGTGTCTCAGTAGAATGAGGCTTCCAGTCCCTAATCCCTCCATTAAAGCCATTCTTGCCTTAGAACCAATAACCTCCTAATGGTAACATCCAATACGTTCTCCCAGTCAGTCCTCAGTGTTCAGTCTGCTTCATTTTGTCTGTTGGTCATTCTTCTTATTAGCAAATTGTGGCTCTGTTGGTCCCATATAACCACGTTATCATAGACTTTATTATTTCTTTGTGATCTCTTCTTTGGTGGTCTTGGGCCTTAGGGACTCAAAGCATTTTAAGTGTCTGTTGCAGCAGCGCATTGTGTGGCTGTCACTGGTGCTGGGTTTGTCTGCATTTCCTGAGAGGCTTGTGGGCACCCTCTCTTCCTGCATTCCCCATCGAGCCGGTAGCGTGGACCTTCAGTTGTGAAATGAAGGAAAGCTGAAGGGAGATGAGATGGGGAGAGAGAGAGATACATGTAAATTACCCTCCTGGTCACACTCAGTTCTCTCTCCAGGTGGGAAGAACAGAACATGCTCATTTTCACTTGCTAAAAATATTAATAAAATATTCAAAATACTGCCAGTTCTTCAGGTACTATAAGCTTTTGAGTATCAAAGCCTCCCATGACCCAGGACACCACCAAAATATTCCCTGAGAAGAATTTTGAGAGGGGTAGAGGAAACAAAAGATCCGGGGCCAGCCGTCTTTCCCTGTCCCTCTCCACGGGCCCCCTTCAGTTCTTCTTTTCCAGGCAGGGGGTCTCCAGAGCCAAGGTTCTGTTCTCTCAGCTTCCCCACCATATCATCCTGATCTCGTTTCTCACGTGGCCAATTAATAATGGCACCGTCTCTTGTGCCGTCTTCAAAAAGTCCGCCAGAAACAACTCTCATCACATGCAGAGATTTTCAGTGACTGCTCAGCAGAGAAGAAAATAATACCCCTTCAGGTATTATTGTCTTTAAAAATTGGTGGATGGAAAGCATTAATAATTTTAAAAAGCTACTTTCTTCTAGTAGATTTGAACAGTTTGTCCAATCACTATATGTTAAGAAATTTAATGTGTAAACAAGCATTTCCTGGAAATACTTTAACCAATGATATCATCTCTGGTAGCTTAAATTTTAAAGGACAAAGATGAAAAACATGAGAAAAGCTTTTCTGGGATGCATTTGTACCCTGGGGGTGGGTATCTATTTGAGCTTTCATAAATCATGGCTATCTCCCACCTGTTTATGCTCAGATCCTGTTCTTATGCTGGTTCCTTCCAAGCTCGCCTCTACCAGCTATGATTTTCCTCTCCCTCAAGCTCATGTCGCTTTTATCCCAGTAGGGCTGGAGACCCTGACAGGACAGGGGAGAGACCAGAGTCTGAAGAGTTCAGGCGTTTGTCTGTGACTTTCCCTCTACTACTCCTCTGGGCTTTCTGTCTGCAGTCTCTCTGCTGCCTTCCGCAGAGTGGAAAGTTTTAATATCCCTCATCTCTTTACAAATTAACACAGAAATTCTGCTGACAAGCCTTACCCTTTCCAAGTTTAAATCCCAGGGCTCTTGAGCTGTGACAATTTAAATGAACAAGATTTGCAAAAACTGATGAGTGAGGTTTTAAATGTCTTGTAGAAGAAGCATGTTGCCAAATCCTCCTTAAAGACTTCTGTAGGACAAAGTAGTTGTTGAGCATTTGCCCGTGGAAGCGTGCGTGGACGAGTGTAGTGGTGCTGGGGAAGCTATCCATGAAGAGTAATTACACACCGTAAGAGCTGGAAGAAACCTTAGGAAATAATCCACCCACAAGCACATTTTAAGGATGAATAAAACAGAGCTGAGGAAGGTTAAGTCACTTGCTCAAGGTCAACAGTGTCGACTGTAACATAGGTCTCCCGACTCCAAGCTAGTTTTCTTTCTTATTCCATAAGGCAGTGGGGGTACAGGATATATACGAATTATCAGGCCCTGATGGAAAAGACTGACTTAGCTCACAGGGGGAGGCACTGCCAGGTGTCAACACAAATCTATTTAGCATATCTATTGGGTCTACTTGCTGCTTTTTGCTGTTCTACCTGATAGCTTTCCTGTATCTCCATCTTCGCCCCCTCCCAAAGGTTAAAGCTGCCATAAGAGGTCCAGATTATTTAAAGATAAATTTAAATTTTATTCTAAGCAACAGAATAGAAGAAAGGGCAAGGCAATTTCAAGCTGCAAACTGTAATTGCAAGAAAACTCCACTTGGTCACTCCACTCTGGACAAGACGTAGCAGATGTAATTTTCCCCATTCCTCCCACCATGTACAACTAAATACCCTGAATATTATATATAAAACAAGAACGAGAAGTTTGTGAAAGGAGGAGAACAGAAGGCACACCAGCCAGGGAACTCAGGACATGAGGAATGACATGATGGTAAGTCCCCTGGGTTTTCTTTTTGACTCATGTATCCCAGCCTTGGACTGGAACAAGCAGGCACCCTGGCAATGGCAGTGGGCACAAAACATGGTAAATATAACATACTTTACTTCTCTTCTTGAGTTTTCTATATTATATTTTACAGTTGAATCAAAAAATATGACACTACATGATAGTTCTCAGAGAATGTACAGAAAACAGTTAAGAAAATTATTAATATATGCAGGAGACGGTAAAAGAACATAAGAGGTAGTAAGTTTTCTATACCTCACTCAAACTGGTAAAAGGATGATACCAGTAGACTGTGATAGTTACGTTTATATTATGTAATACCTAGAACAACCACTAAAAAAATTTCTACAAGAAGATACATTCAAAAAAACACTATAGATAAATCAAAATGGAATTCTAAAAATGTTCCAGTAACTCACAATAAGGCAGGAAAAAGAAAACGGAGAAATAAAAAACAGAGAGAACACTGCAAAACAAAGAATAAAATGGCAGACTTAAGCCCTAAGATATCAATAGTTGCATTAAATATAAATGCTCTGAATACATCAGTTAAAAGACTAAATGGCCAAGGGGGTAAAAATACATGACTCAACTATATGTTGCCTATAAAAAACTTACTTCAAATGTAATAATTTAGGTAGGTTGAAAGTAAAAGTTTTGAAAAAGATACACCATACAAATGTTAATCAAATGAAAGCAAGAGTAGCTGTATTAATATCAGAAAAAATAGACTTCAGAGTAAAGAAAATTACTAGGAACAGAGAATGACATTAGGCAATGATAAAAGGGTCAGTCTACCAAGAAGACCTTGTAATCCTAAATGTGTGTGGA
Organism: Varecia variegata; assembly: GCA_028533085.1. Lineage (NCBI taxonomy): Eukaryota > Metazoa > Chordata > Mammalia > Primates > Lemuridae > Varecia > Varecia variegata. The sequence continues at coordinate 88,666,946 of CM052441.1, forward strand.
TGAAAAAACAGAGCTGAAAAATATGTGAAGCAAAAACTGATAGAGCTGAAAGAAGAAATAGGCAAATTCACAGTCATATTTGGAAATTGATTTCAGCACCCATCTCTCAACAATTGATAGAACTACCAGACAGAAGCCTGTAGGAACTCTATCAGCAAGGTTGTAGAAGAACTCAGCAGCACCATCAACCGACAGGATCTAGTAGACATATACAGAACACCACACCCAACAGGGCAAAAGGCATTCTAAACAGCCCCAGGAACATACACCAAGATAGACCACATCCTGAGCCACAAAAATAACCTTACCCAATTTAAAAGAATTGAAACCATACAAAAAGCATATTCTTTAACAAAAATGGAATTAAACTAGAAATTAAAAACTAGAGATAAAATGAAAATCTACAAATGCTTGGAACCTAAACAACACACAGTTAAATAATCAATGAGGAAATCTCAATGCAAATAAAAAAAAAAAAAACTTATACGCTAATGGGGTGTTGAAAGGGAAATGTATAGCACTTAAGGTTTACAATAGAAAAGAGGAAAAGTCTCAAATCAATGATCTAAGCTTTTGCCTCAAGAACTCAGACAAAGAAAAGCAAAATAAACACAAAGCAAACAGAAGGAAAGAAATAATAAAGAGCAGAAATCAATGAAATTAGAAACAGAAAAACAACAGAGAAAGCAAATAAAACAAAAACTTTTCTTAAAGATTAATAAAATTCCCAAACTTCTAGCAAGACTAATAAAGAAAAAGAGAGAAGACACATTACCAATGTAAGGAAAGAAACAGCAGATATCACTACAGGCCCTGCAGACATCAAAAGGATAATATGAGAATACTGTGAACAACTCTACACGCATAAATTTGACAACTTGGACAAAATGGACCAATTCCTTGCAAAGCACAAACTATCACAACTTACCCAATATAAAATAGATAATTTGAATAGCCCTATAACTATAAAGAAAATTGAATTTGTGAGTTAAAAACTCCTGAAAAAGAACTTTCCAGTCCCAGATGGTTTTACTGGCAAATTCTACCAAATGTTTAAAGAAGAATTAATACCACTTCTACACAATCTCTTCCAGAAAATAGAAGAGGAGGGAACACTTCTCCAATAATTTAAGAAGCTAATATTACCTTGATACTAAAACCAGACAATGACACTACAAAAAAAAAAAAAAGAAAGTTAAAGACCAGAATCTCTCATGAATATAGATGCAAAAATTCTTAGCAAATTATCAGCAAAATAGAATTCCGTAATATGTAAAAAGTGAACCTAAGAAGGTCACATATTGTTATGATTCCATTTCTATAACATTTTCAGAATGACAAAGCTATAGAGATGGAGAACAAATTAGTGGTGGCCAGGGGTTAGGGATGTGGCAATGGTGAGGGGGATGTGACCACAAAGGGTTAGCATGAGAGATCTTTGTGGTGATGGACTACCTCTGTGTCTTGATTGAGGTTCTCATAAATCTACATATGTAATAAAATGGCAGAAAGCTAGACACACATTGCACCAATGTTTCTTGGTTTTGATACTGTATTATATTCATGTAAGATGTAACCATTAGTGGAAACTAGGGGAAGGGTACCTGATACTCTGTACTATCTTTGTAACACCCTATAGATCTATTAATATGAATTTTTCAAAATAAAGAATTTAAAAATCACTTAGTCCATATTGCAGCTAACAGCCGTGAGCTCAGGCTTTGGGCTATCTCTGGCCAGATCCCCATTGCTCTTTCCATGCCCTAGGGGGTGTCGGTTCCCACAAAACCTTTGCTCATGTCTTAATATTCACAGCTGCTCCTTCCAGTTAATAAATTAGAGCTCTGCACCGTGGAACCAATGAAGCTGTTATTTGGCTCTTAGCTTTTAAACTCAATCTTTTTTTCCTGTTCCTCTTTGGCCTCTGCTTCACCATCTGGGTAGCTCACATCTGAGCTCACGTCTGTTAGCTGCAGTATAGACTATCTGATTTTTAAACTCTTTATTTTGGAAAAAATCATATTAATAGATCCATAGGACATTACAAAGATAGTAGAGAGTATCAGGTACCCTTCCCCAATGTTTCCACTAATGGTTACATCTTGCATGAATATAATACAATATCAAAACCAGGAAACATATTGGTACAATGTGTGTCTAGCTTTTTGCCATTTTATTACTTATGTAGATTTATGAGAACCTCAGTCAAGACACAGAACTAGTCCGCAGTGGGCAGCTGAAACAGGAAAGGCAACGGCGAAGAAGGTTGCCTTGGTAGCATCAGGCCTGGTTTCCTGGTGGTGACTTCAATCCCTCTCCCAGAGACGTTCCTGATCTCCAGCCAGAGTTCACATGGCTGAGTTTGGAGTTTCAGTTTTTGGCTTGGAAAATGAAGAAAAGCCAGCATTTCTGGCCAGAGAGCAGGTGCTGGGAGCTCAGCGTGCCAAAGCTGGAAACCAGAGATGGGCTGAAACAGACAGGAGAGCAGAAACAGCAGGTGCAAATCAGACCCCCATCACTTCTCGAAATCAATCTTCTTATCAGAGCCCTCGGTGGTCTAGGAACAGAACACTGAGAGTGGCAGGCTCCCACCAGGCAATCTCATTTATTCCTAACAACCACCCTGCGAAACGTTCACATGTATGCCGTGTTCTACAATGTACCAGGGTGCCTGCATGGGCATGATCCTATTTCAGTCTTCCACCCCACGTGCAGTAAG
>CM052441.1:88676199-88689615 GCA_028533085.1 Varecia variegata
ATCGGCAGGCCTGCGGTGGAGGGAAGCTGGGTGTCAGGGGAAGGCTGGCCCCTGCGTATCACACGGCAGCCCTGCACTCTGTCCAAGGGAGGTGACAGCGGTCTGCAGCCTTCCCGAGCAGAGCCTTGTCTGTCGCTAGGTGACTTGGTACTTGTGGTCTATGGGAAAACCTTCCTATGGGTACTTTCTATTAGTAAGGGGGGAATCTTATCCCTACCAGGAATGAATCCATGTACCAGAAGGCCTGGTGCTGTGGCAGATGTGGGCCCTGGATGTAGAGCTGGGTGGCTACTGTGCCAGTCCTGGGAAACAGTGTCGTTGGGTAAAGGACGATGCAGTGCACCAAGATGACAATATGAGCTAGTTGCTGAATGCAATAGTATTGGCTTTTCATGGCCAGCTTGGGCTCTATAGCAGGGAGGTCCGGAACATTCTGGGTCCTTACGAGATCCTTTGTTGGTAAAAACTAGAACAATGTATTCATCTGGGGCCACAGAAGATGTGGGCTATCCCTCGTTCCTCTACCCCTCCTTGTTTTCTCCAAGCCAAGAGGAGCAGGGCCAGCTTGGTAGTGGACACCACAGAGACTTCAGCCGGGCCTGGTTGTAGCTCCAGCAGCTTTGGTCACTCCTTGGTCTCCAGAGCTCTGGGTTTTCCAAGAGGGCCAGAGTGGTGGTCTGTTTGCTCACTCTGGGTCCCACAAGCCTGGCGCTTGAGCCACTGAGCACTGGGCTGGTTGGAGTATTGGTGTGAGAATTTCCCCTTAGGTAGCTGTCTTCTCTGGGAGAATTCTAAAATTAAATGTTCATCATTTGTAATGAGATTAATACCACTTGGCACAGATAGGGAACAGGGGATGCCAGCACCAGATAAAGAAGGCTGCATGAGATAACGCTTCTAGCTCTGAGATTCTGTGTGCTTAATCCTCTCATTATTGTTGATACATGTAATTTAAAATATCATGATGCATATCAATAATGACAAATTATTTTGTCTTTTCTACGTATATGGAGCACACATATATTGTGTTTCATGGTTTACAAAGCAGAGTTGTAACCCTGATAAAAATCCTCTGAGTCATTTTATAGCTGAGAAGGTGGCTGTCAACTCCAAGTTCCCAACGCCTGCCCCAAGCTGACCTATGGTGAGGCAGTCGGTGCCAGAGGGTTTGCCTGAGCCCTGGGCTGGGACCTTTTCTGGGCCCTTCCCTGAGAAGTGACAATGTGATCCTGAGCCAGGACTCACTTCCCGTTCCTGCCTTGACCCTCTCCCGCCCCTACTATCCCATAAATGCGATGACAACTCCGTGGCTCTGGACAGCACCGTGGGCTCTGGGAGCCACTGATCCCCCCATCCCTGCCTGCAGTGTGGGGTCCCAGGGCCACAGTGGCTCCTGACTGGGGGTGAACAAACCACCAGATATTTAGAAAACAGGAATCTGGAAATCCTGCTCTATTTTTCAGTCTTTTGAGGTAAACTGTAATGGCCTTAAGGGTACCGACGATGTTCTCATATTTAAGACATTATTTTTCGGCAGTTGGGGGCCCAGTGCCAGGCACCTGACAGGCTGTATGTAAATGGGCGCTAAGATCTCTCTTTCCTGAGAGATGCAGCCGTCTCAACCTCATTGCTCATGCGCCAGGCCTTTAACACGACACCCAGAAAATTCCTGCATTTCTAATCTCTTTTGCTCCTTGTAGGTAATAGCACAGAAAATCCGTGCTGCAAAGCCCTCCAAGAGAATTACAAGGAATTATAAATCTCCTTTTCACCTTACTAGGCTTTCTCTCTAACAGAGAAGCAGGCACATTTTTAGGATGGGAGTTGGTGGGGGAAACAGCTGTGCGGCTGAACCACATGCTTTCTATATCTCACCCAAAAAACAACAGGGAAGCCAGGCATGGTGGTGCGTACCTGAAGTCTCGGCTACTCCGGAGGCTGAGGCAGGAGGATCGCTGGAGGCTAGGAGTTTGAGTCAGCCTGGGCAGTATTGCAAGACCCCTTTTCTAAAAAATTTTTTAAAAATCTCTAAGCTGGGCCTCAACAGATGCTCTGCCCTGGGGCTTGTGTGGGCCTTAGTGCTCTGTCCAACATTGCCTCTGGTGAGGGGGCTCAGGTCCAGAGATGGGACCTGTTTAGCTAAATGCCATAAAGGTGGTTCAAGCTGATCTGGAATGTTGACTGCATGCTGGCTGAATAACACCAATTCTTTTCTGGGATGATCGTAAGATTTGCACATGGCAGGACATCCACTGAGCCACTTTGCAACAGCAGGAGTAGAAATTCAAGTCCCAGTTCCACCATTTGCCAGCTGTGTGACCTGGGACAAGAGACTTAACTTCTCCGTGCTTCAGTTTTGTCATCCATAAAATGAGGATTAGAAGAGAATTAAATGAGATGATGCTTGAAAAGCATCCGGCGCAGTTCCTGGGTGAGGTAGGTGTGCAATAAATCCATGATGCTATTATTCTTATTTTGAAATCTTCATTGTGATACTGGGTGCCCAACTTTGCTGATTTGAAAATCCGGACATCCTCACTTTGTGACAAGGAGAGGCTTCTCTTTCCCCAATGTTCCTCCCCAGTCTTTCCCATCTTGGCAGATGGTGCCCCTGCTGTGGACTAGACTGTGCTCCCTGCAAATCTGTATGTTGAAGCCCTAACTCCCAATGTGATGGTCTTTGGAGATACGGTCTTTAGGAGGGAATTAAAGTTAAATGAGATTAGAAGGGTGAGATTCAATCTGATGGTATTGGTGCCCTCAAAATAAGAAGAGAGACCAGAGTTCTTTCTCTCTCCGCACAGTGAGAAGGCAGCTGTCTGCAGGCCAGGAGCAGTCCCCTCACCAGAACCAATCCTTCTGGACCTTGATCTGGGACTTCCCAGTCTCCAGAACTGTGAGAAAATAAATCACTTGCTGTTTAAGCTGCCCAGTCTACAGTATTTTGTTATGGCATCCCCCACTGGCTAACAACCACCTTGTGACAGGTGGGCAAGCCAGAGATCTGGGTGTCACTCTGATATGTCTAGTTCCCTCATGTCCCACATCATCCAGTGCCATATTGGATCAAGTCTGTTCCCAAGAGAGTTCTCAATCTTCTCACTTCTCAACATTTTTATTATAGATTTCTTTCAAATATCTATAAGAATAGAGAGAAAAAATATGTATCTATAAGAAAACCAATGTATCAATCATCAGTTTCAACAATTATCAACACATCAACATGGTGAATCTCACTGTATCTATTACCTTCCCCACTTCCCCACTCCAGGTGATTTTGAAACAAACCCAAGACATCATGTAATTTCTCCTTTAAATATTTCAGTACATTTCTGTAAAAGATAAGGACTCCTTTTAAAAAACATAATCACCTTATCATTATCACTCCTAATATTTTTAATAATTCTTTTAAATAATGAAATATCAAGTCAGTTTTATATTTCATTGATTGACTTGAGAAATTTTTTTTTTTTTTGAGACTGATTCTTGCTCTGTCACCCAAGCTGGAGTGCAGTAGAGTGATCATAGCTCCCTGCATTCTTGAACTCCGGGGCTCAAGTGATCCTCCTGCTTCAGCCTCCTGAGTAGCTAGGACTACAGGTGAATACTACCATGCTCAGCTAATTTTTTTTTTTTTAGAGATGGGGTCTTGCTATGTTGCCCAGGCTGGTCTTGAACTCCTGGGCTCAAGCCATCCTCCCACTTCAGCCCCACAAAGTGCTGGATTACAGGCATGAGCCACAGTGTCTGATGAAAAAATATTTTTATAGGTTGTTTGAATCAGGATTCAAAAAAGATTCATATGTTGAGATTGACTGACATGTCTCTTAGATCTTTTTAAATTTTATACGTTCCCCCATATCTTTTTATCTCCATCCAATTTCTTAATGAGTAATTTGGATCATTTGCCCTGAAGAGCTTCATACGGGCTGAATTTTGCTGATTACCTCCCTGTGGGATAGTTTAACAAGTTCTCATGTCCCTTGCATTTTCTGTAAATAGTTGTGTGCATGTGTATGTGCATGTATGTGTGTGCATGTGTATGTGCATATGTGTGTATATGTGTGCATATGTGTGTATATGTGTGCATGTGTGTGTGCGTGTGTATGTGCATATGTGTATATGTGTGCATATGTGTGTATATGTGTGTATATGTGTGCATGTGTGTGTGCATGTATGTGTGTATGTGCATATGTGTGTATATGTGTGCGTGTGTATGTGCATATGTGTGTATATGTGTGCATATGTGTGTATATGTGTGCATGTGTGTGCATGTATGTGTGTGCGTGTGTATGTGCATATGTGTGTATATGTGTGCATGTGTGTGTGTGCATGCATGTAGAGAAAGGGAGAGTATTCTGTGTCCACGTTTTGTTTGTTCTCTCCTTTGCAGGGTGTGAGGAGTCAGGTCTATCTTTATATCTTTTGGCATCCGGGAAGATGTGTATTTTCGCTCTCAATGCTGTCCTTAGGTAATGGCTTAACCTTAGGTTTCACGTATAAAAATACTTTAATCCCCACCTCCTGCTGCTTGTTTTGCTGGCGTCTATGGGTTTGTTGATGTGTTGGTGAAATTCCCCTTTCACGTCTCTTCATCTCCATCATCACTTTCTCCTCTGAATGCTGCGGTTGTCTCTGAACAGGCCTCCTTGCACCTACTGAGTTCCCTCCAGCCCGGCTTCACCTGGCAGCCACCCACGTCTTCTTCAAACAACCGTATTCTAACACTGTTCTGGGCTTCTCATTGAGCTTAAAATACCATGCAGATGTCCTCAGAAGGCTTTCGAAGCCCTGTGTGTCCTGTCCTCTGCCTACTTTGCCAGTCAGTCACCTCCTGGGCAGTTCTGCTCTCCGTTCTCCGCTCATCTCTGCCTCCTCGGTGTTTCCACCTCAGCCCGACCCTGAAGCCTGCTCCTTCTGCCCAGGCTGGTCCACCCGGCATTCGCTTGGCTGGCGACTTCTCTGCCTCCAGGCCTCAGGGAAGCCCACCCTGGCCTCTCTTCCACTACAATACGCCCCCCTTACCTCCCAACCTGTGTTCCTTCATGGCCCCTGTTTCAGTTTGGAACCGTGACTTTCACTGGTGTGTGTATTTATTTCGTATCTGCCTTTACTGCCAGGCTGCAAATTCCACGAGGACAGTAGTGAATCTTACTCACTGTGCTCTGAGCATCTAACACGGGGTGGAAACACAAGAAATGCTCCATAAAACTTGGATAATCCATTAATATAAACAATGTGACTGGAGATGGGAGTGGCAGCTAACACACAAAAGACAGAGAGCGGTAGAAAGGCACGTATGCCAGCCCTTCGAAGCTTTGGAGAGGAGGTTTCTCGGGCCCTCGGCCCCTGGCAGTGGCAGGGAGGAGCTGGCCAAGGACAGGAGCCGGAAGAGACAGGCGTCCAGCAGGGGTCTTGGTTTGGGCTTCCCCAAAAGTCTACTCTGCGATGAGGGTTTGAGTGCAAACATGTGGAGGTGAAGGAAGCCCCAGGAGGAAGGTGGGGAGGTGAGATGAGGACTGGGAGCACCAACCAGGGAGCACGTCAGCTACCCCAGCAGAGCTCTGGGGGCCGCATGTCAGCACTATCCCACCTGTGTGGCAGGGAGCTGGGGTATTATCCAATTCCCGTAGCCATCGGCTGCTGGGGGCTGCTCCCAGGTGGCATTTACCCCCGGGCCCTGCCGACAGGTGGCAAAGTGGCTCAGGCAGGCAGTGAAAACCATAGGCAGAGGATACCCTGATGCGGTAAAGTCAGGGGACGTGGGCAGCACTGACAGCACCTGGAGACAACTGTCACCCCATGAACTTGGCACTGGGTGATGCAAGAACCAGCCAGATACCCTCCCTTCCCCCTACCACAGACATCCTGGCAGAGGCCAGAGAGGTGGCCATGGGAAGGTTTCATCCCGCTGCAAGCAGCAAAGACGTCCTTGTATCCTGCAAAGGAGCCCTGTGCCTGTGCAGGTGATTGCGTCAGGGAACTGTGCACCTCACCTCCGCCTTATCTGGCCAGTTCCGGGTGGATTAGGGTAGCTGCTAAATGAAAGAGCGGGGATGATAACATCTCCACGGCACTTTTCATATCTCAGAGCACTTTCACATGTATCGGCGGTTCCCACCTTACGGCTGCTCGTGACATGGGTGGAAAGAAATTCTTCTCGTTTCACAAAGGAGGGAACTGAGTACCGCAGAGAAAAGTGACTTTGCCATGGTCTGTGCAGGGCTGGGGAGGGGCAGGCCTGGCCCCTGCCCCAGCTTCTTTCCTAGAGATGAGCATCTGTGTGGGTGAAGCTCTTTTGCCAGAAGTTACAGGCACAGGGAGGAGAGTTCAGATCAGAGTGAGAATTCTGTGGCACCTTTTCCCAAGTGGCCAGGCAGGTGACATTCTTAGGAGCAGCCACAAGATGGCAGAGAGACTGCACACTGCTCCTCTGGTTTCCTTGGGGGCTGAGGGAAGCTGCCCAGGGATGAGAGCCTGCCTAACATTCCTGAAGACCCCTGGTCACTCCTAGAGTGTTGGCTGGGAGTAAAAGAGAAAATGCAGGAGAAAGGAGAAGGTAGAAGTTCTGCCAATTACTGTGTGACCTTGGGCAAGGTACTTGCCCTTTCTGGGCATTAGGCTCCTCCCTTGTAAAATAGGGGGTTTGGGCTTAAAGCAGAATATTACAGTCATTTCCGATCCTGGCACTGAAGGCGGGATGACCACTGGGCACCTTGGAATGTCAGCTCGTCCTCTGGCTGTGAGGCTGGAGCCTGAGGGAGGATCGTAGGTGGTCAGAGGACGACTGGAACAACAGCAGCTGGGCTTAATGATTTCAGAGCAGGGTGAGGAGGGGACAGGAGGGAGAATATTGGGAAGACACAGAACAGAACGTGGGAAGCAAGGGATCAGACTCTTGAGGCAGGGGCTGTACATTTGCATCTCTTTGCACTTCATTCCCAGTTCCGAGCTTCAGGGAAAACACCTTTGCTTTGGGTGTCCACCCACTCTGCACACGTCTTATCTCATCAGCCTGTTTTATCTCCTTCAGAGTTGCTGTCTCTTTCTTAAATTAGTTACTGATTAATGTGCTTATTTCTCTCTCTTCCCTGGAATGTAAACTCCTAAAGGGCAAGGACTTCGTCTTCTTGTTTATTTTGGATCCTTAGCAACAGAATTCCTAGAATATAGTAGCTGCTCACTAAGTAGCTGCTACATGAATGAAAGTATCTATGAATGGGCAAAGTAGACAAAACCCTGGGCTGGGAGTCAGAGATCTGGAGTGTATCCATCTCTTCCATGAACATGCTGTGTGATCTTGGGGAAACCTCTTCCCCTCTCTGGACTTCAGTTTCCTGGTCCTTACAATGAGGTGTTTGAGTTTCCTGATCAGGTGTCTTAGTGATTTAGAGGCAGAAGTTCCTTGACTTCTAATTCTCAAGTCCTAGGGTTCAATCAATTCAGTCAATCGCCCGTCATGGTTTACTTTCCTCTCAAAGGCCAGCGTCCAGCTGATGTAGAAAGATGTAGAAGGACCTTGGCAGGGGAGTACTTAGTCATTCGACAGGCATCTCTGGGCCTGCTTTGTGTGAGTGTCTGCTCCAGGTGCTGGAAGGCCAGAGGAGACCAAGTCAGATGCACCTACTGGGCTGCCACATTCTCGTGGGCAAAGGTAGGAAATCACGGGACTTCTCGCTTCAGTCCTGAAGATGGAAAAGGCCCGGCTCCAGATAAGGAAACACTCCAGGCTCCTAGCCATCAAAAGAGAAAACCCCCTACCATTAGGAAGAGGGCGTGTGGGACTAGGGTTTCCAGAGATGTCCGTGGACCTGCCTCTGGGAAACATAATGGGTGGCTGAACCCCTGTCAGGAACCCGTAGCTGGTGAACCCCCAGCCTGGAAGCCCACCCCTCGTCACTCAGAGCATACCGGCCCGGGTCCTTCTCTTCAGGGTCTTGCTTTCCGCTGTGGGATTGATCCGAGTAGACAGCTAGAGCGGAGCCACGGTGTGACGGCTGTGTGTGATTTACCCGTCCAAACTTAGAAGCTGAATTTAATTACCTTGTAAACTCTGAAGAGGTGGCTCTGATGTAGAATTCCAGGCCCACTGGAAGGTTAGATTTGGGGAGAAAGAGAGTTTTGCCTCCTGGAGTCAGTTGCCTGCGGTGACCCTGGCTTCCCCTGCCCTTGGCTTGAGCACACAGCTCTCAAAGCTGCTCCGGAAACTCGCTCCTCCAAGTGCAGCCGGGGACTGCTGCACCCACCTTCTCCAGGAGTTCCTAGAATGCTCAGGCCCCTCCCAGGCCCACCAACCAGACGTGAAGTTGACTTTAAGGTAACTTGTGGGCACACTCCGGTCTGAGAGCGCCGAGCTGAAATGCCCCTTGTTCCCTGGAATGACACGGGTTCCTGTGAGCGGTTTGCTCTCCATGGCAACCCGGCAGGATGCTGCCTGTCTCTCCCTTCCCTCTGCAGGGGCCAGACGCTACTCATTAGGAGGCAAGAGAAGGAAGGGCCCTGGGACCCCGGCTAAATAAGAAGGCTGCAACTTGTTAGCGTAATGAGCCCAAGCAGCTCCCCGGGGGACCGGCCCTGTGAGCAGGGTGGGCTGGCTAACGGCGGGCCCTCCTTAGAGTTGGGAATTCCCTTCTCATCAGTCTAGCATTTACTTGCAAAGGAAACCAGGCTATGAAACAGCATTTGCAATGTTGCACTAAACATACATGTATATTTACATGTATTTACAGAGAGGGAGGGTGAGGGAGGGAGAGGCAAATAGAGATGTCTGTCCATGGATCTGTCTATAATAGGGGTGCAGGATCCCCTCTGCCCCGGGAGGCCTGCCTGTGTGGACGGCATCACCTGCTCCCTGCCCTCTGGCTTCCTGACAGTCCAGCCACAGGGAGGGGGAAGGAGAATGCATTGGCAGCTATGCCCTCCCTGCCAAGCTGCTACCTCTCCCTGCTGAGGTCGCTGTTCCCAAGGCAGGCCCCCAACAAGACCTTCCAGGTCTGGTAACTCTCCCCTCCCTCCCCCTTCCAGCCCCAGGGTTCACACCCTCCCTTGCTGGGTTCCTTAAACTCTGCCCACACCTTTGTGAACACTCCTTTCCTTAAACTCTCCTCCACCTTCTTCCCCAGCGAGCCCTCTGTGCCCTGATGGATTTGATACGCCGGGAAGAGGACGGGAAGCACATGCCCCGAGCGAGGGCTGCAGGCCGTCCCCCTTTCACTTCCGACAGCACGGTTCCTTCCACGTTCTCAGCACCGCCCTTTCCTTTGCTTCAGTCCTCGTGTACACTTGAGGCCTTTGGAAACTGGAAGCCAATTTCATCTCTCACACTTGTCTCTTTCTGTTTTCCAAGTGCAGGAGGGTCCACAGCCCAGCCGGCCTGGAGGCAGCGGGGTGGGAGGGCAGGGAGGGGTCAATCATCAACAGGACGTCCCCCCACTCTGGGGTCAGGGCACCCAGAGGCCCCACCATGGCATAGGGGCCTTGACAGCAGGCTCTGAAATCACGACCCTCTGAGCCTCACTCCCCTGGACGTGAGAGTCTCCAGAGGGCCTTGGCGGGGCCACCTCCCCAGGCCCTCCTGCCCTGGCCCCCTCTCCCGCCATGGCCAGTCTCCCTCCTGCCACCTTCCCCTCGCCCAGGCCATCCCACCTCCTCCTTGCATCCCACAAACACACCAAGCATGCTTCCTCCCACGCCTTTGCCCTTGCATTCCCTCCCTCTAGAACGTTCTTCTCCCAGACATCCCCTAACCACTCACAGCCCCAGGTCTCTGGTCAAATGCCCTGTTTACCAGAGAGGCCTTCCCTGGCCACCCTGGACACCGTGGCACACCCCGTCACTCTCTCCTTCCTCTCCCTGCCTTCTCTTCCTTACAGAACCCGACTCCAGCAGGCGTCTTGACTGTCCATTTGTTTTTGCCTGTTTCCTCACCTCCCCGAGAGCCCCACAGGGCGGGATTTGAGTCTGTTTTGTTCATGACTCTTCACCCCGAACTAAAGTCTGTGCCTAGCACAGAGAAGGCGCTCAGCAAAGTCTCGTTCAGTGAGTGAACGGATGAGCGAGTTTGGTTACCTTGGGAAGTGAGAAGTGCGCAGGGCGGGTGGCTCCAAACACCTGCCAGCGCTCAGAGAGGGAGCCGGTCCCTGCAGGATCAGCAGCCGCTTCAGGTGGCGGCAGTTGTACTTGCAGCCGGACCAAGGCTCCTCCCGCTGCCCGTCCTGCCCCCGCAGCCCTGCGCCTGCCCCTCTGCAGCTCAGGAAGCCCCGGGGCCTGAGGGAGTCCACGGGTGCTTAGTTTCCACGGTAGCTCATTGCGTCCTGCTCTGAACTTCTGCGACAGGAGCTTAAGTTATTATGTCCCCGCCCAGGCACAGGTGTCTAATGCCTATTTACGGAATGATTCCACCCCGTCAAGAGTCCCTGGACCCCTACCAGGAGTCCTCACCTGCTCCCTTGGTCAGCGGCCCTGGAGTCACTCCCAGGCAAAATCTCTCTCTGCGTCCTTCGCCGGGGTGCTCTCCTCCTCTCAGCTCCACGGGGAACCGCGGCCGTCAGAGGCCAACACAGGCCTCAGAACGATCCCCCGAAGGGCAGATATTTGGGGTACGTATCTGCCAACTCCTGTCGGTCACCAGAGAGAGCAATTCATCACCACAGTGGCAATGGGACAGACCCCAGGCAGGAGGTGCGGATGCCGGCAGCGAGCTGTGGCCTGGGTGTGCACAGAGAGGGTGAGGGTGGAAGGGGTGGTGGGCGGGCGCCAGCAGTGTCTGCTAAGAATCAACAGGGCACGGAGGTGGGCATTTAGGGCAGGTGGAGCAGCATGTGCAAAGACCCAGATCTGGAAGGAGGTGAGGGCAGAAGGTGAGAGGAGAGCAAGCCTCCTGTACTTTGGCAAAGAATTCAATCGGTTCCAGGTTTTTCTGCCTCTACTTCAACCCCAGACCACACTGGGTTCAGTTTATCTTCATCCACAGCTGCACTTATAAACGCCCTCCAAGCGGACAAGTTGCCCACTAGTAATTGACACTGGAAAACACCCCTGTGGGTCCCTAACACGCACAACACTGGTTTCTGTCGTGACTCATCTCCTCATAGCACCCCACGAGCCCAGCGAGTGGGGAAGGTGCTCCTCTTACCTGCTCCTCTGTCCTCCTGGACGCACCTCTTCCCACCCACCCTGCCCCCAGCCCTGACCCTTTGCAGCTCTTCCCAGGAGGGCCGGGGCAGCATCTTAGAGACAGATCAGCACAGTCCTGACCTTTTGTCCCATTCACATTGAAGAGTTTTTGCTTTTCCCCTCTTTAAATTCTCTGAAGGGAAAACCGAGGGAGGGAAGAAGGAGGGGACAATCTGGTTTGAATTACGTATTGATCTCTTGAGCAAATGCATCCCGCCTGGGCAGCCTGCTGTCTCAGAGGCTGCTCTCCTCTCATCCTGAGAGCCTGGCTATCGACCTGCGACCTGCGATTCATCCAGACCCCTCGGGGCCCTGCCCAAACGGAAGGAGCTGCTCCCCACTCCCTGCCCCAGGAATGCTGTCATTCAGGAAGCCGAAGCTTCTCCAGCCTCCTGTCCCTGCCTCATAGAGCCCTAGAGTGTAGACTTGACCTTGCTCCAAAGTTCCCACCCTGCTCCCTCTCCCCAGGAGTATAGGCACCTGCTGCCTGCTTTGACTGCAAGTGCAAAGGGTGCCCTGCTGCACTCTGTAAATTCTGCCAGAGCCTAAATGGCTCCTAAATATCCTGTCACTCCACCAGTCCCCAGTACTGAAAGCAAAACCCTGCCTCCATGGAGTAGGCACATGTGTTGACTGAATTGTTAAACCATTAGCGGCCTACTTTGAGTTGTTGGAGCATTCATTACTCCTTTTAAATTTCAGAATATTACAGGGGTATAAACATTTTGGTTACATGATTTGCTTTTGTGCAGTTTGATTCAAAATTATAAGTGTGCCCAACACCAAGATAGTGTGCGTTGTACCGTTAGGTGTGGATTTACCCGTCCCCTCCTCCCCGCTCCCATCTGCTTGGTTTCTGTTAAGTTTTAATACCATACATTCACATCAGTGTTGATCAATTAGTTCCACTTTAATAGTGAGTACATGTGGTATTTGTTTTTCCATTCTTGTGATACTTCACTTAGAAGAACGGTCATCTATGAAAACTGGTATGGAGATACCTCAAAGAACTAAAAGTAGAACTACCATTAGATCTAGCAATCCCACTATTGGGTATTTACCCAAAGGGGGAAAAAAAGTCATTAACTCTTAAAATGCAGATACATTACCTTTGTGCTCCTGGTGTATCTGTGTGGCTTCTTTACCAGAGTCGCAGCTTGTCACCCTGCAGAGCACAGGCATGGCAGGGAGTCAAGCACGAGACAGGTAAGCTTGGGGTGAAAGGGGGTGGGTGGCCCCAGGGTGGGAGCACTTGTTCTGACAGCGGAGGTGAGGGATGCAGCCTAGAGGTGGTGAAGGCCGGTGGGCACCGGGAGCCCGGGGTGACCCTCTTCCACCGCACCACGTTTTCTGGGGCGGGCACTGTGCTGCTCTGCCAGCATTTCCACGCCACCATCACTGCCTCATCCTTCCTGCCACATTGTGAGCGAAAAGCCTGGTTATCCTCACACACTCCGGTCCGAAGTCTCCACCCCCGAGTTCCCAGCACCAGTTCTGTGAGGTCACTTTCCTGTGCCCATTTCCCGCGTCTAGAACAGGCGTCTAGGAAGCCGGTCCAGTCCTCGCTCTGCCATTGGTGGCATCTCTCACTTCGACTGCAGCCACGCCTCGGCCAGCAGGCTCAGCTGGCTCTTGGGGTGGGGACACTGCACTTTCCTCCTGCCCTGCCCTTTCCCAGCCCCTTTCAGTTACTGCCCCAACCTCAGCTCACCCTCAGACCAGAGACCCCTCCAGCGGCAGCCTGAGCTCACCTGTCCGCCTGAGGCAGGAGCTTTTCTCCACAGCTCTGGAGGCCAGGACCTCTCTTCTCTGCAGCTCTGAAGGCCGGCTCCTCTCTTCCCCGCAGCTCTGGAGGCCAGCTCCTCTCTTCTATGGCAGCTCTGGAGGCCGGCTCCTCTCTTTTATAGCAGCTCTGGAGGCCAGCTCCTCTCTTCCCCGCAGCTCCGGAGGCCAGCTCCTCTCTTCTATGGCAGCTCTGGAGGCCGGCTCCTCTCTTCTATGGCAGCTCTGGAGGCCGGCTCCTCTCTTTTATAGCAGCTCTGGAGGCCGGCTCCTCTCTTCCCCGCAGCTCTGGAGGCCAGCTCCTCTCTTCTATGGCAGCTCTGGAGGCCGGCTCCTCTCTTCTATGGCAGCTCTGGAGGCCGGCTCCTCTCTTCTATGGCAGCTCTGGAGGCCGGCTCCTCTCTTCCCCGCAGCTCCGGAGGCCAGCTCCTCTCTTCCCCGCAGCTCCGGAGGCCGGCT
>CM052441.1:88696210-88708811 GCA_028533085.1 Varecia variegata
GTCACAACTCAATGGGGAGGTTGAAAGTTGCAAAGAGTCTGGGGGTTCTCTGGGCCCTTGGAGGGATGAGCCTGGGGTGCAGGAAGGGAAGACGGTTTGATCTTCGCCACATGGGTTATCTCCTTAAATTAATCCTCACCATACCTCTGAGGTATGGATTATTTAGGACTAGAAATGAGGACACCGAGGCCCAGAGAAGTTAAGTAGCACCCCCCAGGCCACAGAGCTGGTGAGTCTTCTAATAGACTCAGATCCAGACCCGCCCTGCTCTCTCCCTAGTCAAGGCATATGTGGTTTTGTGGGCAGCAGATGCTAAGGCTGGGTGCCTATTGCTCACAGAAAAACCGAGTTCTGCCAAAATATTTAAAGAGGTTTATTCTGTGTGACCCTGGCCTGAGGAGCACAGTCTCAAGAAGTCCTGAGAAAAGGTACCCGAAGTGGCTGGGTTACAGTTTGGTTTTATATATTCATAAGGACAAGAATTACAGGTAAAATCAGAAATCAATATATGGAAGGTATACATTGGTTTGGCCCCAAAAGAAGGGACATCTTGCAACAGGGGCTTACAAGTCACCCGTGGGTTTTAAAGATTCTTTAGTTGGCACTTTGTTGAAAGAGTTAAGCTGTGACCAAAGACCTGGGGTCAGTAGAAGGGAATGCTTGAGTTAAGATCGGGGTTCTTCTACCCATTACGTGATGCTATACTAGAATTAGATTGGAAAGTAAGCCACATTATACTGGGTTAATAAAAAACTCATTTAATGAGATTTTATGATTTGTTGGGCATGACTCACCAGACCTCTTAGAAAGGAATTTGGGCAAGAAATAAAAAATGAAGGTCAGAGTTTAGTCTTCACTATGCACTGATTTTCACGTTGGGCCTGCTGAGATAAACCCCCTAATAAATTCAGAATCCTTGCTCGAGGCAGGGGCTTGAGGAGGCCCAAAGATGCCCAAGCTTTAGGGTGTCTACCCAGGGCTATGGATTTTGGAAACCGGATGCTGAAGCCTATCCCTCTTCAGGAAATGCTCTGCATGAAGCTTCAGACTTTCTAATCAGAATGTGCATGATGATTATCTGATTTTTCTAACTTATGCAAAGGGATTAGGGTTTTTAAGTTGTGCAAAGGTATATCGAATGCTGTCATGCCTCTCCCTTGTACGCCGATGGCTTTCACTGCAAGGTTTTTGTAAGAAAGCCAGCGTGACCTGGGTGCAGTGACACATCTGGCAGCGGCCTTCAACCAATAAAGAATCGGGATTGGTGGATAAATACCACAATGTTCTCACCTCTCTGGGAGACAGCTCTGGGGCAGGAGTTACATAATCCCCAAGAAGTCCCCCTGGGGTTGAGTCCACTGCCCACGGTGGCAACCTCCTCTTTACCCTGCCTTGTGCTGGCTTCTTCCCTTCCTTGTCCCACCTTCCCACTCCACGGTGAGTTCTCTCTGGGATCATCCTCAAATCCTTGACTCAGGTTCTACTTCTGGGGAACACAACCTAAGACATTGTGAACTAAAAATAAAATCTTAAGCCCTCTGCTAACTGAATGAACCCCTCTCGGCCAAGGGGACCCCAGAGACACCTTAAAACTGAGTTCCTGGCCATGACAGGATGAGAGATATAAAGCAGAGTTACAAATGCACATGATTTCTCTTTTTAAATATATTCACGACTCCTCCTATAGCTTACTGAATATGTGTGTTCAGCCACCAGCTCAGTATAAAATCCTGTTCCTTTTGTCTGTTGAAACACGTGTTTCTGGCTTCTGGCCAGGCCTCTGCTTTCCAGCCTGTTGGAGTGCCACCCAACGGCTGCAACCCTTTATGAGAAATAAAACTCTCCTTTTTTCAAAGTATAAACTTCTTTTTTTTTTTTTGTTAACAATTTGGTGACCACAAAGGGACTCAGGGAGACTTTTGATCTAGCCCAAATTTCTCCAGAGCTATCAGTTTATATTTCTAAGGAGATTAGAAATGTTTTGCCCCCCAAGGTATATTTCTTTAACATATTTTTAAATGACTGCTGCAAAACTATTGTGGGGAAAATATACATACACACACACACACACATATAGATAGATAGATAGCCAGGACTATCCTTTTCAGATCTAAAAAAAAAAAAAAAATTAACTGACAGTCACACCTTTAAAGGTCTGAAAAAACCCATTTGCCATCTATTCCCTCTGAGGGCTGCTACCCATAGGGCTTCGCTTGCATGACAAGACTGCCTTTCCCTAAGTAGTCCAGCCTTTTCCTCCCTTTCCCAACGTCTGTTTTTCTGCTTTTCATGCCTTTAATTTCCTGTCTTCGTTCACCCATGAGAGACACATGAGATTTTTCATATGTAAAGGGCTCAGGCACGTGAAAATACATACACAAACACGTATACACACACATGTTTTTCCTTGTTCCATTCTCAATGGCATGGTTTAAATTCAGCTGTCCTTTTAGGCTGGAGTTTTACCAGTCTCATGGCTAGACATTTTCACCTGAACCTGTTGGTCAGACAGGCCAGATACTATCTCTGTTAAATGTTTTGAGGTCAAAAAACTACTGCTTCTGTAATATTGTTAATACTACTGGAATGACTGTAAACTTACATTTTTAGCTTTGAGCCTCTGGATTGGTTAGGCCCCATGGTGAGGCCTGGGGACATGTCCTCGGTGCCTAGACCAACAGCCGCAGGACACAACCAGGCCTAACATGGCCCCTTCTTCTCTTCCCCAGCGTTGCCTCCTGGCCATTCTAAGGGGGTTGGATCCTCCAGGCACCCTGTCTTCTGACAGGATGCCCCTCAGTGATGCACCTGGTATGTAAATTGAGAACACAGACAGGCCCTGCCCTTCATAGCTGCCTTGGATGCCACTTGGCTATGTGGCTACGCAAGACCTAAGATAACTGGAGAAGACAATAGAGATGATGCCTGTGTTGTAATTTCAAAATTCTTTTCAGTAATTTAAAATCTTAAAGTCATATTATGTTAAATTAAATAAGATAATCAAAAAATGTCTGAGTTATTTATAAGTAAGTTAAAATACTAAAACATTATTAAACATAAGTTTAAGTTTGTATAGTTTAACGTCTCATTTTTATATGATTAAAAAACTAAAGATATTCAGATATGCTAATAAAAATCAGGAAGTGATAACAGCTCAAAGTTACTTTAACTTCCTAGATTTTTCATCAAAAATAAGGATTACTAAAGTTAACGTTAAAATTAATATATGTAATTAAAGCTACTAGATATAAGAGAAAGAATTCCATATACAAAATATGAAAAAAGTTGGATTCTTTTTCAGAAAAAAAGAGTAAAATTTTTGCTTTATATCTTTAAATTATCACTTTGGCTGAATAAATTATTTATTTTATAATAACCTATGATCTTGTTTTATGACAAAACTATTTTAAACTTTTGATATTTGATAAAATTTACAAAATCGAAATTTCTAAATTGTCTTTTTGACCTGAAACATGCTTTCTAAATATTGGGGCCACTGAAAATCTAAGAGAGACACATTTGGCTTATTCAGTACATTAAAACCATACAGGAAGTATTGTCAAATACGAAATGATGTTTAACTTTCTTTGGGTTATATTTGTACAAGCGTGTTATTAATAGATGTTCCAACATTGTATGAGACTCCTAAAACTGTGATATGCTTTGATATATGTTATCAATAATAATTGTGATTATTATGTTAAATTGTTATATGCCACACAAACAACCAAATTTCTTTGTCAATTATCTCTAACCATGGCTATTCTAAGACTTTGTCATCCACAGACAATTCTTAGCCAGACTCACTCTCCAGGGTGCAGCAGGAAGTTCCCTCCTCTCCCAGCCGGCCCTGGTCAATGAGTGCACCTGCTGGCATGCAGCCACGTTGAGCAGCTTTGTTATGTTTCTGTGAAATGCAAGTAAAACAATGCAGAGAAAGGAGGTAAGTATGTTTGTTTTCTCCTCTGGTAGAGGAGATCGGTTTTAGGGAGAGTGGGACAGGGGCTGAGTTCCTTCCTAAGCTCTTTTTGTTAGCATTTGCACCTGGGGACTTTCAGACTTTGGGGACAATTTGTACTACTTGCCACTTTTGTTCTGTCTTTATTTTTCCTTTTAATTGGAACTTGCTGTTACATCAACTGCTGTGAAGGCTGGCTTTTTGTTTTTTCCTATGGGAAACCACAGAGGGAGCTGGGTTCCCGTGGGAGCATGGAAGGAGGGTGTGGGGTGGAGGGCATTGCTCCCACCACTGCTTTTAAAGCTGTTGAGGCTGTGTAGGAGCTGCCGTCCTTAGCGCCCCATCCTCCAAGTCCTCACCACAGAACCCTGTGAAAATTGCACTTTGGGACAGGAATAAACCAACTGGACTTCACAGGGGGGCTGAGGAAAGAGCAGGCAGTGGTTAGAACCTGAGCAAGGAACGAGCGGTCCAGAGAGCAGTGAGGGACAGGTGAGCTGTAAAGGAATACGCTCTCAAGGTAAGGAGTCCTGTCTTGCATGACGGCTTCCATGGGAGGGTCATTGAACTCCTCTTGGTTGGGGAAAAGGAAAATAACTGGAGGAGGAAGGGGGATGGGATTCGCTTCTTTTTGAGACTGAAGTCAAGGTTTCACACTCAGTAAAACCATAGCCACCAACTGACTTCCTCCAGGCTGTTAGCAAGTATTGCAGATCCTCTTAGCCTAGTTTTCTACTTTTATTTCTATCAATCATCATTTCATATGCCATAGTCGATCCTCTTCAGGCCAGAGCAGAATTTTATTCATCTGGCCAACATTTGTTGTAGGGCAACAACATACATATTCCTTGGTCGTCTGACATAGTAACACTTCTCTTCTGGTATCTTTTGTCAGTTACAGAGGCTGTGCTCATTTAGGCTCCCAAGAGCTGTAGGAGGTAGAGAGGGGTGAGCTTGCATCACTCCCACTTACTTACTGCTCTTGGTTTCACCAGAGACCCCTCCCCCGCCCCTGGGACGTCATCCTCTCTGGTCCAGCACACTGCTTCACTGGGAGCAGTGAGGGGCAGGGGACATCCACCTGGCCAACTAGATCAGCCTGGATATCAATCCTGCCCATCAGCGGGGGCCAGATGGCTGCTTACCTATTATTCCTTTTTCACAGATGAGGAAACGGGTGTTGAGGGCAGGAGCTGGCTTGCTAGGGCTGCTGCTGGTCTCATTGGTGGAAGTCATCTGGACTCTAGTTTATGTTCTTTCTGTTCTGTTCTATTTATTAGTCCTATGTTGTGCTAAACACTGAGGATATTGCAAGCCAGACAGATTCCCTCTCTTGCCCATGCTGGTGGTATGGAGGGGAAGATGGACAATTCAATAAACAGTGACAATGTGATGTGACGGGTCCTGCGACAGGGGAAGCACAGGACACTCTGAATCGTATACAGTGAAGACTTCTTACCTAGTCTGGTGTCTGTGATTAGTGAAGCCTTCCTGGAAGAAATGATAGCTGAGCTGAAACCGGAAAGATGAGGAGGAATTATTCTGGAGAATTGGGGAGGGGATGGTGGGGTTGGGAGAAAAACGTTCCAGGCAGCGGAAACAACATGGGCAAAGTCCTAGCAATGAAAGAGAACATGGTGCAATTAAGGAATTAATAAAGAGTACAATATAGTAGGAAATTACAGTGCATGTTTGCTGGGGCATGTGGGGCTAGTGAGACATAACAGGAAACTCACCACTCCATATAGATTTTAAATCCTTTATGAGCAAGGGCTGTGTCTTTTGTCCCTCTTGTGAATGGAACAGCTCAGAGCTGAACATTAATGTTTGATGTTTAATGTTTGAATGGATGAATTTATGAGGGTAAAAAACCATATGCATCCAAACAAACTCCTAAAAATGTCCAAGCCTCTCATTATTTGATTTAGGTATTAGCAAAAATTAATTTCTTAAAAGCACGTGGCATTTGAGGTAGACATGCGTTTTCATCAATGATTCCCTTGAGGCTGGGAAAAGGATCTTCCTGCCTCTATGAGAATCTTGCCTTTCACCCAGCATTTCTGCCAGGTTCTGGGTGGGTGAATGAACCCAATGCCCCAGCTTTCCCTGTCAGGCTGTAACTGGTTATTCCTCAAAGTCCCATGAATGGTCACACCGGGGTGGCTGGGAGTCCTATGGCTCAAGGCCAAAGGCATAGGAGCATTTGGAAATTGCAGAGAGATGTCAAGCACAAAGGTGAGTTAAGAAAAAGAGCTGTTATCACAGTAAAGTTCACATTTCCTACTTACAATCCTTACATGCATGCATCCATCCATTGCTCGAGTGCTTGAAACAGACACACACACAGACACACACACACACACGTACTAATGAACACAGGGTGGGTGTCCTTGTCTTAGGTCTTACTTATAGAATGATGCTTGCTACTTTATTCCACATTTTCAGTCATTTTCCCTAATGAAACTATCAGGCAGAACTAATCCAAACATCGGCTTAATTAATCAACACTTGGCAGTCTATGACTACACGCTCTAGTCCAAATTACTTGTGACAACTTTCTTAACACAAAACCACAACATCTGCAGGGAGGCAACGGCTCTGTCAGCTGGCTGGAGAGCGTGACTCTTGAATTTATCTAATATATTTTAATAAAGTTGCAATAAACCTTTAGTCCCCAGGATGACAAGGAACATTTTGCTGCCAGAAAATGTCATTATTTTATTTTTAACTCAATAGAGAAACGATAAAGTGTTTTTGTGGTGTAGATGTGCTCTCGCCAAGAGCTACTCCTGGACAGAGTGTATGCTCTAAGAAAACCTTCAGGGCAGGTCCTCAGGCCAACAGGGTCCTGGGTGGCTGGAGCTCTAGCCAGCCAAGAAATTAAATGCAGCCGGTTGGGTCCTTCTAGAAGCTTTGATTCTTTTTAATAAATTTATTTCACACTGGGAAGAAGAATCAGAATAAGAATGATGATTTTTCCTATTTGTTTACTCCTCTGTGGTTCACAGAATGCTTTATGCACCTGATCTCATTTGATCTTAGTATATCCCTGGGACATAGGTGAGCGAGGGGTTCATTCCTTCATCTGATGCTCATATTTCCTAAGTACCTACTCCATGCTAGGAACTGGGCTACTCACTAGAGAGTTGGGGGTGAGCAAGAGAGACACGGTCCCTGCTGTGCTATACATTTTAATTTGCCCTTTGGCTCTCCTCCCGCTCCCCCTCCAGCCTGCCCTGGCCCTGCATGCACTGCATCACCCAGGCTTCCTGCTCTCTCACATCCAGTTGGGCTTGACCTTAGAGGCTAATATGTTTATTGCACTAGTCTCCTCGCTGCTGGTCTGTGGTCTGGCAGGGTCTGAATTCCTCTGCCCAAGGGCATAGCCCCCGTTTCTCCTAGTGTAGCCTCAGCTCTCTCCAGTTTCTAGAAACCACTCTCGCCTCTTGCTTCTTCAGGCCTAGGAGAAGTAATGACCCCACACTCTTGCTACCCCTGGGATGCCTCAAACTCTTAAAAAATCAATTACCCCACTAGAATAGACCATCTGTTTCCTGCAGAGACTCTGACTGGTACACCTAGCTTCACGTAACATGTAGCCTGGTGGCCATTAACCAAATAATTGCACAAATAATTAATTGCAATTGTGATACGTGCCGCTAAAGATAGGTACAATGTTTTGCGAGAGTGTATAACAGGGCATCTGACTTACTCTGGAGAATGGTGAAGTTTGCGTTGAGACCAGAGGGATGAGGAGCAATTAGCCATGAGGATTTTAGGTTGGGTAGGAGGTGGGATGGTACTACGGGCAGAGGGGATAACATGTTTGAAGCCCCAAAGGCTAGAGGAAACTTTGTTCATTGGAACATTGGAAGAAAACTGGGAGGACACTAGGGAATGGAGCTTTTTTGAAAAAACATGATGTGATTATGGCTGAAAGCCCTGAGGATCAGCAGCGGGGGAGGGGAGGGGAGAGGAGGGGCAAGGAGTCTGACCTGGCCCAGAAACAGGGCTGAGAGTATGGTGAGCAGACGAGGCCCTAAGGACATGGACCATCAGGAGGAGGCATGGGCTCTCAGGGTCACGCAGCTGCGGGGTTGGCCCTGAGAGTCAGTGCCTCCTTAAACTTGGTATCCTACACACCTCACTTCTCCTAGTCATGGCCCCACAGAATTCTGAAAATGACATCAGAAAAGAGAGTGTCTGGAGGGTGCAGATGGGGACAAGAACCAAGAAAAGTGGTTTGAGCAGAGGGGCAAATCTGAGTGGGGGTAAACCAGAGGAAAAAACTCCCATGAAGTCATGGACAGTGCTACTTTTCTGCGATTGATAGGTGACAACACACGTGGAATATTGCCAACCAGGGAAGTTCATCTGAGCCTTTGGTGTCCAGAGTTTTTATTGGAGTCCCATCACATCCTGCCAGTGTGGCTGACCTTTGGAGGAGGAATTGACACCATGTGCCCAGATCTCTCCTTATCAATCACACTGTTAGACTGTTCTATGGCCAGAGCACCCAGGCAAACAAAGACACTCCCGACAAGCATGGTATTCCAAGTGCCTAGATGTCTCCTCTTAGCAGCTGAGGGCAAAGGCCAGACCTCACTTTGGGTAACAGTAACTCTTCCCTACACTTTGTGTGTAGCCACTGCGTATCTGTTGGTAGCTCTCCAGGCCCATGGGAAGCCTGACTTGGATAGTAGCTCACAGCCTGGCTGGCTTGCCTCAGCTTCTCAAAGGGTAGATGAAGGATCAAGGAATGTTTAATCCTATTTTCAAAAACATATCTATTGTTTTGTTTTATTATAAAATTAACAAATACACATAGTAAATTTTTCTAACAATACAGAAATGCATAATATAGAAAGTTCCCATCATATAACATAATCCAAAAATATACATATAAAACAGAAATTCCCCCATAATTCAAGAAATAACTGTTTCTAAAAATTTGGTCTCTATTTTCCCCCTTTTCTATGCATATTTTAACATATAAATATGTAATTACTTTTAACAAAAATGATATACTGTACAGAGTGCTCTGCAACTTGCTTTTCCCCCTTAACACTATCTCATAAATACAACATAGAAATGTCACCACATATAAATGAACCTCATTTTTTTCAACAGCTGAGTAGTATTCCAGTGTGCATGTACCACAATTTATTTAACCAATTGCTTATTGATAGGCATGCAGGTTATTGCCAATTTTTTTTCTATTGCAAACAGTGCTGCAGTGAACATCCTTGAACATATATAATTTGCCCCTGTGTCAATATTTCTGTAGGGTAAATTCTTAAAAGAGGAATTGGTGGATTAAAGGATATGTGTATTTTGCAATTTATTAGATCTTGCTAAATTGTACTCTGAAAAGCAGATTCAATTTACACTCATATTAGCAATGTATGAGAGTGCTGGATTCCTGTTACCCTTGCCAACAGATTGTTATTAATCCTTTTTATAAGTCCAGATATTTAAAGGGAAACCAACATTATGCTCTTTCCTTTCCTAGAGGGATGGCGGCCCACTTCCTTTTCAATGACACAGACTGGCCCCCACTGGGGGGACAGCTGTCCTTGCCCCATCCCCGACCTGCGAGGATTGGGTGGTGGGGAATGTGGGTAGCCCAGGAGAGCTGAACTCTGGAAGAAGGCAGTCAAGTGGGGACTTATTTAATATTTTGTTCATGTAGACATTTGATTTAGATTGAACGTTTGAAACTCCCCTGGGCTTGCCTAATGCCTCCATGATTTTTCTCTAGGTTAGATGTATTAGATTTCTATTGCTGTGTCACACATTACCACAAATTTAGCAGCTAAAAACAACATGAATTTATTATCTTACAGCTTCTCTAGGTCAGAAGTCCAGGATCAGCATAGGTAGGTTCTCTGTTGAGGGGCTCAGCAGGCTGCAATCAAAGTGTCAGCCAGGGTCACCATCCCAGCTGAGGCTCCGGCTCCTCTGCCAAGCTCGTTCAGGTTGTTGGCAGAATTCAGTTTCTCACAATCTTATGACTGACGTCCCCATTTTCTTGCTGGCTGGCAGATGGGGGTCACTCTCAGCTTCTAGAGGCCACCCCCACGTGCTAGCCAGTGGGCCTCTCATAACAGGGCAGCCTGTGTCTTCAAGGCCAGTGGGAGAATCTCTCTCCAGTCGGCTAGAAGAGTCTTATGTAAAGTGACAGTAATTGTGGAAGTAAGTATCTGATCACCATTGCCATATAATGTAACCTAATCACTAGAGTGACTATCCCAGAATATCACAGATTCCCAGATCCTGCTCACACTCAAGGGGAGGAGACTGTACACAGGGGAATTTGGGGGCCATCTTACATGTCCACGTACCACCTTAGCTAATAACGTGAATGGATTCTGTGTGTGCTGGGCTTCAGGGGCTGGGGCTCAGTGTAATCCCGGCTGTCCTCTCCTTTGGCAGGATAAATATAGCCCTCTTCTATTTTTGTCTTTTATGTCGTTACAGTGGAAAGTTTCTTATGGGCCATGCAAGAACACCATTTGAGGTGTCTGCTGATCCTCACCCACTTTTTCTGCTTTTTCTCCTCACTTAAAGTGATTATTCTACTGGAGTAGGTGTGAGATCTAAGATAGAACACTCGATTTGTTCCTCCCCAAAATTTGGCACTAGCATTGAGGACTTGCATTAGTTTTAGGTAGTTGGAGGTACCGAGGCTGGGAGCTTCCCAGGCTGGGATGGCTACTTTATGCCACACGCACACAGATGAAGGAATTCAACCAGGAGTGAAAAGAAAAAACAGAAGCCAATATGTAAAGAGAGGTGACAATAGAGCCACCAACTATTGTAGTTTGCCCAAAACACAGGACTTTCAGTGCTAAAATCAGAAAACCTCAGGCAAACTAGAATAAGTTGATCACCCAGAGTAAAGAAGAATGACCTGTGGCCCCCAAGAGGGACAGAGGAGTGTCCCTGAATCCTGCTTCCATTCTGCCTGGGGCTCCTGCGCTGACTCCAATCCCTTTTTGTTTAGACTGGTCTGGAATTGAACTTCCGGGAAGACCATATTCCCAGGCTCCCCAACGTTAGCGTGGCCCATGTGACCGGATCCCCCCCAAGGAGAACATGAGAAGATGGGAAGTGTCACTTCCGGTCCCAGGGGGTTGACACTCGGTGACTCAGCTCCACTCTCCCTCACCCGCGGCTGCACGGGAAGCACTCAGGGAGGGTGGGCTGAGGATGGAACAGCCCAGGTCCCAGATCCCAGCTGTAGGGAGCTGCTCCACCCTCAGGGGGCTTCTTGGGAGAGAGAAACTAAGCTTTTTGTATTTGGCCACTGAGATTTCAGGGTTTATTTGTAGAATAAAATAAACACAGTAAAATCTTCTAACACACTGAGTTTCTTGTACTCGCAACCAAAAAAACCAAAAACGTAACCAAGACAGCACAGGTGACAAGGAGTCTACTGAAAGCATTCTCCGTTTTGGAACACGTAGGAGGGTTATTGTTTGGTCACCTACAGAATGATCAGAGATGTTAACCAGTCCACACCCCAGGGCAGGATTCAGGACCCAGGTGCAGAGCTGGATGGGCGCGATCACAGCCCACTTTGCTGAGGCTTCTACCTCCCCTGAGAGCAGGCTCCTGCTCACCGGCAGGGTGACAGGGGTGCGGATCCAGGCAGGAAACGCCTGTGGCCAGAGCAGACCAGACAGCACAGGTGCCTCAACTGCACTGTGTCAAATGAAGAGACCAGAGTCAGGGATCTGAGCACAGAACCAGGCACAGGTGACGACCTGGGACAGCCCAACCCGGCAGCAGAATCCCTAGGTGCCAGCCCCCCATCACCACCTGCCAAGGGAAGGCGAGGTGGTTTCCAGACCATAATGCTTACAGCAGACAAATTCCTAGAAACTCAGCGGTGACCAAAACCAACTTGAGAATACATAGAAAATCTGAACAGACCTATAACAAATAAAGAGACTAAATCAGTCATACAAAAATCTTCTAACAAACGAAAGTCCATGACAAGACAGCTTCACTGATGAATTCTACCAAACACTTAAAGAACTAGCACCAATCCTTTTTAAACTCTCTAAAGCACGGAAGAAAAGAAACAGTTCCTAACTCACCCTGTAAGGCCAGTGTTACCCTGATACGAAGCCACACAAAGCCACTGGTGTGTCCCTGGCAGGGAGGCACACACCTACAGCCTGCTGCGGTGCCGGTGGACAGTTTCCAGCTGACCTGGTATGAAGTAGAGATGCTGGGCTGGAAGGGCCTCTGGGACAATCAGCTCTGGCCCTCCTGAGTCCCTGACCACATCCCTGCCTTTACTGCAGGATGTCTCCTCCTTGCTGCCTCTCCTGGCCACCCACGCCACCATCTCACCCGATTGGCAGGCAGGAGCCACTCCCTCCTGCTGCAGGTCCATCCTCCTACCCTCATCCAGGCCTTCCCACACTCCCCTGTGTGCACAGTCACCTGGGGTCCAGTTAACATGCAGACTCTGATTTAGTCGCTCTGGGCTGGGGTCCGAGAGTCAGCATTTCTGACACACCCTCCAGCGGTGCCTGTGCTTTTGCTCCTGGGGCAAGGTTTTTAGTGGGGAGGGTCTAGAGCACCCATCCCAAGAGCACGTTTGAGCCTAGTTCACACTGCTGCCTCAAG
>CM052441.1:88708911-88730185 GCA_028533085.1 Varecia variegata
AGCCCAGTGCACGCTGCTGCCCCAGGGAATCTGGAGCCCAGTGCACGCTGCTGCCCCAGGGAATCTGGAGCCCAGTGCACGCTGCTGCCCCAGGGAATCTGGAGCCCAGTGCACGCTGCTGCCCCAGGGAATCTGGAGCCCAGTGCACGCTGCTGCCCCAGGGAATCTGGGAAAGTCACGCCTAGGTGGATGGGGAGCCTGGAGAGCAGGACTTCAGCCTGCACCAGCGGAGAATCAGGAACCTGTCTGCCTTTAGGACAGAGAGGCCACTCACACCTGTGTAGCCACCCACTCATACATACCGCAACACCTGTCCCCAACACCTCCACACACACACACACACACACACACACGCAGAAGAATGGGGCCTGGTGACTCATAAAACCACACTGTTGATTGAGTATGAGGCACTCTCTAAATCAAAATGCTTCCAAACAGAAGACGGCGGCCTTTGGCCCAGGAAGGCTGGGACATGTGGTGGTTTGGGAGGGGCTGTGGGGCAGAGGCGGTGGAGGCAGCGCGGAGGAGACCCTGACGGCTCCAGGAGGAAGTAGGTAGAGGCGGGGAGGTGGGGGCAGAGGGGCTCTGGGAGGTGCTGGTGGCCGCCGAGGGCTGCTGCGACAGTGACTGCTGATGCACAGGGCTGCGACAGTCTGTGACGCACTTCCACATTTCCTCCTCTCAGGACGCACCATGAGCCTGACTTTACAGTGGAGGAAAACACGATGCTTGGTGCTGGGTGACTTGCTTCAGTGGCAGGAATCAGGAATCCAGTGGAGCCACCCAGAAACCACATCACTGTTGCCTGAGTTGGCTCAGAAGCTAGACAGGGGACACCGAGGATTCCTGTGTGTTGACGCTTCCCCTAGGAACAAGGAAGGGGACAGGAGTGTGAAAGGGTTGGTCATAGGGACGTCTGCTGAAACCGTGGTCCCTGGGGCCAGGGAGGAGCCATCCATCTCTCAGTGAGGAAGACGACTTTGGTAACAGGGAGACAAGAGGTCTCAGCACAACTGCAGCTCCAGCCCCTTCCAGGCAAGGGGCAGAACTGACTACAAACAGGTTTAAAAATACCACAGCCCCTACGCATGCACTCGGGAAGGATTATGACCCCACAGGCAATCAGAGGAGTCCACCCTGTCCCAGGGAACACGCCTACAGTATTAGGGGTGCTCCCAGTTCTCCCCTGGGCCCAGCACAGAAACATGTACACAGATGCATACACAATACATGCATAGACAGAAGAACACATGCATGCACACAGGTGCATACACACATACATATGTAGAAAGAAACACATAGTACACATACACACACATACACATATACACATGGCCACACACAGACACATCACACAGACATATGTAGACAGACAGGCACAGGCACACATATGTAGATAAACACACACATACAGAGACAATACATATACATAGATACACATACACACATGCACACTGTACACACATATACACACAACACATGAACAGAGACACAAACACATACAGACACACATGCACATACACATATATATACAGACACACAAGCACACACACAGAGACATACATGTACACATACACATATACACAATTACATGCGTATATACACCTGGACACAGACACATAAAAATATAGACACATACACATACACATGGACACACACATACACATATGTACATATACACACATACACACAGAGAGACATATACATATAGACACATACATACACATGGACACACATACATATACAGACATATATGCCCAGATACATGCACAATACACATACAGACACACACATACACATATACATATAGACATGAACACACAGACACACATATACATACAGATGCACACAGACCCTTATAGACACAGACACATACACATACAGACACACATACATACATATTTATACATGTACACATACACAAACACAAACAGGCATGCATACATACATACACTCATAAACACACAAATACATAGACACACACAGACACACACACCACACAACCTCCCCCCTATGCCCTGCATCCCTATTCTCCACGCCCTCCACCCCCAACAAACAGTGACCCACAGAAGAATAGTGGCCCACAAGACCATGGACACTGGTGGCAAACCAGTATCTCCCCTGAAAAGAGAAAGATAGAAACCTTTTGTTGTCCAATTTCCTTCCAGCCAAATCACACCATACAAGCGCTGGGCGTGGATCCCGAGCCCTGCACTTACTAGCTGTGTGTGTGCCATTGGGCGAGGCTTTGTGACCTCTCCGAGTGTCAGTTTCCTCATTGGAATATGCAGGATCGTCCCTGCAGAGCAGATATAAGGCTTAGCAGAAGTAACACAAAGGAAAGGGCCCAGGAAACTGTAAAGTATGGTACAGTAATCCCACGGAAAGCCAACAAACAGCAATGACTGCAAGGATGTGTTGCAGACGTCATTGATGGCGACATGCACCAGAATCCTGGGACATATGTGGTGCTCGCATGGCTGTGCTTGTTCATGGACCCTTCTTAGAAGACTGCCCCCTTCCTGCATCCCAGCCTGGCCCCTTGACAGGGAGGAGCGTGTAATCCCCACTCCGCCGCGCCCCTCCTCGCTGCAGCTTCCCTCCCAGGGGCAAGCATCGGGCAGGTGTTGTCACTCTGCTCTCAGATAATTATATGTTTATCTCCTTGGCCAGGATGCCTGGTGTCTTCAACCCGTGTGGCTCCACTCTCAGCCTCCCAGACTGCCTGCCCACTTTAGGATACAGCCTGTTAAGTTGTTCCCAAGGTCCCAGGGGTGCTGTTCTGAGAAAGGGACAACAGAGAGCTAACATGAATCCTGAGTAGTGCTTGCAGGCTGACCGTGAACTCACTTGCTTATTCACTCGGCAACCGTTCATTGAGCACCTGCTACGTGCCAAGCTCTGTGCTGGGCTCAGGGTGCTGAGGTGGAAAGACACCATCCTGGCTCTCAAGCAGTGCCCAGGCTGGAGGAGGAGGCAGATGTAGAGCAGGTGCTGGTGCTATAGCAAGTGCAGAAGTGTCTGAGTGAGCGACAGCATCACCACGGGGGCTTCACGGAGGAAGCAATGCTGGAGCCAAGATGTGAAAGGTGAGTAGGACTTTGTCAGCCACAGAGGGATTCTGGGGGCAAGGAGGGGCTTCCAGGCCAAAGGAACAGCTTGCGTGTGCAGGGGCAAGGGCGTGTGAGGGAACAGCAGGAAGCTTGGTGTGGCTGGAGCACCATGTCCAAGGTGGGCACAGATGTTCTAATGCTCATGTGGCCAATTGTCTCACATGTGTCTGTCCTGTTCCCCAACTGGCCTGTAAATTCCTTGAGGGGAGAGACCACCTATTTTGATTAAATTCCATGTGATTTGATAAGCATTTACTGAGAAGATGTGCTATACAGGGCACTGTGTTGTTTCCTAAGGAAAGGTCAAAGATGAGGTCAAGAGTGAGTTCCTGCCCTAAAGGGGTTCCCAGTGTGGGGAGGGAGACTGGCAACCCACCCAGAACCACAGGCGAGGCAGGACGCACTGAGCTGGGGTGCAGGAGCCGGGGTGGAGACGTGGGGGGTCTGGTGAGTCTGAGGGTGGGATGGGAAAGAGACTGATGCCATGCAGGAGGGATGAGGGAAAGTTTATGGAGGAGGTGGTGTTGAGCTAGCTCTTAAATGTCAGTGGGAGAAATGGTGGGAAGTTTATCTTTACAAGCGGAAGGGTTGGCATATGGGAAGTCGCAAGGTTTGAAAAATGCAGGTCAGTTCTGCAATAACAATGACACTCCTGTAGCCGTGATGTTAGGAAAAAGGGTTGTGAGCATGTGTGTGCGTGTAGGGTGGGGAGGGAGTTAGGAAGTAACCAACAACAGCTACCCCTATGTAACATTTACTATGGGCTGGTCTCCTACACATTACATATGCTTGCATAGTGTGTGTGTGTAAGACATACACATACACACACACGTATAGTCTTTATAGCACCAAGAAGTAAATTCTATTATATTCCTCAAGGAATTTGAGGCACAGAGACACAAAATAAGTTCCCTAGGCCACACAGCTAGTGAGCAGCAGAGCAAGGATTTGAACTCAGTCAGTCTAGCTCCAGAGTCTGCTCTGAGCAGCACACTTCCCAGACGGTGATGTGGCAGGTACTGCTGAGTGCCCGCCCCCTGCCATTCCTTCCCCTCCTCTTGCTGGCAGAGCCCTGAGCGTGTCTGGGTGTCTACTCCTTCCCACAGGACTCCAGGGGAAACCTCAGTCCATTTGAACTAGTTCTGGTGCCCTACTGCCCTTGCCAGTCATTGGTTTAGAAAGGGGCACATGACCTAATCCTGGCCAATGAGAGGAGAGAATTCTGCCAGGAAACCTGGGGAAAAGGTTCTTCACTAACAAAGAGACAATGAAGAAGAAATGGCTTATCTTCTCTGGTGTGACATGATCACGTCTAGAAGCGACCCCTGGAACTGCAGCTGTGTCAGGAGGGAGCTGCACCGACACGCTGGAGAGACAGAGAACCTGGGGCAACACATTGAGCACTGAGTGCACCGGCCTTGGCAGTCCCCTGCTTTGGGCATCCTGTGGGGTGAGGTCGCTGACCTTCCTGGTTGAAGCCGGCTGGGTGAGGGTGTCTGTTACCCACAGCCCAAAGCGCCGTCTGGTGCTTAGGGGGAGAGGCCAGAGGGGGCTTCCTCACAGTCTAGCATGGTGCCTTGTCCCCAGGGAGCAGCAACTGGGGAGGAAGGAATCTTCAGGGTCCCCTCAAATCGTAGATCACAGAAAGGGCTCACCACCCCACGGCAAAAGCCAGTGACTGAGGGGTTGGGGGAGCGGAGCGGAGAGTCAGCAGTCCTGAGCTCTAGAGGTAGCTTTGCCCTCAACTTGCTGTGTGACCTTGGGGGAGTCATGTCCTTCTCTGAGTCTTAGCTTCATTCTCTGTCGCGGGAGCAGGTGGGACCCAGGGGTGGGGAACCTCGACCGAATCCCTTTATTAAAAGTCACTAGACATTCTTTTAGGGCCCTTCCAGTTCTTTGATTCCCTAATGAATTGTCACCTATCTAAACCCATTAAAGCTGCTTTACTAAAACAATAAATAAATAAAGTGGGGGACGGACACGGTAGTGGCTGAAGTTGGGGGTGGTGGATGAGCAATTTATTCCACTGATTGCCTTCATGTCATCAAGACTGGCTGAGGAAAATGTTTTCTCTACAGAAGTGGAGCAGAAGGGTTTGAAATTGTCCCATTTTCACAGAAAACCGGGAGGGGGGTGATGAGGAGATGGTGGAATTTGAGGCGACTTCTCACCGTGCTTGCGTGGGGAATCAGCTCTGAGGACCCCATGGAGAGAAGAATGTTCCTTTCATTGTGGGGCAGGGGTAGGAGGGGGGAGGGCAGACACCCGGGAGCCAGCTGCTGTGGCTCTCCGGTCCCTCCGGCTCATGCATCCTGGAGTCGGAGCAGCATCACTAAGTCTATGCAGCCAGGAATGCCGGATTGCTTTAGGCTCTGACATCTGCCTCACATGCATTTCCAAAGCAAGCACTAGGCGACATTTTAAGATATGAAACATTTCTTCAGAGGTCCTTTCTGATCTCTCTTTTGTCCCCCTGCCCTTACCTACCTCTTGGACTCAGTTTACTGATATTGCTTTTGGATGCTGGGCGCACCCCTCACCCAGTCCCGCCCTGCCACTGTACCCTGGACATTCCACCCAGGACTGTCCTTCCTGAAAACCCTCTGAAATGGCCTTTTCCAATGTTAAATCCCATGCCACCTACACCTTTGTTTTCCAAGCAGAGTGGTATCAGATAAGTGGCAGAAAGGTAATCTGACAACGAATTCACACTGAATTATGAGCAACTGCCAGCTTTGTGCTAAAACTACCTTTTTCTTTTGCTTGCTTTCTCTCTTTCTCATCTTTCTTTTTCTTTCTTTCCCTTCCTTCCTTCCTTCCTTCCTTCCTTCCTTCCTTCCTTCCTTCCTTCCTTCCTTTTTTCTTTCTTTTCTTTCCCTCTTCCTCCCTTCCACCTCTCCTCTCCTTTCCAAGAGAAAGTCTGCTAAATTGAATTAATCTCTAATTGTCAAAACTGTTGGGCACCATAACCAAAGTGAAAAGGCCATTTTCTGTTACAGTAAAAAAAACGTCAGAGGAGGGAGGCGTTGGAACACACATTCAGCTTTCTTTTGTATGTGCCTGGTTTTTGTTAACTTCCTACACAGTCAGCATATAAACCCGGCTTCCAGAAGCTACAGGCCCAATGTGCTTGACCTGAGAGTGTTAAAAATATCCTAAAGTTTGACATTCACACTGGTCTGGAGCTGGAGGACAGTGGGATCGGGCGACTGTGATAGTCTCTGTGTCATGAGGGATGAAGGGATGAAAACACGGGACCCAGCTTGTCCAGGCTGTTGGTGGGGTTTGGATCAGCCAGCCACTATCCATTAATCCTCTCGAACAAATCAGTGCGGTAGGCACTATTATTATCCCCATTTTACAGATGAGAAAACTGAACCTCAGAGAGTTAAGAACCATCTCAGGGTCACATAGCAGCAGAGCCAGGTTTTGACACCAGGCAGAACTGCTCTAGAGCCTGTCATGCTTGTGACTCTGCAGACACTTGAAACCTACAATGTGGGCAGGATTTGCCCCTCACTTCCTTACCCTGTGCTGGCTCATGGTGGCTTAGGGTCCTGCCTTTGTCTAAACCTTTTCCTACGCTCCCGTCACAATGGCCTATCGCATGCTCTAGCCATCCTGTCTTGTGAAATGAAAGTGTAATGAGCCAATATCAAGGTACAAAAGGTGAGTGTTGAACTTCAGTTATTGAATAAACACTTTCTGCTTGCTTGCTCCCTGTCTAGATACTGTGCAGGGTAAAAAGATCAGCGGCATAAGATTCCCCCTCAAGGAGCTCACAGTCAAGTTCAAATCATGAATGTAAATAACTATAATATGATGCTGAATAGAAAGGGATGTCAGTCAAAAGATAGATTTAAAAAATAAAGAAACATACCCCCATAATAAGCTGAGATAAAAAAAAAATACAGAAAAGGAAGAGATTGCAGCCTGGGGGTCTGCTCTGGAGGGGATGATGTAGCTTTGAGCTTGACTTTGAAGACAGAGCTGAGGGATGAGCTGTCCCACAGGCAGAACAGCAAAGTCCTAGAGATGGAAAGGCACGGAAAGATTTGATGCCCCTGTTAGGTCGGGGCAATGGGAATAGGAGGCAGAGCAGCTGGCAGGGAGTATGCGTTGGGTTTTGCCAAAACCAGCATTTGGCTGCAGACTACAGAGGGCTGGCATTCACCCTCTGGGTGCCATATGCAAAATCGTGCAGCGATGTTCTGACAACAGCACTTTAGATCATTGATTCTCAAACTGAGTTACCCAACTACCCAGGTGCAGGGGTACCCAGCAAAGTGCTGGGAGGACCAAAGCCACAGGGTGATCACTGTGCATCTTCTTGAAGCAACATTTGTATTTGATAGACAGTACTTCAAAACGTTGCTTTCCTGTGAAAACAAATATGGATAAATTATGGCATAAAGTATAATTTGCTATCATTTTTCAGCAAAAGCAAGAGTCTTTACATGGATCATTTTGGGCTGCACTCTGAAGGAAGTGACAGTCAAAATATTTAACAATCAGTATGAGCAGCAACAAATCAGAACTGGAGTAGGGTCTTGGAGGACCCCTGCAACACCAGGGGTTAACCCTTTAGTTGCTGCAGCCCTAAGGGAAGGGGTGGGGCAGCAGCAAGGGGAGGTCCTGGGGGCGCTCAGGACAGCATTCATTTGCCAACTGGTAGGGAAATGTTTCAGTAATTTAACAACCAGCTGGGTATCTGCCCTGGCCAGCCTCCCAGAAGCCCCAGGGAACCCACTGGCTTTCATCTTCCATTAAGTAAATGTTGAGGGAAAGTTGGGGGAATGCTGCTTTGACTTCAGAGGTGACTTCATGTGTGAGGGAGATTTTTCAGGGTATAGCAGGGCCCAAGTCACAATGTCCAGGTGGCCATCTCCTGTCCCCTTGCTGATGGCTTGGCCCACCTGGCCCACCCAGTACTAATAGGGCCAAGTGAGTTCCATCTCCGAACAGCGGCCCCACGACACAACTCTCCTGTGAGAGAGAGCTTTGCCCACTCCGTAGGCTCACCCAATTTCACCTATAAGTATTTTTTTCACAAGTGCTTTGAAGGAAAAAAAAATCCATGCAGACTCTTAGCAATACATCAAGGATACTTGAATGCATTTGAAATATAATGAGCATGCAGCCATAAAAGACATGCCTCATAAGAATCTTCTGAAAGAAGAAATAAAACAAATGATCCTGCCTTTGTATCTTTCCTCTCTCAAGCAGCAATATGTCCCCTGGTGTTCTCCCCAAATCACAAACTCAGGTATAAATTACAACTGGTGATCAGGCTCTTGCGTAGGAAGTGCTGTTATTCATGTGGAGCAGATAGACCTTCCACCTTTGTCCTGGCTACTTCATGCGGTGTCCCCTCCCCAGGCTTGGCGGGCAGAGACACTGACCCTTTGCAGCTGGCACAACCCTCTTCCCAAGATAAAGCCGGAGCTGCTGCACAGTCCTCTAGCCCGACCCATGGCCAGAGTTGGCCATGTGACCCAATTCCAGCCAGTGAAATATAAGGGACAGTCTGCTGAGGCTTCTGGGAAGCAGTTTGCTCTCTCCTAAAAAGGGGCAGATGGAGAGAGGGCGCTTTTGCCTGCCCCCTTCTTCACTGCTTCAGACACTCACGTGACTAAGAATGGTGCCAGGATCTGTGGAAGCCATCGCGAGAGCAGAGTGGAGACATGGGGACACACTGAAGGTGGCAGAATCAGTGGGTGGAGAGGGCCTGGGTCCTTCTTAACGTGAATGAGCTGATACCCTAGAAACCACTGACCTCTGCAAGCTTTATCGCAAGAGAAGGAAACTCCTGTTTTACTCCACTTTCATTCAAGAGCTCCTACTTCCAGCACAAGTATCCTGTGTCAGCCAGGGGAAGCCAGACTTCCCTGCTGTTACATGTTTACACATCTCAGGGGTTTAGCACAAAAGGTTTGTTTCTCATTCCCTTAAAGGCCATGGAGAGTTGGACACCCCTCCTCCACCTGTGATTATGTCAATGTGGCCTCCAAGGTCACTGGGTGGGGGAAGACAGAACTGTGGGGTTGCACGAGCTGTGTCCAAGGCCAGGCCTGGCAAGTGGCTGACGTCACTGCTGCCCACGTCCCAGGGGCCAGGCCCCACTTGACCTCACGGGGGCCTGAGAAATGAGCTCTCCCAGTGGGCACTTACAGCATTGTCTCTGTCACACTTCCTTTTTTTTCTTTTTCTTTTTGAGAGAGGGTTTTGCTCTGTCACCCAGGGTAGAGTGCAGTGGCGTCATCACAGCTCACTGCAACCTCAAACTCCTAGCCCCTAGTGATTCTCCTGCCTCATCCTCCTCAGTAGCTGCACTCTGCTAATTTTTTTTTTTTTTAAGAGATGGAGTCTCACTATATTGTCCAGGCTGGTCTTGAACTCCTGACCTCAAGTGACCCTCCTGCCTCAGCCTTCCAAAGTGTTGGGATTACAGGTGTGAGCCACCACACCCAGCATCTGCCACACTTCCTAATTGGTACACTACCTTGTCTATCTTTCTTCCATCAGAAAGTCTTTCACTTTTCAACAAATATTTATTGAACTTACCTGTGCCAGGTTAGCTGCAGGGCATGTAAAAGGCGAGACGTGGCTGTCTTACACACGATTGCATCCCCAGTCCTCAGAGCATCCGGCACGCGGGAGACACTAACGAAATTATTAATACTAAATAAGGATATAATATATAATATTAAAATATGTACATGTATTTTGTAATCCATGCATCATAACTACCCTCAACAAGCTTCGTGTCCAGCTGGGGTCAGATGACAGACACCGGAGTACAACGTGGCACCTCCCACGGAGGCGGAGTGCATGGTGGGGCGGGGGAGGCTCAGAGGCACAAAGACTAGCTTGGCCTGGAGAAATCAGGGAAGGCTTTGGAGAGGAGATAGGAAGTGGCTAGGGTCTGGAAGGATGGAGAACCTTCCAAGCAGAGAAAGAGAGTGCAGTAGGAAGACTGGGACCCCCAAAGAGCACATGTAAGTGCAGGGCATTATGCCAAGGCCTGGCCAGAGGGCAGAGCCAAGAGCGCCTCTGTGTGTCTGCAGGGCAGGGGAGGGGGCAGCTTTGGGGACTGGGGCAGAGGCTCCAAGGCTCTAAGGCAGGCTCTAAGGTTCTCCATCCTGGCTCTGCACTGGAATCACTCGGGTAGCTTTGAACAAAATACCAACGCTCAGGCTCCACGCTGAACTCATGACATGAGGTTCTTTGGGTTGGGCCTGGCATAAATACTTTAAAAAGTCCCCCCATGTTATTCTAATAGGCAGCCGGTCTGAGCACGACTAATGCAGAGGTAGGTCAGGGACAGATTGTGACGAATCTTGCTCGTCTGGCTCAGAAATTGCAGTGGAGCCCTGCAGAAACGTGCCTCTGCGTCTCCCTCACTGCTCTCAGACTCCTGAAAAGGAAGCCCTTTAGGACCAGGCTGGGGGAGAAGACAGTTGCCAAAATGTTTCTTTGTCATTATTTTTTTCCTTTGCTGGTTGCTCCTTGCCTGCCTGGGCAGTCTTCCTTCTCCCCTACCCGTGGCACCCGAGGGTCTGGAGAACAGCTGTGCTGACAGGTGGCAGCAAATTTCCCGGCCTCTGAGGCTCCCGAGACAGAGGCAGGGCAGATGCCAACCTCCATCCTGATCAGCTACCGGGTATAGGGAGGCCCAGCTGCACCCAGAGCTTCTGGCTCCCAGGCCTCACTCAGTGTACAAACAACCCTGTCTTCCGTGCGATGCATCCTGCGTCTTACATCTCTGTAGGACTCTGACCAATACTGCATATTCTGGGCTTGGAGATTTACCCACCAGATATTGCAGGTTCTCTCATTGGTGGTACCCTCCTCGTTAGACGCTGCCACTGCAGGGCAACACGCGCTTCCCCTTCTGCGGCAGGTTCCCGGGCTGTCTGCCTCCTCTCATCAGCCGAACGTGCACACGCGTTTTACTACCGGCCACAGTGAATCTTCTGCAGGCCCGGTCGCAGAGGGCATTCTAAAGCCAAGGAGGAGTTTCGTTTGCATCTGCCGTCCAGTGTGTCAAACGGCAGCATCCCAGCACCCCGAGGCCGCCTCCGAAATTCAGTCACTGGTCCTACTCGTTGCAGGGCAGACATGAGGCGTTAGCTCCGAGGCACTGCCACTGGGTCTGCCCTTTGGGCTTGCACTTTTCGCAGCCTGGATTTCCAGTTTTTGAATGGTCTTTGTTCCTGTACTCATTTATTCATTCATGCGTTCACTCGGCAAATATACTGATTGTCTACCTACTGTGTGTCTGCCCATTGCTATGAGCTGGGCATGCAGAGGCGAGTGGGGCTTCGACTCACAGAGTTCCAGTCCAGAAGGAGCTATGGCCCACGTGGGACCAGCCCAGGAGAAAGAGTGGGGAGAGTTCCAGACTGAGCTAGCATGTGACCAGCGTGTGGTTCCCTTGCCTCCTGGGTGAGGGTCATCCTGAGTGGAAACTAGCCAGTGGTTTTTCAAACTGGGTTCTTCAGGGCCTCTGCATCCACCGCAGAGGACAAGGGGCTGTGGTGTGAGTGGGCTCTGGTCTCCCCCTCCCTCTTCAACTATGGCAGGTTCTTTTGTATCTATCTTATATGCTGGAGTTCTGTGTAAGAGCTTGTGATGGTTAATTTTATGGGTCAACTTGGCTGGGCCATGGTCCCCAGATATTCGGTCAAACATTCATCTGAATGTTTCTATGAGGGTACTTTTTTGGATAAGATTAGCATTTAAATTGGTGGACTTTGAATAAAGCTGGTTGCTCTCCTAATGTGGGTGGGCCTCATCTAATTAGTTGAAGGTCTTAAGAGCGCAAACACTGACTTCCCCCAGGCAAGAAGGAATTCAGCCAGCAGACTAACTGCAACATCGTCACCTCCCTGCGTCTGCAGCCTGACAGTCTACCCCGTGGATGTTGGACTTGCCAACCTTCACAACTGTGTGAGTCAATTCCTTAAAATAAATCTCTTTTTAGATATATACAACCTATTGGTTCTGTTTTTCCGGAGAACTCTGATTTCATCTGAGAAAGTTTCACCCAACTAAACGGAACTTTACAAACCACCAGGCTAGAAGATCCTCAGGTCCTTTCCAGTTGCACTAGGTTTTAGTTTTTAGTTGTGATGCTCGGTGTTTTTGTCTTGACTTTAAGTCATTGCCTTGCCGCAAGCACTGGCTTCTCCACTCTCCCTCTGACCTTTGTGCCACTCTAACTTCTGGACGCAGCCCCCCTCACCCCCGCCCTGCCTGGGTTCCAGTCATCTGCCTGGTTTGGGACTTGGTTGTCTGGGTCCTGGCTTAATAGCAGTTGCAATTTAAATGTGTCTAGTGATTTGGTGTTTTCAAAATGTGCTGCATTTTTGTACATTATCTCTATTTAAGTTTCATAATACCCATTTTACAGATGAGGATGTTGAGGTTAGGATGGTTTAAATGACTTGCTCAAGGTCACACAATTAGTAATTGGCAGACCCAAGAATTGAATGTCTTTGGACTCAAAAATCCCTGAAGTTTCCCTCTACGCCATGCTGTCAGACCATTTAATCTGTTGCATGGGAGATCTCCAGCCATTTAATATTCCTCCAGTGGAGGGGACCTGGAGACCCCACCCCCAGGAGGAGGCTATCCTGCTCCCTGATTTCCAGAATGAGCAGGCGGAAGGACCCCTGCAGTCCTGAAAGGTGACCTCAGATGAACCACAGCAGCTGCTCATCAAGCAGACACCCTTGGAGTTGGCTGGGTTTCTGTGCTCTTGCTGGCAGAGTGTCCGTGATTCATGGCAATGTGAGGACTTTACGAGCCTGTGATAAAACAGTAATCATCAGCTGTGGGGTTGACATAAGATTATGGAGCTGTGCAGTTGAATTGAGTTACTGCTCTTTCCCGGGGCTGTTCCTGGGACCAAAGGCAGTGTTGCCCTAGCGAGCTGTCACTGGGTGTGGGGTTCAGGGTGCAATCTCACCAAGACGCCATTCCTGGGATGGGGCCTTGCAGGGGTCGGGGGATGACGTGCTCCTGCCTCTGAGCGGGAACCTCAGGGGCCATGTTGCTGCCATGTGTGCATGAGTGTGTATGGGGGACTTCCCTTCCTCTCACATGCCACATCCAATCTGTCCCCTCACCCCTTCACTGCTACCCCTTGGGTCCAAGCTGGTCCATCACACGTCTGCTTCTCCGCAGTAGCCGCCTATCGGGCTCCCTGCTTCCCCCTTGCCCTCTACCCCACAGCCCATTCTCAGCACAACAGCAAGAGTGATCCTGTTCAAAGTTGTCCCTTTTCTGCTCAAAACCCTGCCATGGCTCCGCATTTCCAGCAGAGTGAAAGCCAAAGCATGTGTGGCATCCCACGGGCCCTCCCCGGTAGGCCTCCCTGTCACCTCCTGGCCCTCTTCTCCTGGCACCTTCCCCTCCACTCACTCTGCCCCTGCCATGGGCCTCCCCACTGTTCTTCAGACACATCGAGCTCATCCCACCTCTCTCAGGGCTTCGCACAGGCTGTTCCCTCTGCTTGAAATGCTCTTCCACAAGATTTCCACGTCACTTGTCCTTCACCTTCGGTGCTCAGTGGGGCTGACTCTGCCCACCCTGTTTAAAATTGTGATGCACCCTCCACTACACCAAACTCCCTTTTGTGCTCTTCTTGTTCTCTTTAGCCATGGTTCTTTTCAGTTTCTAACACATTGCAAAACATACTTATTTATTGTATTAAGTATTATCCATCTCCCCTAATAGGATGTAAACTCCAAGAAAGCAGGAATTGTATTTATTTTGTCACTGATGCATATCAAGTATATAGTAGGTGCTCACCTAATGTTTGTGGAATGAATAAACAGGGGTTGTGTGTTTCCACTGGACCAGGACTCTTTGAGGACCAGAACCACATGTGTCCATTAGGTTAAATTTCTGCTAAGGCAGAGACAGTGCCTTCCCCCTCAGGGAGATTTCAGGAGTGGGGTCCCCTGACTCGATTATACTATGTCCTTTGGCCCTGCCCTGGACCAGAGACTTTGCAAACTGCAGCCCGAGAGTGGGGTGAAATTAGGCAGGAATTCTCACAGGGGTCCAGCCGTGACAACCGTGTCCCTGCATGCTTCCCCTCGTAGAGTCGACGCTGCCCACCAGTCTGGGGACCTACTGTGCTGAGGGTGTGGCTCAGGTGCAGCAGTTCTACAGCCTGGACACCTGCTTAGTTTCTTTGCCCTGGTTTTATGTGGCCCTGTCTAGCATCCACACATCCTGGGGAAGTCTTTCTCTACCAGCCAATGGCGGGGGACTCAAACTCCAGCTGACCCTGTTCCCACTGCCCCACCTCCTCCCCAAGCCTGCTGCGTCCCACCTCCTTCTACTCTGTTCACCAACAGGGTATCTGCCTCATGTGACCAACTCCCAGACACTGCCTGGAAATCACTTAATTTCAGAATTGATGTCCTCACTTGCCTCATCCTTGCCAGCCCCTGGCACCAAATCTGTCTGAACCAAGGGCGGCTACGTGGCATGGTAGAGACAGAGAGAGAGCACTGATGTCACAGCTTTGAAGACGCACCCCCCAGATCTCTGGCTGTGGGAGCGTGACTGCCCTGCAGCTCCAGACGCAGGGCTCTGAAGTCTCCCACTGCCACTGTGCTCCCAGCCAGCACCTGGGCATGGCACAGCTGCTGAGACAGGCCCACTGCTGAGACACGGGGCCCCTCTGACGGGCCAGTTTGGCTCCAGGATTCTGACGATCTTGATGAACTCGCTCACAACTGGCTCTGCAGTCTATGATGCTTCTTCCTTCTCTCCAGGGTCAGACCTACAGCCCAGTCTGACAGCTCTCCCAGCCTCCCCGGCTCCCACCACGCATTTCCCCTCACAGGTGTTGCCCCTCATAAACCTCGTGCATGTCTAGTCCTACCCAGGAGTGTGGCTCTTGGAGACCCAGACTAACACTCCCACCTTGGGAGCCAGGCAGCCTGGTTTCAAGCTGTGACTTCTCGGAGCTGCAGGTTTTGCCTCTGTAAATCAGAGCAAATAACCCCTATCCCGTGTGCCAATGGGGGAGGTAAATGTGTG
Organism: Varecia variegata; assembly: GCA_028533085.1. NCBI lineage: Eukaryota > Metazoa > Chordata > Mammalia > Primates > Lemuridae > Varecia > Varecia variegata. Next base: position 88,724,088 of record CM052441.1, read on the forward strand.
CTTGTAAGCGGCCTGGCTCACTGATGCTTTCACTCCTAAGCTGGCTTTGTGCTCACTACCTCGCCTGAGCTGACTCCACCTGTCCCCGATTTGGGTTGACCCTGGTGACCTGCCCAGTCCCTTCTGCTCTCACCCCCTGAGCTGCTGCCACCACCAGTCTCAGCCGCCCTGGGCCAGGCCCTGCGGGATCTCAGGCAGGCAGGCCCTGAGGATGCCTCTGGGCTCCTCCAGGGCCCGAGCTCTCTGGGCGTGTGGGGTCCCACTCAGGACGCTGCTCACCAGCCTCCGCTGCTGAAGCACAAGTGACACATTTGCCCACATTCCTGCCCCACCGCATCCCACTAATGGGTGTTTTAGAGGAGCTTTTCCACTCGAAGACTTTTTTTCAATCCTAAAAGGGAAATTACTTGCTTAATTTAATTTGTTTAATATTCCTGTTAAAAATGAGCTTCAATTAAGATACCCAGAAAAAATCATAATGTTCATTTAACAGCAGAATGGAATTTGAGTCCCATAAATGCATTTTTTTCTCTTTTCTGTTTTTTCTTTTTTTAACGCAAATCCGGCTAAGTGAATTACTGATCTTTATTAGATGCTTTAATTACAGGTTGTTAATGGAAATATTACTGAAATTAAACTCAGATGTGTTAACTGAGGAAAAAGCTTTATATGTCACTAAAATAACCAAATTTCAAGACTTTGTCGATATGGTCAATTGAAAAAGCACCTGGGAAATTAGTCTCTTAATTGTGATATAGTGTTGGACTTTTTGCATGGGGCTGGTGCCTCTGAGGCTTGTGGTGGACAGACAGCACTGTCCTAAGACAGAGGCTTCACACCTGCGGGCCCAGTCCCACGTACGTGTGTGCAGACTCTGTGCAAAGGCCCAAATCTCCAGGATCAACTAATTCTGCGAATGGCTCAATGAACCCTTGACACATAATGGCACAGATGCAACCCAAACACACACACACACACACACACACACACACTGTGCAAACTCTGCCGACTCCATAATGCTCTATGGACATTCAGAATCTTTGCATGCATTTATTCATCAAAACCTCCCTGCACTTCCTCTCCTTGTACACACACAGACATGCCACATAACAAGAGCCGGCTTTGAGGAAACAGGCTAGGCACTCTTAGGAGGTTGCTTGCTGTTCCAGAATGCCCACTTCCCGAAGGATTGATGGTTGTGGTGGTGTGTGTGTCAGGGGGTGTATTCCTTAGCTAGTCTCCTTCCCTTTGGAAGACTTTTTGCAGTGGTACTTCTCAGGCAGTTGTTTAAGAAACAATGATTTTACTCCAGGGTGAGACAGTCCTGGGGGAAGGGCCAGGCACTATATGCTATTGAGTATCATGTTGTAAGCCAGCTTGACTCACTTGACATGAATCTGGGTCTCTACGCACACTGAAGGTGGTCAGCTCATTCTTCATCCTGTCCCTGGGGGCTAATCTGTCCTTTCAAACTATAGGTATGACTTCAGAATTTTGAAAGACAACTACCCTCTACAGGGCTGCCTGGGCTGGCTGTTACCGGGGATGCTAGCAAGATGAGGTTTCCAAGCCACAGGCCTGGGCCAGCATTCCTGCATCCCCGCTTCCCATCAGGGTGACCCTGGGAGGACTGCCAGCCTCTCTACAGCAGTTTGCTCAGCTGTTCAATGGGGATAATTACAGCTCTGCGCCTCTTGTAGTTCTCGCCTTCAGCTCATGAACCTGCTCCGTGCTTGCTTCTCCTAAAAATATCCCGTTTTGACCCCGTGCTCTACTCTCTTTCTTTCCTTCTCCTCTTTCTCTTAAAAGCTTAGTCTACCCTCCTGTGCCCATGTCCTCCCATCCCATTCAGGCCTCACATCAGTCAGGGTTCTAGGGGCAAGCGACAGAACCTACTCCAGTTAATATAAGCAGAAAGGAAATTAATGAAAGGATCCCAGGGACCTTGCAGAAACTCTGGGAAGGCCAGAGACACCTTGGAGTCTGCGCACAGGGAGTGGTGCCCAAGCCTACCCCTGGTCTCCCACACTGGAGGCTCTACTGATCTTGGCTACAGAGCCCAGAGCTGTGGCCGGCACCACTGATGGTGGCATTCAGGATGCCAACGAGTCTGGAGCTGCTCACCCCAAAGCCCACAGCTCCCTGCCACCCTCACCAGAACACGGACTCCCCCAGCACCTGTCACCTTGCTCTCTTCCAAATCCAAGCTTCTCATTGGTGGGGCTGATTGGTGGAGCCCAGGTCACATGACTGTCCCAGCTGCAAGGGAGGTTGAGAAAGAGGAATTTTTTCCCTGGGAAGAGAGACTTATGTGTGGGAAATTTACCATGCACAGGAAGGATGTTCAGGGGATGCTGAGAGATGTGACAAGCATTTGTTGCACATGCCACCCACTGCCCCCAGGCATCTAGCCTTCCCTACCGCTCCACTGAGGCACACTGAGTGTCTTCTCTTTGTCCCTCTGTGTCCACCCTCCACCCTCTTGCACCCTGCAGTCTCCTCCCAGAGGCTGACCTGGAGGACATACTTTACTTGTTGCCTCACTTGCCTTTTGGCTCCTTCTTGGGTGTGGCCAATAGGGAGTGCTGGCTGGTGACTGGAAGGAGGAGGCTGAAGTCAGGGAATTCACCTGCCCAGCCCCCGACCCCTGGGGTCTCGCCAGCCCTGCCAGGCAGTCTCTCCACTCAGCTCTCCCTGTCTCTGGCCAGGGTGGTACCTGCTCATGCTGTCCCTCTGGGACCTCTCCCCAGGCAGTCTTGCACCCTGCAGTCTCCTCCCAGAGGCTGACCTGGAGGACATACTTTACTTGTTGCCTCACTTGCCTTTTGGCTCCCTCTTGGGTGTGGCACTCTCCTTGAGGCTTTCCCTACACACACCATGCCCCACTGTTACCAAGACTCCCTTTATTAAACTCTGCAGAAATGACCCAATTTACGGATGCTATCTCCTGCCAGGACCCTGATAAGACAGCTATAGTGGCCTCTACTTTCCCAAAGCTAGTGCATACTTTTCAGTCTTGATCTTCCTCTACCTCTTGGCTGCATTTGACCTTGGGGCTGCTCCCTCCTTGATACCCTATGCTCCCTTGGCGTTTAACTCTCTGGCTGTTTCTCTTAGTCTCCTTCATGGATGTTCCTTCCTCTGTCTACTTTCTGATCATGGCTGTTCCCTGGGGTCCATCTGTGGATTTTCCCTCGTTTTTCTCTATATGATCTCTGTAGTCGAGCTTACCTACTCTCTTAGTTAGTTTTAACTCCACCTTTTTGCTGATGCCTCCTGAGTCTGCATCTCCAGCCTTTCCCCTGAGCTTGATTTCAGGTACCCACTAGCAGCAACCACTTGGATGTCACTTGGGTATCATGCACTCAGCCAAACCCCAAATGACCCATCGTCCGCTCCCACCAAGCTGCTGCTCTCTCTGTGTTCCAAATCTTAGTTAAAGGCAACATCACCCATTCAGTCACCCAAGGCAGCAGTCTGGAGGCCACCAGGCTCCTCCTTCTCCCTCTCTGGCCTTTTCCCATCTCTTTTCCTTTTTAAGTGTTTCTTGACCCAGTGCTCTCTTCCTAACCCTACTCCTAGTGCCTTGATCTGGGCCCTTATCACATCTTGGATAAAGTGTAGAATCTCCTCCTTACCAGCCTCCTAGGTTTCAGTCTTGCTCAGTGGAAACCGTTGCCCTCCTTGTAGCCAGAGTGATGCTTCCAAAATGCGAACCAACCAGGTTAGATGCTGCTGAAAGCCCTTCAGTCCACTGAAGTCCAAGCCCCTTGGCCAGTCCCGCAAAGCCTCGTCCCGCTTCACCCTGCTCACCTCTTCAGCCTCATCTCATGCCACTTCCTGTCTCCAAGGTCATGCTCTAATAAACTGACCTGCTTATAATTTCAAACACAAACTGTGCCATTCCACACCTCCGTGACCTTGCATATGCGATGTCCTCTAACCCACGTGCTGCTTCCCCTTTCCTCACCTATCATCTGCTCAGCCTTCAAGCCTCAGCTAGCGTCCCTTCCTCCTGAGCTGGTGTCCCCAGTGTGGGAAGGACCAGGAATTTTATCTTTGCATTTATCATTCATATTGATTTTTTCTTTGTGTCTGTCATCCCCCACTGGACTATTATCTCCCTGATGCCAAGGACTGTCCCTTAATCATTTCTAGCACTTAGTGTGTGGCACATGTTTATTGATCTGAATTGAACCAAAGGTCCTGGATCAGCTGTATCGCACAATCTCTAAAAGTTATGATACCCTGAAGTTCTTGGGGGCAGGATCTACAAGGAAAACCTTCTGCCCTCACTCAAAGGTGGCTTGGATTTCCCAGAGGGAGTCCTGGGAAATCAAAGAACCCTAAAGCCCCTCCCCTACAATTAAGAGATCTTAGGGCTGGGGAGAGTAGCACACACATCTTAGAAAAGACAGGTTCTTACTGCTGGCGTGGAAACCTCACTCCAGCCAGAGTTAGAGCTCCCTGACGCCTTCCCATCTTGGTGCTCTGCCTCCCTGGCAATGCCCACTTTTCAGTTCTCCCTCCTAGGAAATGTTGCCTATTTTCAAGGTTGGAGGAGCCTATAAAGCATTAAGGTTCAGAGCCAAGGCTTAGGAGTCAGACAAACCCAGCTTAAAGTCTCCTCGCCACCGTGTGACCTTGGAGTTTCCTGACCCCTCTGCGCTTGTTTCCTCATCTACAAGATGGGTGGTAATTACAATGCCAGATCACGGGGTTGTTGTAAGGATTAAATGAGATAATGGGCGTCAAGCACTTAGCTCACAGCCTGGCACCCTGACAGCATGCCCCGAACAGAGGCTGCTATGAAGGCTGAGTCCAAATCCCACCTCCCCTGAGAAATCTCGGGTGACTCAGAGCCAGCCCACAATAGTTTCCTTCCTCCCAAGGGTGTGAGTCTGGCCCCAAACACTCATTCCGACATTTAATCACTCACCACGTTAGTGTTCATCATCTCGCCACGTGCTAGCCGTGTCTACGCGGCCTGTCTCGTCTCCCCCACCGCATTTCAAACCACTAGAGGACAAAGATCATGAAGCAAATAATTTCTTGAAATCTTGCAGGCAACTAGCTGGGTTCCTCCCCTTCTCTCCTTTGACCCAGCACCTTGAGGGTGGGGTGGGGGAGGAAGGCTGTCTGTCCAGGAGACCTGAGTCTTGACCTAGGTGGAGGAGGCAGGTGAAGTGGGAGGAGGAGGGACATCTATAGAGACCACGGGGAGGGGAGGCAGTTAATATATCCTCTCCTGTCACAATACTGAGGGGTGAGTAGTTCCTAGAAAACATTTCCCTGTGATGATTCACAGGCAGGCTGCTCAGGAAATCTGCAAGGCAGGCTGCCCCTCCTGGCGTCTGGAAAAGGATGTCCTGACATAGCCCAGCTCCCGAGCGGAGGGCGCCAGCAGTCACTGTTCACCCCCCAAACCATGTCAGGGAGGCGTTGGCAGTTCGGGGCAGTTCGGGGGGCCCCGGTGCAGGGAGCTGAAGCAGCGGTAGGAGTAGGTCTCCTGCACAGAAAACCGGAGTCTGCGGAGGTTTCCACACACACCGCCTGTGCGCAGCAGGACGTGCGCCCATGTCTTTCTGTTCCTTCCAAAGGACACCTAAAAGGCCGAGCGCACCTCGCTTCCCAACCCCCCACTTTCCCAGACCCTTCTCCCCTCCAGGCTGGACCTCAGCAGGCTCCAGTGTCTTTCCGCAGGAGAGATGCGAGGGCGTCCCCACACGCCCACGACACCCGCGCGGGCATGGGCCCACCCCCTGCCCAGCCCTGGCCTGGGAGCGCGGTCCCCTCCTCCGGCTTTGGCCCAGGGGGACAGGGCGGGGCTTGGGAACCCGAGCCCCCTCCCTGCCGCCCCGTCCTTGGCGAAGCCCCGGGCTCCCGGGCTCCCGCGGCGCCTGGGTGGCAGGTCATCGCAGCCCCCCTCCCCACCGGCATTCACAGCCGCGCTTGTCACGCCTGCGGCCGACACAGCCGCCCACGCGTCTTAACTGGATGTGAAAAGTTAATTCAGGTATAAACGCGAAGGCTTAATGAAAGGAGAGCGCTGCAGATTCATTATGCCCCTTTTTGCCTAGGGAACAGCACGAACCCCC
>CM052441.1:88730685-88757206 GCA_028533085.1 Varecia variegata
TAAGGGTTGGTGCTCTGCCCAGCTCTGATGGCCTTAGAGCCATGGGTTCCATGTGGCACAAGGCCAGAGCTCTGAGCTAGTCCAGCCCCAGTGTGAACACTGAGGCCACAAAGGAAGGTGACTTGTCTTAGCTGGTTACTGACTAGGCAGGAGCTAGAACCCAGCCTCAGCATGCCTGGGCTGATGTCCTCTCCCTCTCACCCAGCCTCTTATGAATGTTTGTTTGCCTTGGTCATTCCTAGCCCAGTCTTCTCCCCTGCCCCTGGGACACGCCCCAAGAAGCCGGGTCTGTGGGGGGACAGAGCACAGTCTGAACAAACCTTGGAAGCACTTTCCGACTTTACCCCAGTGGCTGAGCAGTCCAGTGCCCAGTGCCCAGTGCCCCAGGGCTTTGGGTCACGAAAGGCCCAGGCCAGATTCCCTCATGTCCTTAGACAGGCAGCCTCCTCCTTGCTGTCAGGGCTAGTTGGTGACCTGGCCACTTGGCTGTGTCTGAGATCCCCGTGAAGTGCAATTAGCATGCAGGGCCAGCACTGGCTGGCTCCCTGTATTATTTGCACAGGTTAAGTATTCCTGATAAGGCTTCTCAAATCAGAGGGCTGAAATGAACTTAATTAGAACTCAGAATACTCGAGGTAGAGATAAAAGGGAGCACCTTCAGGTCTCTGAAGCAACGCACTGGGGTGGGGAGAGGAGGGTGGGAGAGCAGAAGGGGGACGGTGAGGGAGCCAGTCTCCACCATGACAAATCCTTCCTCGTGCAGACAGAGAGACTGGGGCCAGGCCCTCGACTTCCCTCCTGGGACTTTCTCTTCCCACCAGACCATCTCCCTGGAAAGTGGGAGTAGAGTCTGTACTTGGGGGCAGTAGCATGGGTGTGAGGAGAGGGGCTGGCATAAGGAATGGGAATTTGATTTTTATTAAATTTAGGGTCAACAGTCCCCTTTTCCTGCCAGCACTCAGGATATCCTCCAGGCTGGGGCAGGAAGTGCAGTCAGCAGAGACAGTGGGCTCCTCGAGCCAGGGGGAGAGGACGGGGACGAGTTAGTTCTCTCTAACTTTTCAGATTTCTGGGTTAGTTCTCTCCCAATCACTCTCTGACCCTACACTTCCTGAAGTCTGAGTCCTCTCTGCTTGAGTTGCCCCATAGCTCATTGCCGGGTGGGACAGCTAAAGGACACCTGCCATTCCCAGTGCAGCAGGGGCTCCTGGTGGCCCACCTGTGTCCCGGCACGTGCTCATGGTCCCTGGTGGGACAGGCGGGAAGTGCCTGGGAAGTGAGGACCTGGAGGCACCACCCCAAGGTGTGTTCCACGCAGTGCCCAGCTATGCCCAGTGGCCCACAGTGGTCACCTGCTCCATGGTGACCCTGAACTTGCTGCCTCCCTTCCGTGACCCAGCTCTGTGCTTGCTGGGGACATGGCCCAAATTCACCATTGGCATCCAAATCCTTGTTTCAGTATTTCCTGTGGAAGACCCAACTAAAGATACTTAAGAATAAAGAATCTTCAAAGACTGGGAGGCTGTTTTTATTTTCCTCCTCAACTCTGTCTTCATTTATACTGCAAAATCACAGCTTCTTCATCATCTTCCCCAGAGTCCCGTCTCTCCATGTCTCGTCTGACTGGTGCTGAGCCTCCTGGGGACAGGGCCTCACTGTGGCCTCTTCTCGGCTTCTGCCGCTGCCACTGGTGGCCGTCTCGCCACCGACCCACCCCTGGCTGTCTCCTCCCTGCCCCTTTCAGCTGTGATCTGGGAAGCAGCCTCCTCTTGCCCATGCAACACATTGGTACCTGGGCATTGGTGCCTGTGGATCTGCAGCCATCACTCCCCCCGCGACCCCTACTCCCACCTCCACTCGCAGCCCTGGCCCCTGCCCCCTGAGAACTCCAGGCCCACTTCTCTGCCAAGGTGCAAGTCTTGTCTCCCCTTGCAGAGGGGAGGGCACTCGAGGGCAGAGTCTAAGCTGAACTCCTCCGCTCAGATCCACTCCTCCCCTTCCCCTGCTCCGCTCTGCACTGCGGGTCTGAGCCCTGCCGGCTCTGAGCTTGGGCTCCCTGGGCAGCGCCACTGGCTTCTGGGTTCACCGACAGGAGCCCTAGTGGGAACTGGAGGGTGGGAGCAGGTGAGAGTGGGTGGCATTTCCAGCAGCGGCTGCCTTTCCTCTGGTTCAAGCTTCCTTCTAACAGGCTCATGATGTTCTTGGTGACCCCCACCCTAGGGTCACCACATTCCGTCTTTCATCTCCAGCCCTAGGGTGACAGTGGCTCCCTGCTATTCTGAGTCTCTGGGTTGTGTCCTCTCCCCTGTTGACTTCCCAGCTCCCCATCATCTGAGCAACCAATCTCCTGCAGTAAATCCCCTCGGGTTGAGATACTCTGAGTGGTTTCTGTTTGCCAGGTGGGACCCGACTGGTGCATAGCCCACTGCCATATAACCTCTCTAGGTACAGATCTGTAAAATGGGAGTAATGTCATATGAATCAACACGTGCAAAGAGCAGGGCACACCCCTGGTATGTGTTGCTCAGTGGGAGGGCGGCTGTTAATACTGATGACCTGTGTGTGTTGGTGAGGTGTGTGTTCCTAAACTGCACATGTGCATTGTTATTCGTGAACTGAACTGATAAATCTCTGTGGACATGGGTGTGGCATTGGGGCAGGGGGAAGGACGTTCATTTTCGTGGGCAGTTATGTGTGCTCTGCGTGAAAGGGTGTCTCTGTGCGTAACCACGCCAGGCCTGAGAACCCGTGCAGAGTGCTGTCATTGAAAATGCCCCTTGTCACCTCATTATTCTCCTGTACAACCACCTTGCCCTTTGCAAGCTTATAAAATCAAGGGGCCTGGAGGACTCTGTGGGCAGACAGTGAGTGCCAGCCTCGGCTCTCCTCGGGTTGGCACATCAGGGATGCAGCTTGTCTGTGGCTGGAAGGACAAGGTCCTCTGCAGGCTGAGTGGCCAGAGGGGTGGGGAGAGGATTGCCCAGAGCCCGTGGTGCTGTGTGGGCCATGCAGAGCTCTCTGCCAGACTTGGCACAAGTCATCACATGGGACCAAACCTCCTGATCCTTCAGCATCTGCCTCCCTGGACCAGGCCTGGCACGAGACATGCAGGGGCTTCAGTTCATTGGCATTGGCAAGGGGCCTCCTGCTTCTCTGTTACCTGCAGAGACATATAGAATTTAGAGCTCGTGGGCTTTAGAGACTCATTCCTATTATACAACAGAGGAAGAAACTGGCCCAGAGAGGGAGAGTGACATGCCCAAAGTTGCTGAGCTGGAATTATTATAGAACTCAGGTCTCCTGATTCCTCTCTGTCTTTGTTCACTTTGGGTGAGAACAGCCTTCTCTAGTTTTCCAATAAAGATGGGCTATTTCAATGAGGACAATCCTCCCTTGCCTTTGTTCTGGGTTTTAAAACTTACAAATACCTATCCCATCTGTAATGGGGATAATATTTTGCAAATACGAAATCAATGCATTTTAATTTCCTCCCTAAATTGTGTTCTTACGCAGCTTTCCTTCATCAAGGCTGAGCCATGGATGCATCATCTCAGCAAAGGAGAGGGTGGCCCTGCTTTGGCCAGAGACTCCATGGAGCGGGTCTAGAGGGCTCTGGCCGTGGTTATTCACTGCGACCCAGGGTAGATAACTTCTCTGTGCCTTGGCCTTTTCCTCTGCTGCCTAAGGACATCTTAAGACCTCCCTGGCACAGTAGTGGTGGGACAGGCCCAGAGTAAGTGTGTCGCACATGCTGTCAGGCCTGGAGACTTGCTCTTGGGGCTTTTCGCAGGGAACAGCCCATCAGCCAGAATGGGGAAGGGAGGCCCATTCATTCCTGGGCTTGTAGGGGGCGGAGGGAGGTGGGGATGGGGAGGTAGGCAGTAAGATCTGCATCCTGATCTTCCTCCAGCTGTAATCCCCAGGAGAAAGGAATCCTGGATTAGTGGGGAGACATCGGAGCAGAGGGGATTCTGCCCCTTCTCAGTTGGGACTCAGGCTGGCTGCCTGCGGCTTCCCAGGCTGCTCCTGCCCCAGTGTGGGGGGCTACACTGAGGTCGAGGGGGTAGTGTGGTATGGTTAGCAGAGAGAGGAGCTGAGTTTGCATCTCCAAGCATCCCTTGGTTCCTGTGTGCCTAAGATGGAGCCTGGAAGTTTCTGCTTGCCCCAAAGTGAGGTGAGTGTGGTTGGGGAGTTTTCCAGAGACCTCAGAGAGTCCTCGGCATCATAAGAGGCAGAATGGGACCTGTTTAGTATGGAAGTACTAGGGCAGCCCTGCCGATGGAGCTGGGAAAGAACATGCCAGAAGCTCATCAGCCGTGCCCATCCATAGTGGAGTGTCTGTCAAACACACGAGGAGAGACCACTCCACCCCACTCTTGCTGAGCACCAGCCCACGCACACCCAAGCACTGGCTTGAGGCCAAATGTGCCCCTCTCTCCCCGTGCCACACAAGTCTTTCCCTAGCCACACAGCTGCCATCCTGGAGGTCAGGAGGGAAAGAACGGCAGGAAATGGAAAGATCAGCACTTTTTCCCAAGAAACTGAGTGGTTTCTTTAAAAGACTATATTGGGCTAAAATTTAGCTGCCCCTTCCCCAGCACCTACAGAACAGGAGCACATAAGAGAGATCCAAGCAGGTCACAGAAAATACAGAAAAGTGGTTTCTCTGCACATTTGAATGCACTGTAAGTGCGTCTGTGTCCTTGCCACACATGTGTGACCCTGTTTGATTCCTATATGTGCTGGAGAATGGCCATGACCAGGGGCGGGGGGGTGGGAGAGCATAGAGTGGCCACATGGTGTGAAATGGCAGAGGCCATGGTGGCCTTTCCACTGCCAGTGGCTCCAGAGGCCTTTGGCACCTCCTGCCAGCAGCCCCCTCGGTGCTGGGTTCTGAGCTGAGCTTGGTGAAGGAAGGTGGGTGCAGTAGAACTTGGGGGGAAATAGCGCAGGCTTTGGAAACACCCAGACCAGACCCGGGTAGAAACCCCAGCCCTCCCACTTACCAGCCACGTGACCCTGGGAAAGCAGCCTCACCTCTCAGCCGTGAAATGGAGAGATGGTAATCTGAAGTTGGACTGTGAGTTTTAGAGGTGTATGTGGAACACTAACACAATGCCCCGAGCATAGCAGGTTCTTGATAAATGATAGTGAACTTAAGGATGAATGAATGAATGAATGAGCCATTGCAGAGACAAGCATGCAGGCATGTGTCCCGTGCTGAAAGGCAGTATCATGTTGTGTTTGAGAGCGAGGGCTCCAACGCTAAACGGCCTGGGTTCAGATCCGGCCTTGGTCACTTATTTGCTATATAACCATGGAAAAGGCACTCAACCTCTCTATTGGCCATTATTATGGTAACGATGTGTGTATAGGCGCCATTCTGCTCCATCCCTGCCCTGTGCCCAGTGCTGCTCGAGGTCCTGTGAAGAATATATGAGAAGCATAAGACACAACATCTGGCCTCAAGGAGCTCATTGAGGAGGCCAGATGTTCATCCCTGCGGCAACCATGCTCAGGCCGGCATATGGGCCCGAGTGACACTCATAGAACCAGGGCCCTGGGGGAAGTGCATGCAGATAGAAGGTGGCACAGGGAGTGGAGGAGCAGGGTAGGAGGGGTGGGGGTCTGAGCAAGTCTCCCGAGGAGATGGTGCCTATGTGCACTTGGAGGATGGGCCAGGTATCCAATTTCACACGCCCAGCGTCTCACAGGTTCCAGACAGCAGTGGCCTTCGCATTTGCTTCACCCTTCAAAGAACAGAAGATTCCAGACAAGTCTCTTGGTGCCCTGAGCCTGTTTCCTTAAATGTAAAATGGGAATAGAAGCACCTGTGCTTCCAACTTCTCAGGGCTGTTGCCAGGAAAAAATAAATCAAGAACGACGTACTGAGGTAGGTCGTTGCAATCTTCATACGAATTAGCCAATGTATGAACCACCAGTCCTTGGACCCCCCTGGGAAGGGAACTCAAATGAACGACTCCCTAAAGGAGAAGTTGGGGTACTTTCACCTTTGCTTTGGGGAGGGGGCCGTCATCTTACCACACAGAGGCCTAGGGATCTCCTGTGTTTTGGGGTTCTAATGTCCCCATAGGCTTGATGTTAACTGTGGGGCAAGTAGCTGACTTTGTAGCGTCCTTCACACAGCTGCCTGCCCTGGGTAGCACAGCTGGGGAGCACAGAAGCACCAAGCCTGAAGCTCCTTAGGGGAAGAAGCTTTCGCAATCCGTGCCAGGTTTCTCTGCTGGGGGCGGGGGGAACTTTCTTCTCTGTCCCCAGGAAATGCTGGCCCAGGGGATCCCATCTGCCCACCTCCTCCAAGATGAGGCCTGCCCAGCTGTGCTCACCACCTCCACCCCACTTTCCTCTCTGCACATCCTCAGAAATCAAACTTAATCTCCTTCCATCCGGCGTCTGCATTGCGATAAATACTTGTGCTATGCTTCTGAGGAGAGAGAAAAAAATCCAGCATTTAAAATATTGAGCCACTCAGAAATAATTATTCATGAGGGTTTGTGCATGTGTTAGAGTTTTCCCTGGGGGCTGAGGGCTGCCTGCTGGAACGAACTTACCCACAACTTGGTCTTTATTTCCCTGTTTTCTTTTTTCTTTCTCTCTTTTTTTCCCCCCTGAGTTTATGAGTCTTCAACACATTCAGGATGGAAACATTAAAAATGCTCATGAGCATGACATGGGCAATGCCTTTCTGAACTCATCAACAGAAGGAGCCTATGATGGGGAGGAAGGTCCTTTGAGATGTGAGTGCTGTGCTCTGGGGGGCAGCAGACAGAGCCCTGCCCTCGGGGGGCCCAGTCTGAGGGCAGACACGGCCCTGTCCTCATGGGACTTCCTTGTGATGGGAGATTCTATTCTGATCTTAGAGATGGTATTCTCAACTTCAATGACTTTCTGATGGGGAAATGTATTGATAATTTCATTTTTCAATGGGGAACTGCATTGATTGATTGATTCATTCATTCATTTAACAAATATTTATTGAACACAGGTTGTATTTTTATGCCAAGTATTGAAAACACGGGGGATTTGCCCAGTCGTTTTTGCCAAAGACACCCGTCTTATTTAGGAGACAGGTAATGGTTTTCACGATAAGTTGTAATAAGTGCCCCAACAGAGATGAACCCCCAGGTCCGGGGAGAGGGGGCCCTGGCCCTAGCTGGGGAACTGGCGTGTTCCTCCTCTAGGCCATGCTCCCAGCACCTCCATTTCACCGTGGAGTCCTCCAAAAAGATAGACCAGGAGAAAAACAAGTGTTGAATGTGAAATATCTGAACCTCTGTAGAGAATGTTTTTCACTCATTCATTTATGAATTTGTTCAGTAAATATTTTTGGAGAGCATCTAGATTCCAGTACTGTGCAAAATTGGGGGGACAGAGATGAGACTAGATATAATTCCTGTTCTCCAGCAGCTCAGGGCCATGTAGAATTTTCAGCAATTCTGATTTGGTATATTCCAGGGCTTTAGAGCAAAAGTCATCTGGAGGTCATCTGGTCCTCTCTCCCTGCCCCTAGCCCTCCAGGCATGAAAGCTGCTTGGGCAGAGACCCAGAGTGTCTGGGAAGAAAACTCTAGAACCTGTTGCATTTACCTGATCCCTACTCTTAAGAGATCTGTTTATATCTGATTGGCTTTCCTCTATCCCTCTTGCTACAGAATAATCCCTTCTTCATTTGCAGGCGCCCTCCCCACCCCATACCCACTCTGCCTTCCTGGCCTCCCCGCTGCACACTGGCCCAGCCAGCTGTGGTTCCTGCACACAGAAAGGCCCTGAAGGTGACCAGTGGTAGGTCTCCAGGTGTCCAGAATCAGGATCTCTGAGATGTTCATTTCACTGGGCAAAGCTTTGCCAGCTGTGCCACCCTCTGGGTTGTGGTGGGGTCGGGGAGGGTAAACCAACAGTGTACTTTGGGGATTGCAGCAATAGCCCGCCCTGAGGGACCCGGGTGAATTGGTCACGCCTGGGATCTAGCTGCCTTTAGAGCTGGTAGGGACCTTTGGGATTGCTGAGTTCAGGTAGAGGTCCAGCTGCTGTAATAGAGGCTGGAAAGACAGTGGGTGACAAGAGGGGAGTTTGCAGCTCTCCTTTGAGATAGGCTAGAGGCTGACAGATGGTCTAGGTCACCTACAGTCCCAGGTACGGGGGTGCAGCTCTGCCACCCTCAACATAGGCCTTCTGTCACGGGCGCCAAGAGGGCTGCTTCAGTGGTGGCCCATCTCCAGCCACGGAAGGGTTAAGAAAAAGCAGAGAGCACTTTTCTTTTTTAAAGACAGGCCCTGGAGATTGCATCTGCTCACACTTTCACTCACATCCCACTGGTTGGAACTTGGTCACATGACCACTTCTAGCTGCAAGGGAGTCTGGGAAATGTAGTCCGTGCCGGGGCAGCTATAGGTTCTGATAAAACTTGAGTGATGCTAAAAGCAAGAAGGGGAGAATGAACACTAGGCATAATGAACAGTTTCTGTCTCAGGGATCGCCTCAACACTGTCAGGCATCCATGGCAGTCTTATTTACCCCAAACATTTCAGCAGCCTTTCTGTTCCCAAGGGACAGCTGGATTAGAGGGAAAAGCTCCCAGGGCAACCAGCTCAGAGGCAGGAAGGAGCCGTTTTGAATTGCTCTGATGCTGCCTAGGAGTGGGGCTGGTGGCACAGTCCTTCAGAAGCCAGGGCTGGTGCTCACAGTGTGCACCGTGGCAGCAGGGGTGGAGTGCCCTGCAACAGGAGTGCCCACAGCTGGCCCTTCCAGGCCTCTGGCAGGCTGGCACTGCCTTGTCCTTGCAGTGGCTGTTGGTGCCCCATGCATGTCCTCTTAGCGTGTACCTTTGCATTCCACTTCTAGTCATGATGATGGCTTCTTTTGCAAGCACATGTGGACGCTGCCTGAGGGCTTTCTCTGATCACTGGAGCATGCTGTGCCCACCTGCAGGGCAGCAGTGCCAGGGAATTACCCTGAGGAGTAGCCCCCAACCAGTAATAAATGGCAGTTGCTGCATAAACTCTCCACTCCTAAATGTGTTCTACAGTCTCTCAGCAGTCCCCAGTTACCCACAACAGCAGCCTGCCTCCTGCACTGGCTTCCTTTCCTTCCTTATTCCCTCTCTTTCCTATGGGTACTTCTTGGGGTGACCTCCCAAATAAACTACTTGTCCTGATGTCATCGACTCTGCTTCTGGGGAACTCGGACCAAGAAATCTGGGTCGATTGGCTCTCCTTGCTCTCTCTGAATAGAGAGAAGATCCTACAACCAAGAGGGAGGGTTTCAAACCAGGAAAGGAAGCTGGGTCTTATTGTTACTCTATTCCCAGCACCTGGCATTGTGCCCCTCCGAGGACAGGTGAATGGGTGCCCGGACATTATTTCACTGATTGAATGAACTCACTAAAGTGCCTGCCATCATCAACCTGCTGTGTGACTGTGGGCAAATCTCTACCTCTCTGAACCACACTTTCACCATCTACAGAAAGGGGGTAATAAAGTTACCTACTTGCAAGATGGAAAGAGATAATGGCTGTGAATGAGCTGTTATCTCATTCCAATCTTAAGGGGTGAAAGATTAGAAAGCTGCCTCCTATCCTTATTGCTGCTTTTCAAAATACCCAAATAGGGACCTTTTAGTGGTTAAAAAGCAGCATCAATTTTCTCATTGAAATTCTTTTATGCAACAAAGTGGATAATCTTAGTGGGAGGAATGTACATTATATTTTCTGTAGCATTCATTAAAGTTGTTTTCATTTTGAATTAAACATGCAGTTTCTGAATATTTGTTCTGAATTGGCCTTGCAGGAAAAAAAGAAGGAAGGCTATTTCTTGCTCCTCACTAATCTTCTTGTTTGATAGCTGAGTAAATGGACTAGGGAGGACTGTTCCCAGGGCCACGAGGCTGGGTAGGAATATTCATTCATTCTGCAGATAGTCCACGGGCAGGGGTTCTGGCCAGGCACTACGCTGGGTGCACGCATGCCTTGGTGAGCCCACATGGAAACAGCCCTGCTGTCATGGCGCTGTCAGTTTCATGGGGCAGAGGCTGTGAACAGAATAGTCACAATAACGGTTGAACAGTTAAGTACTGTGACAGAAAGGAGCATGTTTCTCCAAGAACTAAAGCAGTGGACCTAACAGAGAGAGAAGGTACCCAGAGAAAGATTGCTTGAGCTGAAGTCTGAAGCATTATCTGGGAGAAAAAAAGGAGGGAGAGCTTCCCAGAGAAGACAGAATATGCAAAGGTCCTGTGGCCGGAGGTGGTACATGGTGGGTTTGAGGAAGTGAAAGAAGGTCCTTGTGGCCACAGTGTGGAGAGTGAGGTGTGGACTGGGGAGAAATGAGGCTGTAGAGGTGGGTGAGGAGAGGCCACACAGGTCCTGGGAGGCCCTGTGTGCTAAACCAAGAGTGAAATCTAAGCCTTCTTTTTCTTTTTTCCTGCCTAAAATTGTTTATAAAAATTTTTAAAAATACAGAAAAGTTGCACAATGGAGACCCATATACCCACCACCTGGATTCTACAATTAGCTTTTTGCCCTATTTGCTTTGTCATATATCTTTCCATCAATCCATACCTTATACATCTATTAATCGTCTTATTTTTTAAGCACTTCAAATCAAGTTGCAACATCAGTGCACTTCAGCCCTAACTACTTCAGTGTACATATCATATCATTGAAAAATGTATAGAGCTATGTAACTCAAACTCTTATCAAGGTACCGACCATTCCATCTCTCTAGGAAGTTCCTTTGTGCCCCTTCTCATCTAATTCTTGCCTTGAACTCCCAGGCAACCACTGCTCTGATTGTACCATACATTAATTTTGCCTATTCTAGAACTTCATATAAATGGAACCATTCAGTATATCCCTCTTTGGGGCAATGTTTCTTTAGTCCAAAATAATGTTTTTGAGATTCGTCTATGTTACACATATCAAGAGTTCATTCTTTTTATTGCTGAATAGTATCTATTGTATGCTTATGTTACAATTCAGTTGTCCATTATACTGTTAATAAACAGTTGGGTTGTTTCCAGTTTGGGGTGATTAAGAATAACACTGCTATGAGCATTTTTGCACAAATCTTTTTGAGGATATGTAGATATCTAGAGTGGAATTGTTGGGTTGTAAGGTCGATGTATCGTTAGTTTTATAAGAAACTTGCAGATCTTTTTCCAAAGTGACCGTACCATTTTGCTTTTCCACCAACAGTGTAAGAGAATTCCAGTTGTTCTACATCCTCATCAGTCCTTTCCATTAGCCTTTGAAATTTTTAAATTTGTGAGTGTGTAATGATAGCTCGTTATCATTTTAGTTTGTGTTTCTCTGCTGGTTAATGATGCTGAGCACTTTTTCCATGTGCTTATGGGCCATTTGCATTGGCTCTTGGTGAACTATCTGTTAAAATTTTTGGCTTATTTCTTAAAAAGTGGATTGTTCATTTCCTAATTATTGAGTTTTGGGGGGTTCTCTGTAATATATATACTATAATTCTTTTATTCAACAAACGTTAATTGAGCAATTACTATGTGTTAGGCAATGTGCTAAACTAGACAGCCTGAGGTCTGCCTGTGGAGAGCCATAGTCCAGGTCTCCTGACTACCAAATCCAGTGCTTTCTTACTGAACTTACCTTTTCCTTCAGAGGAAAGCTAGGGATGCGATATTTCCCCAGGATCCTTGAGTTATCAGGAAAGGCCTCCAACTAGACCTTAGATGGCGTAGGTTTGAAAGCTAGCTCAGCCACTTACTTGCTGTGTGATAGGGGCAAGTTACCTAACTTCTCTGAACTTTGGTTTACTCATCTATAAAAACAGAAGGAAAAAAAAAAAACTATCTCATAGATTTCCTGTGAAGATTAAAGGAGGCAAATATGCCAGCAAACAGTTGGCCCTAAGCCAATGTCAGTTTTCTTTTTTCCCTTTCTTGGGGACAAGAGACTGTCCTAACCCAGAGGTGCCTTCGGCAAGGCTCAGTCTGTCCTTGCAGGGCTCTGATGGAGAAAAACTGTTTAGTTTAAAAATTAGGTGTTATGATGGTGCTAACAAAGTGTGAGGACTCATTCTCTTCAGGTTGTGCTCAATGGCCCCTGCTTTCCAGCACCAGTGAGGTTTCCTGGGTTTGCTGATGGAGTGTGTTTATAATCGGCTTCCTGATTCCTCTCCATCAACAAAGAATGGAGGTAGAAGCCACCAGCCCAGGAGGGAGAAGGCCTGGGTCCCTGGCTGGCTCTATCCTAACCAACCACGTGTTCTAGGCAGGTTCCCTCACCCCTCTTGGGTATATATACCCTTTTGGGTAAAATCAAGGAGTGGGACAAAGTGATTTCTCAGGTTTCTTGCAGTTCAAATATTCTGTGCTTGCAAGTTTCTTGGGTCCCTGAAGAATGCTGGACCACAGCTGGGAGACACACTTTCAAGCAGAATTGACCATTAGATCAGCAAGCATTTCTTAAGCTCTTTTATATGACCTTATGTTTTGAGAGGCATGGGGTGGGTTGGGGGACAGAGATGATTAGATGCTACATCACAACTCGAAGAGCCTCAATCAGATCTAGATTTGTTTAAAAGGAATAATGTTGATAGCAAAGATATTAAGGTCCTTAAAAAAAAACCTAAAAAAACAAAATAGCTGCATACCTGGTTACCCAGGTACCTCTGTGTTCAGTTTTCCTTTAACCAACTTCTTAACAGTGAATCGATGCTTCTATTGACTTGCCCAGGTGATGGAATTGGGGACTGTCTCGCTTCCCCCTTTATTTTTGCCCAATTAAAAACATAGCTCTTTTGGCCGTAAAGGTTTGGAATTTTTTTTTTTTTACACTGTATGTTGGTGAGATGAAAGCTGTATCTCTTCTCTGATTTACTAATTTGGTAAATTCAAAGCTTCACAGCAAGGTTTTGTGCGAACCGTGGCTGAACAGGAAGGAGGTACCTGGGGACAGCAGACAGACGGGTGGTGCATCGAGGGCCTTCCCCAGGCCCCAGACCTGTGGCCCAGCCTGGGACCCTTTCAGGCCACAGAGAAGTGGGTCAGTCCCAGGAGGCAGCACTGCAGTGCTTCAGAGCATCCCAACTGCCGTTGTCACCTTCCAGGTGGCAGATCTGGGGCACATGACTTTGGAACTCAGAAATGGAGATGATGACAGTGCCAACCTCACCAGACTGTTTGAAGACAAGATGGGATGGCCAAGGTAAAGCACCCAACATAGCGCCTGGCATATCATAGGCTCCGCATCCGGGTTACCTGCTACCGGTGGTATCATTCATGCCTCAGCAAGAAGGGACCTGCCTGGGAAACCACTGACACGTGGAGACCCCTTAGCTTCTAGCCGGGCAGACACAGAAGAATCCACCTCAGGATCCTTCTCCCAGTCCTCCCTCAGGGATGCTTCTCCTCTGGATTTTCCCTGCAGCTTCATCCTCGAAACAATTTTCCCAACATCCTTTTCCTTCTGAAGCTTCTGGTCTCCATTTATATGCAGATTAGATGTCTGAGTTCCTAAGGCCACAGAGTTTGTTGCATCTGGCTTTTACATTTCAAGGGAGGCAAAAGAAATACCACAACAGAGCGGAATACCATTTCTACCCAGAATAAATCTTCCTCTTCCGAGCTCCTGACAATCTCCCGTTAGTAGGTGCTAGCACTAGGAGTGGTGAATTTCCCATTGCAAAGGGTCTCTCCAAGGTTGTTCCCCAGGGAGTAATTTAATGGGGCCCCTGTCGTCTTCCATCAATACCTTTCAAGGGCTGGCACTTTCTGTCTCCTTAACCTTTTTCATATCTGCAACAGATGCTTGGGAACAACAGGGTCAGGGTACACACTGGCCTGTGTGCCCTTCTCCATAACACCTCCCTCGCCACCTCCTGCAGGTCCTGAACTGGAGGGGGCAGTGGAGGGGTAAGTCCCGGTAATTATCAATACTACGTAGCAGCATGTTGGGTGTCAGTCCCATTGGCTAACCAAGTGCTTTACTGCATCATCGCATTCCATTCTCAAGAACCCTGGGAGGAGACACCATTATTAACCCAACTTCCAGATCAGAATGGGTAGCGGATTTGCCCAAGGCATGCACTTGGTTAGTGGTGGAGTTGGAATTGGAGCCAGGGGCCCTGGCTCTGAGGGCAGCATGCCATCCTCTGCTGTGGGTGTGACGCTCGTGGGGGTGACAAAATCAGGATTCAGCATTGGACCTGTCTGACTCCTCAGCCCTGGTCACGCTGGTTAGGAGAGACTCATACAATGAGTTTCCAAATCAATAAGATGCAGCAAACCCCAGAGAACATCAGAACCCTTTTGGATGCAGTTTAATGTCTCTTAGAGATTCAAGGAAGCACATTGGGCTGATTCAGGCATTCAGGACCACACTGCCGTGCTGATTGCACTGAAGATGAGCTGTGCTCCTGATGAGCTAGGGCTCCCGAGGAAGGAGAACCAGATAGTGGAGCGGTTTCCCGCACTGTCCCAGTTTATCTTCTTGTGAAAATGGTGATTGGATTTCAGAGTCAGGTGGGGGAAGATCATAGAGAACTTTTGGACGTGAAGACAGTTTGATCCCAGTCACCAGATAGCCTCTAATAGCGAGTAATAGTAGCTACCACTGAATTTATATGCTAAGCAGTTTTTAGGTGCACATGTATATTTAACAGAGTATCTCGCTCAAAGCTTATAAACCTATGGGGTGGGTATTTTCCTGAGTTTACAGATGAAGAAATGGCCACCCAGAGATGTTAAGTAAGTGGCTCAAGGTCACACAGCTAGGAATTGGAGGGTTTGAACCCAGGCACCCTGGCTCTAAAATAGGTGTTTTATTCATGTTCTGTATTCTATAACTATTTGCCGAGCCCTGATGAGTGCCTGGCATGATGCCAGGCATCTTGGAAGTGTTAACTTGGTGCTCACATCCCTATGTCGTGGGGCTTATCCACATTTGCTAAGTCACACGGCCGACAGAGCTCTTTCTCCTGCCTTCAGGAGAGCAGTGGCCAATAGCAATAATTGAACAAGTTCACAAGTGGGCGTTACACAGAGGGGAGGGAGGTGAATGTCATAAGAAAGGCAGAAACAAAGCATTAGGGGCTCAAAGGAAGGAGCCAACTCCCATCAGGTTGGAGATGGGAGAGGGGCTCAGGGACAGTTTTAGAAGCAGGTGTCACAGGAGAGAAAATGTCCACCTCTCTACTCTGGGCCTATGCATATGCTGTTCTCACTGTTGAAACTTTCCTCCTGTCTGCCCCCGCCACTTCCCCTGGCTAAGCCCCCACTTAGAGGTTCTTCCTGGGGAGGTCCTGACTGAACCCCTGCGTCAGGATAACTCCTGCCACCCTAAGCCCCCAGGCCTGCAAGACTTCTTCTCTAAGTGGCGTCACATGCAAATGCGTCCCTGGCTTCCTCCCTGAGAGCTGGCAAGCTCCATGGGGCAGGGGCCCACCGGCTTGCCCAGTTCTGTGCTCAGCCCCCAGTAGGAGAGGTTCCGGCACTCAGAATCAGTTGAGAGATTGGGCTGCTCCAATCCATCCCACCCAGCTCGACCGGGTGAGCTCCAAACCCAGTGGCTGCAGCTGCAGGAGGGCCTGGAGAATGTGTAGCTGGGGGAGTGGTACCTCCAGGGAAAAGAGGCACACGGGGCCTTTCTGCTCTGAGTAAGCCCTGGATCATTTCTAACACCACTGGCTCGTCAGAAAGGCAGACTCCCAGACCCACAGCAACATTTTAACAAGATCCCCAAGTAATTCTTATGCACGTGAAAATGTCAGAAGCACCAGTACTATGGTCTCAATGTTTGTGTCTCCCCCCACCTCAAATTCATACGTTGACACTCTATCCCCCACAGTGATGGTGTTAGGAGGTGGGGCCTTTGGGAAGTGATTAGGTCGTGAGGGTGGAGCCCTCATGAATGGGATTAGTGCCTTTATGAAAGAGACCCCAGAGAGCTCTCTCACCCCTTCTGTCGTGTAAGGACATAGCAAAAAGGCACCATCTATGAACCAGGAAGCAGCCCTCACCACACACCGATCTGCCAGTGCCTTGATCTCGGACTCCCCAGCCCCCAGGACTGTGAGGAATAAATTTCTGTCGTTTATAAGCCACCAGTCTAAGGTATCTTGTTATAGCAGCCTGAGCAGACCAAGACAGCTGGTA
Source organism: Varecia variegata (assembly GCA_028533085.1). Taxonomy (NCBI): domain Eukaryota; kingdom Metazoa; phylum Chordata; class Mammalia; order Primates; family Lemuridae; genus Varecia; species Varecia variegata. The sequence goes on from CM052441.1 coordinate 88,746,825, forward strand.
TCAGGATCTGTAATCAGAAGGGCTGAGGCTGCTCTGAAACTCATTATGGAGCTGGCTGGCTCCACAGGTCTAGCAGGCCAGGGTCAAGTTCAGAAACTGGGCTCTGAGAAGTTTGTATGCTAAACCTCAGGGCTTAGTGTCAGGGCTGGGAAAGTTGGCTCCACAAGCAGGACTGAATGTGATCCATGACAGAGGTCATCTGTATCCATCTCTCTCTTACTTTCTGTGTGCACTGCCTTGGGCTTCCCTCACTGGGGGTGGCCAGGTGTGCAAATGTGCCTGACCAGGGGAGATGCAAGGGTTAATCCGTGGGGTCTGAAGTCACTGAGTGGAATCAGAGCTCAATCTTACCTCTGCTTGCCGCGTCTAGTGCTGCCCTGACGCTCAGGTGTGAGTACACATTCGTGAACCCCAGGTACACCTGGGAATCTGTCCACATGTAGGGTTCTTTTTCCACACACGAAACGCTTTGCAGAACACAGTTCTCTACTGGAATCCCTCTCCAATTACACCAGACTTAATTATTTAAATTTAATCCATTAGTGGTTCTATATTTAATTTCTAAAAATCGAATGAATTATTAGTCTATTAATAAATAATAAAGTTTAACAGCTGTTAATGAGCATTCAAAATAGATAAATGGTTGCATTCCATGTGCAATACTGATGTTTGCCCACGAAACAGAAAAGTTGTACCTATAAGAAACATCGCCCTTTTGACCTAGTTCTTTTTCCTGCTAACAAATATGGACTAATTACTCTATTATGTGGCATAAATAAGAAAGGGAAGGGGAAATGGAGTTCACTTAGGTGCTGCAAATCCGTTTTGTTCAACCTTCTTGGCCCAGCCCAGAGGCCCTCCCACCCCCTGCCTCGAGGGACAGAGGGGTGCAGCCCACAAGAAGAGCACTTGGCTACGCGGCATCATGAGCCGAACAAGAGTGAACTGTGCTCCCCTCCGTCGCTGGCATTTCCCCGGAGTATTGCTAACAGAGCCCCACATAAAACCAGCAGTGAGAGGAAGCTACACATTGAGTAGGAAAAGCATCCATGAAAATACTGTTACTTTTATTATGTAGGGAGTATAAAAGGCATATAAATAAAAATATTTTATTATGTGATTTGGACATTAAATTTCATTGCCAAACCCCATGTGCTTTGATATGCAGACTGATGTCTGCTAAGAATGAGACTCTGGAATTGCCTTTCCAGCCCGTGTAATTGTAAGAGGTTCTGGAACAGTGTATTGGAACTTCCCCTCACCCAAAAGGCTATAAGCGTGTATCTGTGTGTGTGTGTGTGTGTGTGTGTGTGTGATGCATGCATGAGTTAAATGTGTGTACATGTATATGCATGTGGATGAAGTTATGTAGATAGACATGTACAAGCAGCCACTCATTCAACTGATCAGTTTTTTAACTATTTATTAAAAGGCCTACTAAGTGCTGTTTTAGACGCTGAGGATTCAGTAATGCACCAAAATAGACAAAATCCCCATGTTCATGGGAGAGAAACACATATCCAAACAAACGAACAAACAGGAATAGGTGAAGAAACCAAAGCAGGTGAGGGGATGGAGACTGATCGGCTTCTACGAACTGTGGCAGGGTGGCCAGGAAAGACCTCTCTGGGGGCTCATACTTAGGCACAGAGGGGAGTGAGGCGAGGGAACGAGGCGTGTGGCATCTGGAGGAACCGAGCTCCAGGCGGAGGACCCAGCTGGTGCAGAGGTGCGGACATGGGGACTTACCGGGAGTCTTTGGGGACCACCAGAGAGCTGGTGTGGAGAGCAGTGAGTGAGAGGAAAGGAGCACAGGATAAGCCTCAGACCAAGGACTGCGGGACGGAGCTGCGAGGGACAGAAGGGGCGTCACAGTTAACCCAACCGAAACCTCTCGTGTCCTGGGCAAGAGCCAGAACTGGGATTTTCCACTTAGGTGTCCTAACCAGGAGTCTGGAGGCTTCGCTCTGCACCCCCGCCTGCCATCCCCACGCCTTCCTCTGTTCTGCTCAGCTCCGCCAGTACAGGCCTGAGCGCAGGATGCAAGGGGCTGCTCCCTGCTCGCTCGTTACTGACCCTGGCTCCCACTCCCTGGCTCGGCCTGGCCCAGCACCTCTGGCATTTCCTAACCTCCTCTTCCCATCTCTGGACTTCCAGAAAAGGGCGGAACAGAGAGGTGGCAGCCCTGGGCCCTGCAGACCAACGATGAAATATTGACATGGCTTGTCCTTCGCATTTGCACTCTCCTTTGCATCTACAAACTGCTCAGGGAGGCTCAATGGAGCTCCAGGTCTCATGCGGGAGGAAGGTGGAGGCTACTAGCACTGCCTTGGGAGAGGGACCCTGACATTATTTGTGCTGAGGAAGTCTGAGGCCCAGGGGGGCGACTGAGGCAGTTTTCCTGGAAGATGGTGAGGGGCAGGCCCTGGCTCCTGGTGGAGGGTCTCAGATGCAAAGTGGGGCCCTGGGTCACCTCAGCTCAGCCCCTTTTTCCAGGGGTTCCTGAACACCCGGGGGCTTGAAAGCCTCTGTACTTGGAGACTCGCTGTATCTGTTACGTTAGGTTTGGTTGCATGCAGAAAACGCAAATATCAAGTAGGCTACTGGCCCATACAAACTAGAGTTTGCTTTTTTCTCATGTAAAGGTAATCTGGGGTTGGCCATGCAGGTCGGTCCGCAGGGCTCCTCGGTACCGTCCATGTCCCAGCCTCGATGTGTCTCTCTGAGGTTACCTCATGATCTGTGATGGTCACTGGAATTCCAACCGTCATGTCAAAGTTCCAGGCTGAAAGCAGAAGGGTCCCCATCAGCTAAGAAACCCCTGTTTACAAATCTTTTCCAAAAGCCCCACCCAGTGACTTACCCTTATATTTCACTGGCCACCCCCATCTGCAAGGAAGGTTGAGAAATGCCTGTTTGTGTGTTTAGGTGGCGTATTTCCACTCTAAAGAAACGTGATTCTGAAGGAAGGGATGCTGGATATTTGGTATTAAATCTCTGCCACTTGTGCAAAGGCACAGAGCAGCTCCAGCACCTATGCCAGGTCCACAGACTCGGGTCAGGGTGGCAGAGAACAGGGCATGCCTTGAGGTCTGGCTGTTTCTTTCTGACAGAAGAAAGCATGCCCTGTGTTTAGGTCTCTGACTTTCCAGATGGAATTATCCTCAGTGGACTTGGTGGGGGTAGGAATGAAGGACTTGAATGGAGGTCATTCTCAAGGTCATTTTAAGGTTGTCCCCCCTCACCCTTGAATTTCTGTAACATCTGCACATGAGTGCTCTGGTCCCTGGACACATTTTCCTGGTTTGTCTTTATAAAATGTGAATGATAATGTATTAATAGTTCACAAGGCCATAGAACAGAAGAACAGAGGAAACTAATATAAAACTCATAGCAAAACACTTGTCACATGGCAGCACTCGGCTATAGTAATGGCTTATTATTATCGTTATCTATGTGTGAGCCACAGATCAGTGGCACACGTGCTCACGTGAATACACGTGTGTATACACTAGCAAGCGGGCGATTGTTCACGGAGGGGGTGGCACAAAAGACAGAATGAGAGGCTCTTGCAGGTTGTGTGTGCCTGTGACTTTCACTGTTTGTGCCCTGGGGCTCTGCTGTTACCCAGCAGGGCAGGACAGGCAGGGCAGGGCAGCAATGGGGCTGGCCTCTCACGGAATTGAGTTTCCACGGGAGGCGCTTTAACACTAAACATTCCCGCAGTCCAATTTCGAGGGCAACAGGCAGAGAGAAGCCGGGTTGCCAAGCAACCAGCCATTAACACGAAATTAGTCGCTCATCTCTGAATGTCCTGTCCCATTTCCATTCCTCCTCCCCCTCTGCTGCCAAACAGAAGCACACGCACAGGCGTGCGCAGGTGCACACTCGCGCACACACACACATACACAGTAGCATAACTGAGTGCCGCCAGGGAGAGAATTCTCTTTTAGAGGGAGAATTCACATTGCTGGACTCACACCCAGCTGGAGCGGGCGCACCACCAGCCACCTCCTCCTCTCTCCCCGTCCTGTGTTTCTCCTTCCCTTCCCAGGCCTCTCCCGTCATAGCCCCGCCCTCTCTCAGTGGGCCCTACGGCCTGTGCTTGCCAATGTTCCCCTTCGCTCAATCTCCTGACTCAGGCTGGGAGCTCCCTGAGGTCAGGGACTGTTCCTCCTGCCCAGGCAGAGAACTCCCTACGAGTGGTGGTATCCAGTCTCTCTCAAACCTAACCCTAACCCGCTCTCTCCAGCCTTGCTCACACCGTACCCCAAACCCAAACCCCAAAGCTGATTTTTGACCCAGGTGTCTTGCTTCAGGAGCTGGGCTGCACCTGCTGTCAAAGGGGAGGGGCCCCCTCAGAGCCCAGCTGGAGTGTGCAGTCATCGAGGACCCATACAGGTGAGGAAGGAGAATAGAACAGGCTCGCCAGAGCTCCCAGAGCCGGCCAGGCCAGGCCAGCGCCCAAGGGCTTAGGCTGGGAGCTGCTCCTGCCTCCACCCTGTCCCAACAGAGAACAGTGAAGTGGGGGCCCCTGAGGTCACCTGGCACCTCCCCTGGAACCTGCCCTTCCCCGGATCTGTTCTGCCCTGGTGGGTGACACTTGGGGTCCCTACAGATACAAATTTAACTGGAGAGAAAGCCCGGTGCACAGGATCACCACCCCCAGTCTCAGCCATATTTCTAGAAAGTTGGCCTTGAGTCCTTCCCTCCACACATGCGCTGACACAGGCAACTGGTACTCAGTTAGTGAGGTCATTTGGGCCAGACACTGAGAGAGACTCTGCTGTGATCCTCGATTGGAAGGGCCCGTGGCCTGGAGAAAGAAGCAGACATGTAAATAGTCATTTGCCCACAGGGTCATATGAGGTGTCATGGAGGCCCAGGAAAGGAATGATTCACCCTGCAGATGTTGGGGTGGAGGTGGATAGAGGAATCAGGGAGGCGGTGGCATTTCAGCTGGGCTTTGGAGTATGAATACAAGTGTGCCAGAGAGAAATGGGGAGAGTGTGGGGGAGAGGGCATTCTAAACGTAACAGCCTGGATGAGGCCGAGTATTTACAAATAACACTTCTCAGAATTAAAGGGGCTTGCTGGGTTTTGGAAGTTAGCATTTAAAGGACATTGGGACAGGAGCAAGGAGGTTCCAGCCCCAGCTCTGCCCCTGACTCGCTGTGCATCCTCAGACAAGTTATGTCACCTCTCTGGGCTTCTGTTTCCTCATCTGCAGAACAGAGGCTTGGGTGATCTCTGGGGTTGTTCTCAAGTCTGACACCCACGGATCTGCGGATCTGCATGTGTAGAATATGCATCTGATGAAGGAGAGAGAAGGAGGCTCAGGTGGGGGTGTTGCAGGGGCTGGAGGAGCGTTGGGTCTGGGGCCTCCTCCTCATCTCTCCCCCTCCCCTTCCTGCCCCCTCTGGGGCTACCTCAACGCCTTCCAAGTCTCACCGGGCAGCCACAGAGCACTCTGAGCATTGCAGTGACCTTTGCAGAAGATTACCCATTTCAAAAGATTTAACTGCACTTAAAATCAATGTGGGAGGCTTTTAAGCAGGGACTGGCAGGTGTCCTGGAGGGAAGCCTGGGCTGGGAAGTGTCTTGGGGAGGCCACCCTTGCCTGACGAATGCTCTGAGCTGGGAGAGAGGGCTGAAGACCAAGTGGTAACTGTTCTTGAAAGTGCTGTCCTAGAAAGAGCATGATTAACACTCAGGAGAAGGTGACAAGGTGGGTCCTGGACATCCTTGGTCTCCTGCCTGTCTCACAGAGCCCAGCTTGCATAACCCAGAGCAGGAGGCTGCCCGGATGCCATCATTCCTTGTCATGACTACAGGAATACCCCAAGAAGATGAGAAAGGTCAGATCATTAACACATGAGGGTGTTAGCCTGATAGACTCTTGGGAGGCCACCTAAAGGAAAGAATGAAGAGGTGCCCAAAAGGTGGGTGGGAGGACCCGACAGGCTCGATGCCCTCCTGCTGCTCTGGGCGAGCCCAACCTGGGGCAGGGAGTTTGCACTGAGCCCTCTGGGCAGCCCCCACTGCCAGGCAGCAGGGCCTGTGCAACCGATGACCCTTTCAACAGCCTTCAAGGCCCCAGGGTAGAGGACAGTCTCACAGTGACAGAAGCAGGGAGAGAAGAGTTTGACCTACTGCCCCTGTCCCCCAGGGTGGTCACTGCTTCCTGGCCTGAGGCTTTGAATCTTCAAAGCCTTTTTTTTTTTAATGTGAAAGAAATGTAATTTATTTGTCAAATCAAAGGCTTCTTAGCTGTGCAGAGGCTGCTCAGCCCAAACACCCTTGCCTTGGGCAGAGCAGAGGCCCGCTGACTTGCCACGGGTATGCTCGTGCATATTTAATTTAATTTGTATCTATGGCGCACCGGGCTGTCTGCCTATGTGGGGGCCTGTGTGCTTGGATGCTCCCTTCTGCAGGCATTTGTGTCTGTAGGCACGTATGCATGCGTGTGCATTGTGTGTCTGGCCTGTGTCCCCATGGCCCCATGTGCAGGCCTAGCTGGGTGATGCCGGGTGGGATGCCTTGGTGGGGTGGGCAGAAGGGAGCCTGCAGAAGCCACAGCAGAATCCCAGAGAAGCTGTTGAAGGCTGGGGCCTGGGGGATGCAGCGTCAAAACAGCTCAGGTCCACTGAGCTCTCACCTTACTAGAGGTCTCGGGGGGCTTCAGGAGACGGGTCCCTCTCTCTGCCTGGATCTGGGCAAAGGGTTTTCCATCCTAGCCCCTCACCCCCTTACCATTAGTCATGCAAGGGCATCCCAGCCTCCTTCCCCCACGTAAGCGGTGGCAGGCAGGCTAGCTGTGTGGGGAGGGAGGAAGAGGGCATGGCTAGGGGGCATTTCCTAGGCAGGGTGGGCAGGGGGCCGAGGGAAATGGGACTCTGCCCACACATTTCCAAAGAGGGGAACAAACAGCAGCAGTTGAAGCCCTTGGATTCACCACCTTGGAGGCCTGATCTGGGGGTGCGGAGCACAGAGATGAGCTGGACTAAAAGACTGGACCCAAAGGGACGGGTTTCACTACCCAGGGAGAAGTGTGTTCCCAGGTTTTATAGGATCCTCGAAGAGTCAGGTTTACCCACTTGCAGCTGGCTGGGAAGCCACGCTAGTTTAAGGGTTCAGGGAGCAGGAATAGGCACTGCGACCTTCAGCTGTGGTTACAGATGGTGGTAATGAACTTGAAAGGATGCACTGGGTAGAGTCAGGGCACAGGCTGCCCCATCTCAGGACAGAAGGGACAGACGCGGATTATTGTCTGCAAAAGGGGACGGGGGGGGGGGGGCTGAGGGGTCTTCATCTCTCAGTGCCCCTCCCGCCCTCCCTCCCTGCCCAGCGTCCTCCAGGCTTTCTCCACACGGCTCTCCCCAGCCCAGCTGCCCAGCCTCCCCTCTGCTCCTGAGGGACCACTGTGTGTCTCACACCTCTCTCTGTGATCACACCAAAAGGTTCTGCTGCCTCCCTCCCCGGGGTAGGCTGGGGAGGTGCTAAGCGCTGCCTGCCCTGCACGATGTGATTAACATTCTGGGCTGGTAGGTGTGCAGGTGCCGCAGGACTCTGGAGCTGGGAGAGGGCCTGGCTCTTGTTCCCACCTCTTCATTCTCCCCACAGCTCGCAGGGATCCCCACCCCTGCTCTCTCTCATCTGCCTGCCTCCTCCTGGCTAGCTTCCTCTCTGCACTCTCCGGCTTTCCCCCAGCTCCTCTGGCTCCCACGGCCTGCAGGCTCTCATTGTCAAGTGCTTTCTTCACTTCCTGTTTCCCCTCCCCTCCGCCGGCCTCTTTCCTAGTGCTCTGATCTTGCTTTCGTGCCTCTCCCTGTCTCCCTTCAGGTGTCCCCCTCTGTCGGCCTGTCTCCATCTCTTTCTCTCCCTGCACCCCACCCACCCTTCCCTTTTTGATGGCAAGTGTTCAAATAAATGAAAAAGGCCAAACCCCATGTGCCTGGCGGTAGAAAGCACCTTTGCAACCTCAGGAGCGTGGCGGGGACTGTGCGGAACAGAAGATCCCCCATTACTGCCTCTGGTGCTGGGCTGACTGATCTAGGAACAGGGCAGCCCAAGGCAGGAGAGGCAGAGGGGCCTTCGTGGGGCCGTGGAGCTGCAGGTGTGGCAGCAGCGCGTGTGAACGGGCCCTGAACACTTTCTCAGCCCCAAGACACGCCGTGGATTGTTCGTACCTCTTCCCTCATCCGACTCCAGACTCTGAAACTTCTCTCTGTCTGCGCCCCTCTAAGGGCCGGCTCCATGCCACTGAGCTCCAGTGCTGCTCCCGCCCGCTCGGACCCCACCCCAGGCACACACCAAGGCTGTCAGGATCCCCACCCTGTCACAGCCCCGTAGTTACCAGGCCACAACTCTGTCACCGACAGGGCTCAGGGGGTCACCCTTACAGGTTCAGGACAGGCTTCAAATTCCCTTATCTCAATGGGAATCTGTCTCCCAGGAACTAACCCAAACTGCATTTTCACCCATTTCTATTCCTTCCCTCTTTCTTTTCTCTGATGGGCAGAGGATTGAGAAAAGATGGGGAAGGGACTTTCCAAAAGTAAAATTTCACCATTTCATGTTTACAATGACGGTCTCTGGGAGGGACAGGGAAAGCTGGTGCGATGGTTACTTTTACGCATCCACTAGACTGCGCTACGAGATGCCCAGATAGCTGGGAAAACATTCATTCTCGGTGTGTCTGCGAAGGTGTTTCTGGAAGAGATGAGCATTTAAAATGATGAACTGAGTAAAGATTTGCCCTCACCAATGTGGGCGGGCCTCATCCAATCCACTGAAGGCCCAGATGAGAAAAAGGGGGAGGAAGGACAAATTTGCTCCCTGTTTGAGCTGGAAAATTCATCTTTTCCTGCCCTTGGACATTAGTGCTCCTGGTTCTCAGGACTCAGGACTCAGACCAGGACTTATGTCATTTTGTCTCCTTTCATTCTCAGGCCTTCAGACTCAGACCGAATTACACCATTTTCCTAGTTCTTCAGCTTGCACATGGCAGACTGCAAGACCTCTTGCCGCCACAATCACACGAGCCAATTCCTATCATAAATCTATATCTATATTTCCTGTTGGTTCTGTTTCTCTGGTATTATAGAGTTTAGTGTACAGTTCAAATCCAGCTTTCTCTATGCAACAACTTTTTGACCTTTGACAAGTTATTTAATCTCTTGGAACCCCAGTTTCTCTATCTGTGAATGGTGGACTTAATAATATCTCTCTTACAGAATAGTAATAACATCTACCTCACAGGCAACTCCCATGCCGAGGATTCATTTATTAGGAACACGTGTGGTTGTCCACCTGCCTGCCCACAAACACGCTGGCATCTGGAGCAGCAGGTAACCCATGACGGGCATCAGTTTCATAGTTCACCCTCGAGTTTACTCAGGAGGTTCCGATGGATCTCAACAGCTCCCAATGGTCTACTTGTATCAATTTCTGAATGAAATTCAGAATTTAGGGTCCCCAGGAGGAAACTCTGAGGGTCGGTGCTATGCTGTGGCCCAGGGTTCTCCGCAGGACTGAGCCCAGGACCCGCAGTGTTAACCAGCCTGGTCACGCCCCTTCCCTGTCCCACTGCCCCCTCCCCTACAGGGCTTTCTTCATCTCTCAGATAAACGACTGGCACCCACGTCCTCGCTCAGGGGCTGCTTCTGCAGGGGCCCACACAGAGAGCTCACGACATTGCACAAAGACTTGGGCTGTGGGGTCAGGAGCTCGGGAATCATGCTCTGACACTGACATGACTCAGCTGTGGGCTGGAGGTTCTCGCCTAGTGTCTTAGCCCCTTTCCTGCTGCTATAATGGAATTCCACAGACGGGGGAGTTTATAATGTACAGAAATTTATTTGGCTCGTGGTTCTGGAGGATGGAAAGTCCCAGGCGGCCTCCGTGCTGTGTCATCACATGGTGGAAGACACCACAGGGTGAGAGAGGGCAAGGGGGGGGAGAGTGCATGAGACAGAGGGAGAATATCCGGCCAAACTGATCCTTTTTATCAAGAACCTGCTCCTGCAATAATGGCATCAATCCATTTATGAAGGTAGAGTCCTCGGCCTAATCACCTCTTAAAGGCATACCTTTTTGTTGTTGTTGTTTAGAGACAGGGTCTCTCTCTATTGCCCAGGCTGGAGTGCAGTGGCATGATCATAGCTCACGGCAACCTTGAACTCCTGGGCTCAAGAGATCCTCTCACCTTAGCTTCCTGAGTAGCTATGACTACAGGTACTCACCACCATGCCCAGCTAATATTTTAAAATATTTTTTATAGAGATGGGGTCTTGCTATGTTGCCCAGGCTCATCTCTAATTCCTGGTCCCAAGCAATCCTCCCACCTTGGCCTCCCAAAGTGGTAGGATTACAGGTGCGAG